>QPEY01000102.1:269917-308634 GCA_014706445.1 Hydra viridissima
GGCATTATTCGAAAAGGTCAAACGAGAAATTATCAATGAACATTCTTCCTACGAAGAATGGACCTCTGCAACACGCCCAGAGGTTTTTGAGGAGTTTTCCCGTGAAAACGATCCTCTTTATGAAGACTGCAGAGATGAAGAAAAAGCAACAGATTCAATGGTTGGAGCTGAAGAAAAACCTCTTATTTTAATGGAGTGGGAAGCTTTTTCAAAAGTCAAAGTGCCAAAAGATACTGATGTCCTTTGCTGGTGGAAACAAAATGAATTACAATTTCCACTTTTGTCTACAGCTGCTCGTGCTGTGCTCTCCGTCCTAGCATCTTCTGCAGCATCAGAACGAGTTTTCTCAGAGGCAGGAAATATTGTAACTCCACTACGAAGTTGTTTGGACCCAACTAATGTGGCTCGTCTGGTGTATATACATCACAACAGCAGCAAAGTCATAATTCAGTGGGATTTACAACTTAAATCAGGTAAATGCAATTTGTTAGAGGGTTTGTTGGTTGCTGTCACAAATTTATCTTTTTAATTCTTTCAATTTGATTTTTGATTTTACTTTAATTTGAAAAATTTAAATTAAAAAATTTGATTAAAAATTTTTAAAAAAATTATAAAACTGTCAAAATGCAAATTTTTAATTTAACTGGCTAAAACCGTTAGGAAATATCCTATCATATTTTGATACAAAGTATCAAGAAGAGTAAAAATGCTGAAATAATGTTATTCAGGTCAACTTGAAGGTCTATCTAAGTCTGATCAGCATCAAAGAGCAGCCAGCTCTGGAGATTTAGACTCTTCAATGAACAGTTCCATGTCTGCTTCCTCCTCGAGCAGAACCTCAACTCCAATTAAGCGCAATGCATCTCATAGCCAATTTGAAGAAATTGATTCAGAAGATAATGAAGATCAACTTAGCCAGGTCTCCAGTGGTTCAAGTCAGAGTTTTGATGATAATGATGATTACACATCACCCTGAATTCAAACAAAGGCAACTTTAAGGTGCAGGTATTTATTCGTTGGAAATATTTAAACATCTAATTGTCTTATTCTTATACCAAAATCTTATAAACACAACTCATTCCAGTATAACTTTTAGCAATTAAAATCTTTGTAAGAAAAAGTATGAGATACTTGGAAAAATAATGAATATGAAGATATTGTTAAAAATAGTACGGTTAACATTTTGTTTTATTTTCAGGCCTTAAACGCATCAAGAAAAATCTCCTTTTGGCTCTTCGTTTCGTCATCATTAATTTTTTTGTTGGTTCTTCAACATTTCAAGACATTAACATTTATATTTAAGAAGAATTATTATGTTTAACTGTTTGTGTTACTAAAGTTAATTTTCATATATATATTTTAAGTTCCTTTGCAGTATTAAAATCAAGAGGAAAAAATAAAAGGGCTGAATAAAATAATTTATGAATGTTATTTTTCATAATAGTAAGGCTATCATCAGACAGGCAATATTTTGCGGCCATTTAGAGCTTAGAAATACATAACAAGATAGGTGATGCGAAATCTAAATATGTAAAAAATAAAATTTGCAATATATTGCAAATCCGTGAATAAAAAAAAAATAGCAAAAATAGTTGTAAGTTCGTCAGAGATGAATATAAATACGTTAAAATACGTCAGCTTTTCTGCTATAATGTAAAGTAATACATTACATTAGTTATTGTAATTGTTTTCATCAAAACGATACAATAGTTATTGTAATTTTATTTCATTAAAACAACACAATACAATAATTCTCGAATTTTATTGTATTGTTAGAAAAAAAACAATACAATACTTATTGTAATTGTTTTTCATCACAGTAACACAATACCAAAATAAATTTTTTTTATTGTTTCTGTAATATTACAATACAATACTATTGTATTGTAATGTGTAATTGTATTTCTGTAATATTACAATACAAATTTATTGTATTGTAATGTGAATTTTTACAATTACAATTACAGGCCTTTAAAGGGCTACCAAAGGAAATAATCTAAAATGCATGTTCTTAGACAAAGTTTACTCTATAGGAAAAAGTATAAAGCATTATAAAAAACCTGTATGTTCCCAGCCAACATTATATTTTAAGTTCGTTTGCAGTATTAAAATCAAGAGGAAAAAATAAAAGGGCTGAATAAAATAATTTATGAATGTTATTTTTCATAATAGTAAGGCTATCATCAGACAGGCAATATTTTGCGGCCATTTAGAGCTTAGAAATACATAACAAGATAGGTGATGCGAAATGTAAATATGCAAAAAACAAAATTTGCAATATATTGCAAATCCGCAATTAAAAAAAAGATTCGTCAGAGATGAATATAAATACGTTAAAATACGTCAGCTTTTCTGCTATAGTGTAAAGTAATACACTACAATAGTTATTGTAATTGTTTTCATCAAAACAATACAATAGCTATTGTAATTGTTTTCATCAAAACAATACAATAGTTATTGTAATTTTATTTCCTTAAAACAATACAATACAAAAGTTCTCGAATTTTGTTGTATTGTTAGAAAAAAACAATACAATACTTATTGTAATTTTATTTCATTAAAACAATACAATACAATAGTTCTCGAATTTTGTTGTATTATTAGAAAAAAAACAATACAATACTTATTGTAATTGTTTTTCATCACGGCAATACAATACCAAAATAAAATTTTTTTATTGTTTCTGTAATATTACAATACAATATTATTGTATTGTAATGTGTAATTGTATTTAATTTTTACAATTACAATTACAATAGCCCTAACCCTAGTTCGAACTCTGATACCGAAGATAATCAAGTTATAAAATCAGTCCGTAAAATAAAACCATTGCCTATTAAGACCCTATTTTCATTTGTTGCCAACACAAATAAGTATGTTTGTTTGATGTGTTTGTTTGTGTGTTTGTGAATGGAAACCTTGTGTGTGGGCCTGAACCAAATCTGCGAAAACATATTTTCTATGTTCATAAAAAATCTGAGTACCTTTACAATTCTCAAAAAAAATTACTCGTTCAAGATAAATTAGTTGGGATGCAGAACAAAGATGAAATAGATGAAGTCGTAATAAATTGCATTATTCAAGATGGCCGTCCTTTTAACAGTTTTTTTTTTTTTTAATATATTGTTTATGTAGTCCCTAAACATTTTAGCATTTGAAAACAGGGCCATGGCTAGGCTCCTCCACACCCCAGCGATTTATGGGGCTGTTTTTTTAATATAAGGAGTTTTTTTTTTTTAAATTGTACCTAATAAGGGATTTTTTGAAAGATTTATTTGGCCATAATACTACGGGTTTATAAAATACGTTTTAAATGGGACTCAGTGATATGGTTAATTGCTGCCTTTTTCTTGCTTCAGCGATTGATTTTGTTTTTATAATTGTAAATTGCTTATATTTTTAACCAAAACAATCAAAACTTATTTGGTTTTAATTTGCTTTAAAATAGTCAAAACATTATTTGTAATTTGTTTTAAAACACTGACTAGTTTTTTGTTTTTGTTTTAGACTTTTCAAACAGTTGGAATAAATTGGTCTGCATTTTACAACCATTTTCTAACTTTCGAATTAATATTCAGCGTGGTTCTTGTAAATAGCGTTAAAATGGTTGTTGTAATTCAACGTGGTTGATAACAACAACTACTATGAAAAAAAAATTATTTGGGTTGATAAACCTTTACTAGAAAGTCTATCGGCCTCCCGTGTCCCTGAGGGAAATCGTTTTTAATCAAATAATTTATACTTGATTTATAATTTTTGCAAAACTTTTTGAAAGGTCCTTGTCCCTCCCTAAACATATTTGATAATGCTTTAAACGAATTATGAAATATGTTTAAGGACGTTAGAGTTGATTAATAACTTTAATTGATTTTTTTACAATAACTAAAGCTTTCACAAAAACGGAATATTCTATTTCCTAAATAGAATTTATTTTTTGCAACAGAACTGCTTACTGTCATTATGAGATTTTCATTCTCCGCATAAATATATACTTTTTGGAATAATGTATTTTGCGCTAATTAATTTGTAAATTGCTTAATACTGCAAAAATAAACGTTAAACTTTCTTCCATTTTTTCCGATTTCCAGCAGCGGCCGCCAATCGGAAGGCGGAAGCTACTGTAGGTAGAGGCAAAAACATTCTACCCGCAAAAATATTTTGGGAGACGGACGGCAATTCTTTGCACCTCTAAAAAGAGTTCGTGTTTCGGCATAATCTAACTTAGCAGCCGGAAAGGATTATTAACGCTGATGCGTTATATCACCATATAAAATAATGTTTGATCAAAAAGCGCAATATAAAGGAAGTTTTCGAAAAAGTGCGCTCCGTCGGAAAAGTGACTTCGTCAAGGATTAGCATGGATAGGAAGCAACCCACCATGTTTATTAAACTTGCCCCCAAGTTACAAAACCCTTCTACAAAAATTCATGCATGCAGAATAATTCCTAACATTATAACTCAGAAGAACCCAGAAGCAGGCAATTCTACTTAATACGCTGTTTTTCTTACCAATCAGTATGTTAAAACAAAATCAATTGACTTGTTTGATAAAAGTAAATAAATTAACTCACTTTTTACTTACTAAGTAAAGTATGGTATTTTAATGATAAAAATTTATTTTTACTTGTAATGGTAAGTATTTTTTTTTTTTCAAATAAATTTTATGTAAGTTGCCTATATTATTTTTATTACTTTTACACATAAAAGTAATTTCATATTACGATACAGTATTCTCTTACTTTTTAAAGTAAATATGGCTTTTTAAAAGTATTATACTTACGTAAGATCACTTTCATAAATAATTTACTTTTACTTGTAAAAATTACATTTCGATACAAACTTTTTGTATAAGTGTAAATCTAAATTACTTTTTAAAGTAAATTACTTTCACACGGCTTACTTTTAAAAGTAATTTACAAAAAGTAAACAACTATTTTATGTAAACTACTTTTACTTGTAATAAAAAATTAACGCATTTTCTAACGCAAGTTTTTAATAAGTTACGCATTTTTAAAATTAACTTTATGTAATTTAATTTTAAATGTAACAATGTTATTAGCCCCACGTTTCAGTAATAGTTTTATATTTTGCATGTATCGTTCGTAAATAGTTTGGCTGTTAATTAATTGCACAAGTGGAGTCCAATTTTCAATCCACTTTAGGTCTGGATCAGCGCCTTTATCTAACAATAACATAAAGATTTCCGTTGAACAGTATATACTAGAGAAGAGACTTACGATTTCGATTAACCGAAATAGCGTCATTTTAATCGCGAACGAAGAAAATAATGATCTTCCGAAAATCGATTAAGTTAGTTGTATTTTCGTAGTAAGCGTAATTATTTGATTCGAAACTCATGTTCAAACGGAATTAATTGAAAATTCAATCGTAATAATTTGTATCTTTACGTCAGTTACGAAACTTCCGTTAATAATTTGCGTTAAAATTCGTAAATTATGATATGGGTTTTTTTATAAATGGTGTTATTTATGTCATTTTATTTGTTTACAAAATAGTGCTCCACATACCAAATCAGTTCTCATTTTAAAGAAAGAGTTTTTAAAGTCTAATTTTTATTGGTATTTTTATTAGTAATGTTAAGTTTACTGAAATTATTGAGATATTGATAATGAAATTTATCTCTTGTTATTTGTGATCGGAAGAAATTTACGTCAAAATTATTTTGTTGTAATTTTGTATATGAAGGGACATCCCGATCCTATATTTATGCGTGGTTGTGGTGTTTGGGTGTTTTATGTGCCAAATTACCATAAGTGTGCCATATATAGCACATTTATGGCAACTATTGAAAAACTTTATCTATTTTTATCTATTTATCTATTTATCTATTTATCTATTTATCTATTTATCTATTTATCTATTTATCTATTTATCTATTTATCTATTTATCTATTTATCTATTTATCTATTTATCTATTTATCTATTTGTCTATTTATCTATTTACCTATTTATCTGTTTATCTATTTTTATCTATTTATCTATTTATCTATTTTTAACGGCTTTAACTTGTATAAAAAGAGCAAAAATTTTATTAGTTGTTGTATAGATTCATTGTATAAATTCATTGTATAAATTCATTGTATAAATTCATTGTATATTCAATGAATATACATCATCAGCATATATATGTCATCAGCATGTCAAGATCACCCATATGGCGATGGTTTTGTAAGGTGAACGAGAGTGATCAGGTCAAGGCCAAGTGCAAGGCATGTGACTCTGAGGGTATGCAAATCACCCTTGGAATGGCAAAGGGTACCACTTCAAGCATCAGATATCATTTTCAGCATAAGCACCCGGAAGAATGGAAGCAATTCCAGATAGAAGGAAGAGCAGAAAAAGCAAAGAAACTCCTACAAAATTCCAACAACAATGCTGAAGTCAAAGATACTGACCGTGGTGAGAAGAGGAAGCATGCTGGAGCTTCAAACAAGTGGCTTCCTCGTTCAGATGATCAGCTTACAAGAGATATGGCAATCATGGAATGGTTGGCAAGTGATAACCTGCCCTTTAACCTTGTCAACACACCTGCTTTTTCCAAAATGATGGGCATCATGTGCAAGAAGTACAACGTGAAACACTCTTCTACATTTGCCAAATACTTTAAAAGTAGTTTAATAGAAGTGTTAAAAGTTGTTATTGACATAAGATTTGAACCTATTTAACTCAATTACTAAGTAATTATAATTTCTATCGCTGATGGAAAAATAACGTTCAGGATTCCTCATTCTTGACACTGATGATTAATGTTTTTAGTTTTAAGTCAATCAAAAAGATTTTTAGAAGTGGGAGTTAAGGTTAGTTTTAGTCTAACTGAATTTAGTCGACTAACTTTTTAGTCTAACTGAATTTAGTCGACTAACTTTTTAGCGTAACTGATTTTAGTCGATTAAAACAAGATTTAGTACTAAAAACTGAATAACCTATACCATAAAATTTTCACACACGATGGCACATTATAGTGGCGGTTGAATGTCCCAATTTTGGTTCATAGGGGCCAGTCTAATCAAATTCGTAACGTATTAAATCAAATTTGATTATTAGAATTTTTTCCCAGCTCTGAAACAACTACCAATGCGGTTGTTGCAACTGTTTATAAACACCCTATGGGCACGAAGTCTAAAAAAAGCACCCTTTAGACGTTTAATTAACATTCTGCAGTTTAATTTAACGTCTAATTTGGGGTTGGGAAAGCGACCTTGTTGGGGTAATTTTGTTCTCACGCTCCAATCTTTGCGATTTTTTTGAGAAACATTTTCATTTTACTTAACAACATTTTTGAGTTATGAGTTCGTACGATGCCTAAAAGTATCATATCTGAAACATCAAAAAAATCCTGCCACGTCGCTGGTAAAGCAATATACGAAAATAAAATTTTTGCAAGAATCACAAGCGAAAAGAAACTTGCTAATCGATTCATTTCGAAAGAAGATTTTTGGAACCTACAGAAAGGACTCAGTTAAAAAATAATATCAGTTTTTTTTCTTCTATAAAATTTGCATGCGCGATAATTGACACTTATGAGTAATGAGCATTTAATTACTTAGTTCATTTAAAGGATTTTTTTAAATGGAACATTTCAATCATGTTTTTATGACGAATTTCAAGTTTTCTTCCGTAAGTGACCGTTCGTCAAGTGGATTTATCGAAAATTTTCCTTTCGAAATAAATTTTTTTGATCATTATTTGAAAAAACAAACTAACAAAAATTTAATATGTTGCTATACTGAAGATAAAGTTTTATTACAAACAGTTTGATATATACAGATATTTTATTTTCACCTTTATAGATTTCGAAACGTAGTTATCGAAAGTGTACATAAAATCATTGTTGAAATGCAATGCAATATTGGAAAAACATATGATTTTGATGCCAAAACTCTAAAACATTTTGTTCGTGCACTTACAATCTTATATATTCACTGATTTCTTTTTTTAAATATAAGGTTACATTTTTGTCACTATCACTTCCGGAATCATCTTCTTCATCCTCAAATGACAACTTAAATTTTTTTGATTCCTTTGTCACCTTTTTAATTGGAATTATTTCACCAACTCTTTTTGCGAGATAAAAATCTGACAAAAAATTCTTTTACAATTTTTAACTATTTCTTTTTTTCGTACTTTTCAAAGAATTGAAAACTTTTATAATTTGGATCCAAAAAAGTGGCACACAATAAAATGGAATTATTCTCTAATTCATATGAATCTTTGTAAGTTTGTAAAGATTCTAACAAATGTGATTTCAATATTACAATTAAAGGAGGAGTTTCACTTTTATTCTTACTTAGCTGTTTCTCAAGGTACTATATACTTGGAATAATTAAAGAACTCGTTGCATACCTATCGCCAGATAGTAAAACACTTACTTGGTTAAAGCTTAATAAAGCATTTACCGTTTTTTTTAAGTTAACCATTTCATCTTCATCGAGTAAATCTTTTCTCATATCTTTGTATTGTTGTTTCGAATTAAAGATATCTTTTACGTAGGAGTGAAGCTTAAGCATTCGCTCTGCCATGAGAAACGTAGAGTGCCAACGAGTTTTCACATCTTGAATCAAATGAAGTATGTGATTTTTTTCGACACCTTGTCGTATTTGACTTTCCTCTAATAAATCATTAAGTTGAGAAAAATGATTGAAAGATGTAACAATTTTCCTGCACTTAGTTAATGTTCTTGCAATGAAAAAGAATTTAGACGAACTATCTTTTTCACCTTCTTCAACTAAATCTATGACATTTTTAACAACTAATTGCAAAACATGTCCCATGCATCTTATTGGTTGAATGTTTAAACAAACTTTTAAAGAATTTAGAGAGTTGCGTACGTCACTGGCGTTGTCTGATACTATACTCATTATTTTATCATCCACTTTAAATTTTTCTTAGATTTTTAGCAAAGCCTCTTTCAAATTATCTGCATCATGTCGGCCATTAAGGTATGCAAAGCCCAAACAAAAACTGATGAAATTTGTTTTGTCAGAAATGAAATGTGCAGTTGCAGATATGTAACTATAGTTTTGACAAGATGTCCATCCGTCAGTAGTAATAGATAAAACTTTAATTGATAATAACTTTGATTTCAAAAGTTCAACTTTTTCTCGATATAAATCAGTTAAAAGAGATCTTAACTTTTTTCGGCAAGGCACTTTATACTTTGGATTTAAACACAAAAGAAATTCTTTAAATGCATTACTTTCTACCAACATAAATGGAAGACAACAGGCAATAATGAAAATTAAAAGAGCTCTATCAATCTTATCGCTAACTTCTTTTGACAAGCCACTCATAGTTCGTTTTTTTTTCGGCGTTATTATTTCGTGATCATGTTCAAGATGGTAATCTAGTATACTCTTTGATGTTTTACATGAGTACTTTTTAGGTCTGTTACTATTACATTGATTGCATATCCATTTTGATGTTTCCTCCTCGATTGAGTAATATTCGTATGTAGTTTTAGCTGCTTCTTCAATGGACTGAGTATCAACTTCAATTTCTGTTTGACCGGATGAAAAACTTGAACTTGTTTCGCTATCGTTATGATTTACAGGGTTTTGTTCATCTATAGTCTTTCTTTTATCCAATCTTTTCTTTAAATCAGATATTGGAGCAGCATATTCAATTGGAGAAAACGTATTATTGTTCGACATAGTTTAAAATACAATTTCTTAAAGTAAGTTTAAAGATATTTTTGAGAATAACGGTTTATCTAGTATATAGCGGGAAACCATAACTTTGAGGTGTCAGTTAAGACATTCCTTAAATTTTGTTGTGTTGAGAAATTATATGAACATAATATGAATAAGACAAATAAATCAACTTAAAGACGTTCATTTAAATTTATTGTTTTTAAGAAATTTAAAATACGTAATATAATTTGTGACAATTAGGTGATAAAAATGTTTTGTTTGTACCTTGTATTGCCCCACATTTTCTTTTATTGAATTAAATAAAAATTGGTTTGTTAGTAGAACAACTCCGCCAAAAACAGCTGATATTTTATACCGAATACATAATTAGTTATTAGCATTTTAATAATAATTTTAAAAAAAAAAACAAAACTGCGAGTTGAACAAGATATATATTCAATTACACAATATAGAAATAATAAAAAACATTAATTGCGTAACAATTACAATCATATTGTCGTCACTGAAAAAACTGCGTTTTATGAGTGTAAAACGAAATAAATTAGGTATTATTACCTCAAAAAATGATTGCTGGTATTATATAAAAGAAATCCGAAAAAGCTTCTGCATACAACACCTTTCAAAAACATGGCACCATTTTTTTTTCTAATAGTTTATGATTCATTTTAATTAGAAATTGAAAAAGTCCAGATTTAAACCGCTTTTCATTGAAAGTTAAAACAAGTACTTAGTAATAAGTGGGGAGTAATTGGATACAGTTTTATTACTATTACAAAATTCCAAGCGTATATCTCGCAAACTTGAGAAAAAAAAGTCTTCTCTAAAAACTTGAAAAACTCTGAAAATCGACTTTGAAAAATATGCCCTGGAGATCTAAATTGTAACTTACAGCAATTTGTTATTAAAAAAATGGCACTCAAACCACTTCACAACTAACACATAACAAGATTTAAAAAGAGTACTTTTTGGGTGAAAGTAACAATATTTTTCGCTAATTAAAATGTTAGTCAACTAAATTTAGTTAGACTAAAAAGTTAGTCGACTAAATTTAGTTACACTAAAAAGTTAGTCGACTAAATTTAGTTCGACTAAAAAGTTAGTTGACTAATTTTAGTTAGACTAAAAAGTTAGCCGACTAATTTTAGTTAGACTAAAAAGTTAGTCGACTAAATTATTTACACTAAAAAGTTAGTCGACTAATTTTAGTTACGCTAAAAAGTTAGTCGACTAAACTTAGTTAGACTAAAAAGTTAGTCGACTAATTTATTTACGCTAAAAAGTTAGTCGACTAATTTTAGTTAGACTAAAAAGTTAGTCGGGTAATTTTAGTTACGGTTTTTTAAGTTAAGTTAGTTACAATTTTTAGTTTTGGTCACAACACTAGTGAAATCCTGGATGAAGAACTGCCCAACTGCAAGCAGGTGGCCCTAACGTTGGATCATTGGACCTCTCGCTCTAATGATGCCTATCAAGCGACAACCTTGCACTACATCAATGATAAGTTGAAGTTAAGAAGGTGGGTTCTGGGTGTCAATCCCTTTTCGATACGCCACACTGGCAAAAATATTGCAGAATACCTCGATAAACTAATCGAGTGCAACGAAGCCCTAAACTCAGTCCAGCGTCGAGTTGCTGTAGATGACCAGGCATACAACATGAAAACTGCACTCTCCCTTTCCCAAAAAATGGAATCACTAAACGAAGGTTCAATCCAATGTGCAGATCACAAATTGAACACGATTCTCAGCAGCTCCATTGAAAAGGCTGATGTCTTGAAGTCTGCTATGGATGCCAGGACGAAAGTGACAACCAGGATACATCACTCTCATCTAGCATAGCTGCAGCTTCTTGCAGAGTGTGAAGCTAACCATTGTGAGTTAGTTAAGGCTTAGAAAAGGATTTAAAGTAGTTACGAAGCAAATTGAAATAGTTTAATTATTTTAACAAAAAAATAGCAATACGAAATTGATTGAAATAAATACTTTTCTTTAAGGCAAATACATGGTTATCCCTGCCCCGGTTGCTACCCGTTGGAGCAGTCATCAGATGATGATCTCTGGACTCACAGCTGCGGGAACCACTGGAACAGTTGAAACAAAACACTCCTGGATGGGAGAATGTGCCAACTGCTGATGAGTTCAACCTTCTGAAAAAAATACTCATGGTCCTGTCATGTTTCAGGGAGACGTCAGAGAGTCTTTCAACGGACAAAATGTTTGCATTCACAAAATGCTACTCTTCATCAGCTTCCTTAGGCAAAAGATTGAACAGGCAAAGATTGGTGAGGATCCGGATGGTCCGATGGTGTAATGGTGCAATGCTCTCAAAGAGGAACTTGACAAGAGATTCCCTGAGGGAGGCATCAAAATAGAAGCGTACGCCATGGGAAACTTGTTTGACCCCCTGTTTAGAGGTTCATTTCTAAAAAAGGCAAACTTCCAGAAACGATATGAGGACGGGGACTTGGTCATCAGCAAAGAAAGGGATGCACTGGTGAAAAAGATTATTGAAGAACACACTTCAACAAAAGCTTACCATGATCGCCATGACAACAAGAACAACGATGTTAATGCTGAGCTACAAAGCCAAGAATAGGACATTGATGAAATCTTAAGAATGCATTTGGATGAGATGGCTTTCCCAACTGGACCTGAAAATGAGGATCAGCACCCTCCATTGGAAAGAGAATTCAAAAGATACTTTGCCTTCTCAAAAGTTGACCTAGACGTAAGTTTTAATTTGAAATAAAAAAAGATTTTATTTGATAATTTGTTATTAGAAGTACATAACATTTCGTCAGTAACTGTTGATGATAGAATACTCGCTCGAGCATAAAAATTAGTTAGTGACGGAAACTTGTGGATAACATGTGTTTGTGCTCGTTTTTAAAATTTATTTTTAAAGTTGTGCAAAATTTTTCTTAAGGTTGACCCTCTGGACTGGTGGAGATCAAATGAGAAGCATCTACCGTTGCTTGCTAGTCTGGCATGTGCATTCTGGTGTACTCCGCCCACATCATCAAGCTCAGAGAGGGCCTTTTCACAGGCTGGAATGATAATCACCCAAAAAAGAACAAAATTGAAGCCTAACACAGCCCAGAGGCTGGCCTTCGTTCAGCTGAACATCCAGAGGCTTCTGCCTTTGATATCTCATGTTCCTATTGATGACTCGGAAGAAAAAGAAAATGCTGAGGTCTTAGATTTAGAGGAAGAGACAGATGATGAAGAATAGTTATTTAAATAGTTTATAATTATAAAAATTTTAATGACAATTTCAATAAAAGTGAAGCTGTGCTATGTAGGTGTATAATATTCTTTAATAGTTTCTAAAAAATTTGAAAGTTGTTATCGAAAAAATCGTCAGTTTCGGAATTAGCGGCGGGAAAGTATTCTTTAAGTATTTCCGCTACTTCGGACATCTTATATTTCAATGCAATATGATAAGCATTCATACCTTTGCATTTTAGGCTTTCCTTAGGACTAGGTTGTAATAATAGGTCTAACTGATCTTTTTCCTTTGCATGATCAAGTAATAATTTAGCAACTTCATCATGACCTCGTTCAGCAGCAAGATGTAGAGTATTTCCTATATATCCATCGCACGCTAATATATTAGCCCCACGTTTCAGTAACAGTTTTATATTTTGCATGTATCGTTTGTTAATACTGTTTTCGTTAATTAAATGCACAAGTGGAGTCCAATTATTAGGCCCCTTTACGTCTGGATCAGCGCCTTTATCTAACAATAACATTAAGATTTTCGTTGGACAGAATATACTACTGTGAAGTGCAATACTTGTAATTTCAATTTCCCATTTATCTATTAAATCAGTTATAAGTTTAATCCTATCTTTATCTTTAGCACCATAATCATAACAAGCAGCTTCCAGCGCTGTAGCTCCATCCTTAGAAGTTAACTTTAAATTACACCCATTTTTTTCTAACAATTTTATGATTTCAAGGTTTCCTTTTTTACAAGCTACGTGACCAATCAATCCATATTTAGCTGTTTCAGTATTTAAAACCTCTTTCCTTTTCTCTTCATTTAACTCAGAAAAATACTTATTTAATGTATTGAAATCCTCTTCGTATATAGCTATAGCAATTCTTTCTTCTATAGGCTGCTGCTGTGAAAGTGGTAATAAAAATTCATAAACTTTTTTCTCATGGCCATCACTCAGCCTACACAAATCCAAAGCTGTATGACCATTATGGTTGGTGATGGTAAAATCTGCATTCTTATTATATAGTAATTTTAGAACTTCAATATTATTGTCTTCAGCAGCATAATGAACTGGTGTTTTTTCCCTACAATCTTTGACGTTTGGGTTCGCTCCATGATCCAGTAATAATTTTAACAGTTTAGCATTTATTTTGTTTTCGTTACATACCCTATGAATGGGAGCGTACCCTTGATAAATCAAATCAAGATTACATCCTTGTTGTAGTAATTCTTGAACTTCTTCAATATCTGCGTGTCTCTTAATTTCAAAATGTAATCCTGCACCTCCCATAACTTTTTTATAACTATTTTCTCCCCTGACTAATTCTATATAATTTTTATAACTTGATTCAATATCTGATGATTTTTGGTTATTTAAATATTCTCTTAAATGATCCTCTGTAATTATTAATAATCTATAACTTAGTAAGTAAGTAAGTTCCTTTTTAAATAATGGTAAGTTTTTATCAACGTTGCATTTAACAAAAATTCCTGATTTATTTTTAAAACCAAATTCACAATTTACTAGTTCTCCTAAAAAACCTTCAATCTCAACTTCGTATTTCTTTGCTATTTCTTCTAAGCTTTTTCGTTTATCATAAACGTTTTCCAAATCAAGCCATGTTGATTTATTTAAAAGTTCTTTTGCTTTAGAGTGTGGATCACCGAAATATTTTTCTTTTATTACTATATTAATTATTTCTTTTACTTTACATTCTGTTTCTTCTAAATTTTTTCCTTCACCATAATCATTTTTCAAAGATTGCCATATAGACTTCCTTGAAAGTTCTGCTGCTTTAGAGTCTGGATCAATTAATGCATTAATATTTAAATTTTCTACTTCACATTCTTTGCTATTATAAGCAAGTTCAAGATGTTTTAATAACAAAGCCTTCATATTAGATTTCACACATATTGAGTGGTTAATGTTATAAAGTGTTTCATCTATCTGAGGACGTAAATAATCGAGATACTTATCACTATCATAAGTTCTTGCACCGTGTTCTTTTATTTTTAAATTTAACAAATCATTCTTAAAGTAATTGAAAACAGTGCCAACTTCAGTAATATCTTGATTGTGCATTAAGCCATTTCTTACCCATTTAAGAAACTCAAATTCAATTAGCAATTCAGGTGTAGCACTCTGTGAAAATAGATCTTTACCTACCAGGTTTTGTATACATTGACCTATGACAAGCAAATGAAATAAATGAAAGTAGTGAAATTGTGGATTTGAACACGCTTCACGTATAGATTCATAATTATTTACATTTGCTACAATTACCTGTGTCTCTTGATTAATACTTTCTAAGGAAGACTTTAATATACTTAATTGCTTTTCTATATATTCTGTTTCAGCTAATGCGTTAACATTTGCTGGTGGAGATACTGCTTGATTAAATTCTTCAAAACACCCAACTTTCTGAACTGTATTTTTTGTTTTGTTAATAGGAATAAACTTATTTTCATCCAACATTTTTAGACAATCTGTTAGATACTTTATATCTTCTGTTATTTTTGAACGATTTTCATTTTTAACTTCATTGTGATTCTTATTAAGCCCAACGATAATGTTTTTACTAATCTCATCAGCAAAAATATTAGAAAAAAAGTCTTGTAAATTAATTAAAGGTATAGGTAGTTCTCCAGATAAGAGATCGTCGCAAAATTTTAACTTTTTCTTAACTAAGTCAGAAGTCCTATTATTTTGTGGTAGTGCTTGTTTAATAATTTCTAATGCTTGTTTAATATTCTCAGGTAATAAAGTATTAGCAGGAAGAGGAGTATTAGGATTTGTAGGATTAGAAGAGCTTATATCTGGTACTATTAATTTTTCTATTTTATTTTTCAAATCTCTAGTTAAAAATATTTTGATTTTTTCAAACACTTCTATGTTAGTTTTCACACATTCAAGTATTTTATTTGCATTTGCTATTTTATCAAAACCATGGATTGTATTTCTAAATGCTTTAAGTTGTTCGAATGGTATATTTGCATTCTGTTGCTTTGTTTGGTCTGAAATGTTCTTAGCCATTTCACTAATCATAAGACTAATACCATACAATGCAGCCCGCCCTTTTGGTAAACTAGGATCACAAGTTTCAGCTTTTGCTATTAAACTTAGTATTTCACATTGGTTTTCTTTATCTAAGATTGGCTCTGTTACTCTTCTTATATTTTGTAATCCCCTAGATTTAGTATCTTCTGAATGAACAAACTCTAGTATAGCTTTACATTTTTCTTTGTATTTGTTTGTAAATGTTGTTCTCATTTTCTTTGGTATTATCTTCAATGCTTTTTGAATTTCTGATTTTCCCGATGCTCTTGTATACATATTGTCATCATTCATACTTCTAAATGTCAGTTCTTTATCTGCTTCTTGAATCTCTTTGAGTAACTTATCAATGCTTTTTTTATAAGCATTTTCAAATATCGAGATCTGATCTTCTGATATTGTCATTACTTTTAATGCTTTTTCAATTTCAGGATTTTTTAGCTCAGCAACTTTCACCATGTATTTTAACCTTAGCTTTAACTCAACAAGATCCAAATCAAAAGCTGTTTTATATTGTTCATATTGTCCTATACCATCCGCTTTCATTGTAGACTTAAGAAGTTGGCTTACTTTTTCTAAATCATCCCAAGGAAAATTTGTAAAAGAAGTTCTGATGCTTCCTTCTCTTTTAGATAATGAATCAATACTTCTAGATATAGAACTAAAATATGGAATATATTCTGAAATTTTGACTCCAACATCATTCTTTACACTTTGAATTTTTTCTACATTTATAATGATAGTCTTTATTCTAAGAATATCAATTGAATCAAGCAAAGTGTAATATGTATGTTTATCTGTTACAACAAACCCTGAACTTTTTCCTTCTACGTAAATTTTAATAATGTCATATTCATTTAAACCATAAGCATTTAATATTTTATAAAACATGTAAAACTTTTCTCTATATGTTCTACTAGAGCATGTTTCCGTAAAATTACCAAGTAAATCAGTATTTATAGTACCTTCAAAAACCTCAAGCCACTCACTATCAGATAATGTCATCTTCATCTAATTCAAAAATGTCCTCAGGATTCATTAATATTTGTTTTTTTTAAATATACAAAACTTTGCTTCATTAGTTGTACTAAAGCATGTTTCCATAAAGTTACCAAGAGGATTAGTAATTATAGTGGCTTTAAAATCCTTAATCCACTCGCAAGCACCCGCCTTGAGTTTAAAACACGTTTTATCGAAAATGATATTTTACTGACCAAGTAAAGTTAATTAATTAAATTAGAGGGTAGTCACATCAATTGATCATAATTAATCAATGTCTTTTTATGACACGCTTTGACTGACCAATAGAGATTAACACAATAAAATATACTTTTATTAATTGACCGTATATATTGGAACAGAAATGGTCATGATTATTAACGCTGTCATATATCTTGTTTTTGTAAGAATGTCAACATGCCATGGCGATACTTATTACAGGCCTTCCCGTCGCGAATCCGTATTTTTAGCTGGGGGCGGACAATCTTACGGAAAATATAAAAAATGGCTGAAAAAATATGCGAGCTACATTATTTTCAGTTAATTTATTAAATTTAAAAGGAACTGTTCCAATGCACAAAGTGTCTAATGCAGTTTTATTAAATGTCATAAAATTTTAATAAAACAAGAAGTAATGAAAAACAACATTTTTCAGAATAATGAATGAGTTTTATTTAAAAACGAAATCACAAAAGAAAAATAAACAACCTTTAAAATAATGCAAAAAAAGCTATTAAAATAATCATCAAATATTAGAAATTGTTATGAAAAATGTACATAGCAATACTTTTTAATGTTTTACAGATAATTTTAAAACCTTTAATGCAGGTTCTTTAGAGGATTTAGGTGAAATAAACAAACAATAATTTTTAAGAAATATGTTTGACAATATAACACCATGTTTCTTTAGCATGTTTAAGTTATAAATATCTGATATCATCATAAATATATTGCACAACGACTTTCTGCATGTCATTTTTTTCTCAATTTCAAAAATAATGTAACAAAAAAAAACCCACTGAACACAGCAATCCAGAGGTACCCTCAATCCACCTCTGTCCATAGTTTTTGTGTAGTCTCCATACAACTGAAAATAAAATGCAGTGTCAGTCAACAATTCATTTTCACTGACATCATCTTTTCTTGTAACATAGCCTGCAATATAAAACAGAGCCATTTTTGTACTCAGTGGCAAAGATGCTTCTAGTTCAGGCAATTGATTAATTATATCACAAGATTCTTCACTTCTAAAATAGCCACATTTTTGACATAAATGCTCAATATCAGTAGTGTAATCTGAAACATCAACTTTTAATTCCAATAACAGTTTAGCTTTTTCAATGTTTAATTTTTCAACAACATTTTGAACAGTTATAAAATATGTTCCGCCTGAACCTTGTCTAAACTTACTGAATGCTTTTTCAATATAATCTGTTGAGAACTCTCCTAACATAACATAAATGAAATTGTTTTTTAACAAATATTTACACATCTCTACTAACCCATAACAAGTATGCCAAATTGAAGTACCTGTATCTCTAGTTAAGGATTTTATTCTACACCCTTGTTTACCACTCATTTTAAGAGCCATATCCCCGAAATCAAGTAAATATTGCAAATTCATGTCTAGTTCTTCCGAAATAACTCTTTTACGAGAATCTAAAAATCGAGTGTCGCCATAAATTTCTTTTACACTAACTATTTTCCAGAATTTAGTAACTTTTTCTAAAAAACAAATGGTTTCATTCATATTACAAGGGTGGATAACTTTTGAATAAGTTTTGAGAGCAGCTATAGTTTCATCACAAAACACTTTTAAACAGTGTGAAACATTTTGTCTTTCAATAGGTTTTGGATGTATAGCTACAAAATTTAGTCTAGATAATTTAATTAGCTGATCTTTCTCAAAATCAAATAAACATTTAAGGTCACTCCATTTAGCAGTCATATTTTGATTTTTTTCAAAATGCAATTCCTGTGTTTTTTCTGTTATCCAGTTATTTCTGATACTTTTTAGTAGATGAACATAATCAAAAAGTAGAAAAATCCCACATTTTGTTAACCAAGGTTTTTCTTCAACTCTCTCAAATAAATTAAAAAAAGCTTGATTTGTTCGATTTCCATCACAAATAACTGAAATAACTTTTCCATTGCTAGACTTGATTGAATTAATAACATAGCATACTTGCTCAAACAAAAAAGAAGCATCCAAATGACAGACAGGTATCATTTTGCACAAAAAAGATGGTCCACCTTTTAAACATTTAACCATGATACCCAAAACAGTATTTGCTAACAACTCAGGATTATTTTCAGCTTTTCCAAATAGAGAACCACCATGGTAGAGAAGAAGAGACTTTACATAAACCTCATCTACCAGTATTATACAATTTCTCTGATTCTCCTCTATATTTGAAAATACAGTGCTGATAAAACTAATATCTGAAACATTCTTTGTCCTAGATGTAATTTTTGTCAGTGTTTTTACACTCGGAAGTTTAAAATCTTTTCTTAACTGATTGTATAGACTTCGAGATGTTGAAAAATAAGAATACGATCTGATGATTGTTTCTATACTATAAATTTTTTTACCTACTTCTGATGCATTCATAGATGCAATATGATCTTGTAATATCAATCTTTGATGATCAACTTCAATGTTGTTCAGATAGCGAATTGTTTCTTCCACTCTTGACCAACAATCAAGAGTGGTAATATGGTTTTTAGATAATGAAGAAATAAAGCAACGAACACCAGCATGAAAACTTTCAAATTTAAAATTGCTTGAGATATGAACAGCAAACATAGGTATACAGTTAACATAAAAGGAATTTGATTGGATGTGCAAAACTTCATTTACAACAAAAGTTGTTACAGGACAAACAAATTTATGATTTTTAATATCTTCACATAAAGAAATGAATGTAAACAAATCACTTTTTAAATATTGTGACAACTCATCACACTTTTCATTTCTGATAGAAGACAACACTTTAGTAGTGGACCTTGGTTTTAAAGGTTGAGTTGGTATAATACTTGATGGAATATTAGGAAAAATTGAAGGAGGTTCGATTGGTCTATCTTTCCCATTGACACGAGCTTTTAAAAAATTTTCTGGAAAATGTCTTTCACAGACAACAGTATCTGGCTTATTTGGAAAATTACTTCTTGGAATTGAATTTATCCAACGATTTCGTTCTTCTTCATTCGAGGGAAGCCTATAAACTCGTACTTTATTTTTAGTGTCATAGTTTCCTCTACATCCAGGAATACAGCACTTTTTAACCATTTTGTGACTATCAACTGCTCTCAAATCGAAGTTTTAAGACTAAACTTTCCGTAACATTGTCCGCCCCCAGTCAAAAATACGGATTCGCGACGGGAAGGCCTGTAATAAGTATCGCCTTGCAACATGCCTAATTTTCATAAACTAAATCCACTTGAAATGACCACCCTGTTGCTAGTTGCTGAACTAAGAAAGCTTACTCTAACCATTGTTTTAAAGTAGGTCTAAAAAAAATCAAAACCTGATTATTGTTTAAAAAAAAGCTATGGCGGTTACATTTTGTTTTATTAGTATCACTAATAACCAACCTAAGGTTACGAAAAGAGTAATTTTTGTATGGCACAGGTGCAGTATAAATTTTCAAATGGTGAAGTAACAGAAAAATAAAAACTGTTCTGATCAAGTTGTGCATAATGTTGTTTAATTTTTTGAGCTTTTAAACATTTTAAATAATATTTTAAGAAATTGTTGAGCATAGCAGAAATTCTCTACCTACACAAGTTTGTTCTGTTATTTATTATCATTTTTTTAAATATCAAAGAATCATTTACAGTGTTTTTTTGCTCTAAATTGTTTTCTTTTTATCTTGCTTTTAAGTGAATGCGCACTTAGTTCTACAAATGCAACATATTGCAAGTTTGAGGTGCTTGTAGCATGCCAATGGCTGTGCATAAAAGTTTCTGTTTATTTTCTTCTAAAGAAAAATGTTTATTCACAAGTAATGAAACATGGTAGATAAGCATGATGATATTGAAAGCTCTCGTTTAAAAGCTGTTCTCCATTATGCTGTAGGAAAAGTGAGTGAGATGAAGTCAGACGAACATAATGTGACATTTTCCAAAGCCTTTGTAGTTTGCTTAGCAAGTCTTATGAGACAATTCATAAATGATACTTTTTCAGTTTCTTTTTTTTTTTTTTTTCTTTTAATATGGAGTTTGATAGATTTCTTTTTTTAATTTTTCTAATTTTTAGATTTTTCTAATTTTCTGGTATGGAAAGAGAAAACATGAAAATACCAAAAATATATTTCTAAAATATTCTATTATTTTTAGGAATAACAACATCGACACATTTAAACTCATTTATGGATCCCAGGTTTATTGGTTATTGGTTATTGGTTTATTAGTTATGAAAATCTTGATTTATGATTATGCTGCTTTTTTTAAAAATAATTTTACTCATACACTTTAACTTTTGTTAGTTTAATTTTTGTTTTTTATATATAATTCTTATTATTTATTGTTATTATTATATTAGTTATATATTTATAATTGTTATATGTAATTATTTTACAATTACTATACATTTTTTTTATCTAAATATTTATATAATTTTTTATTTTAATATTGTATATAATAATTTTTTAATTTTTTTTTCATTATTTAAGGTCAGCACTTTTTATTTTTTTTCACAGTATTTTCAAAAGTACATTTTTTTTATTATTAGTAGTATTATATTAGTATTAAGATAAAACACTTCTCTGTTCTAGAACCCTGCTGTGTAGGCAGTTTAATAGCATTGTTTTTTTTCTTGAGAATGCTTATGTTTTACTTAGATTTTATTTCAAAGATATTAAATAATTTGTTTAACTAATAAAAGTTTCATTTTTATTAGGTAAATAAATTTTAATAGAAACCTGGATTTGTTTACCTTAATATGCACAACTCCCATGCTACTCTCATTTACAAGTTTAAATATACCTAACTACCATATACATAGTTTCTATTTAAATTTACACAACTTTCTATACTGCTCTCATTTACAAGTTTAAATACAAAAATACAAAATGTTAAATATGCTAAAATTAAGTTCACTAATAAAAATGATTTAATCAGATTTTTTTTAGGATTGCAAGAATTCTAATGCATTGTTCCTAAGTGTATAATTTAATTACAGCTAAATTACAAACTTTTGCAGTTTCTCTTCTTGTTGTTATTATTATTATTAAAACTGCTGAACTCTAAATATTGTTTCAACAATTTTTATTTGCAACATATTTTTTATTTACAGCACATCGCTGAATCATTGTTGGGTTTAAATTTCTGGATATCTATTGATGCTTTCTTTCAAGGTGAAAAATTAAAAAAAATGTTGTGAAGTTGGATTTTTCAAAAAAATTTTTTAATAAATGCTGCAAAAAAAAAATTTCAATTTTATGATTGGTTGAAACTTTTCTTTTTTTTTCTAATGAAATGAAAAAAGATGACAAGTTAAGTTTATTTTTAGCTTTTTTTCTTCATTTTAAAAATTACATTTTCTAAAAGTTGAACTCTATTACCTAGTGAATACACCAGCTGCTGAGATATTATACAAGACAATATCTGAGTGGTGTGATGTCTCCCTAAATGATACATTAGTTTTAGGTATAGGTTGTTGTATTTTTTCCTAATTTAATTTAATAAAAATGAAATTTAATCTAATTTAATAAAAATGACCTAACATTACTCTTAAACATTTCAGATGTTTGTTGTGGTACAGGAACAATTGGTATTTGTATTGCAAAAGTAAGTTTTTCTTGATTGATGAATTTTTTTTATTTTTTTTATTTTTTTACATGAATTTATCTTTAGAACAGAAGGTTGCCTGTTGTTGGCATTGAAATTTGTACCCAAGCTGTTCAAGATGCTAATTTTAATTCTGAAGCCAATGGTAGCTATTTTTTTTTTGTTATTGTTGTTGTTTTTAAAATAGTTTTATTAGATTGATTATTTATATTATCTGAAAGTTTTGATGACTATTTTTGTTTTTGATCAGGTGTTGGAAGTGCAAAGTTTATTTGTGGAGCAGCAGAAAAGGTTCTTCGCAGTGAAATCAATAAACTCAATCAAAAAAATATTGTTGCTATTGTTGATCCACCAAGAGCTGGTTTATGTGAGTATATTTAGAAATATGTTCTTTTGAAATATGGCTTTATGTCTTATACAATTATAGCTCTTTTCCTTTATTACAGACAAAGATGTCCTTCAATATCTTCGATCGTGTGCAGCAATCAAAAAGATTATTTATGTTTCTTGTAGTCCAAAACAAGCTGCAGATAACTTAATTTTGTAAGTGATTTATTAGTTTATAGTATTTTATAAGTAGTTTATAGTGTTTTTATTTCAAATGACTGATAGTTGATAAAACGTTTTTTTTCGCAAAATCAAAGTTTTGCTTCTTTTATTATTTATGCATTTAGCATTAAAAAGTATACTAATAAAATCTTTATGCTTTTTATTATTGCTGTTTATGATACTCAGAAAAGGTCTTGTAATTTGTTGATTCTTTTTTCTTTACAAAATTTTATATATAGATAAACTTTTTTATTGTACCTATTTTTTTTTATTGTAACTTTTTTTATTTACTTGTAATAAAGAATAACTTGTTTGTTGCACCTATCTAGTTTGTGTCAAAGACAGAGTAAAAGACGTGCTGGAAAACCATTTAAAACAATGCGAGCAGTGCCTGTTGATTTGTTCCCAATGATACCTCATTGTGAGTTAATTGTTGAATTAGTGCGAGTTGATGATGTTTCAGCAAAACAATTGTTACCAAATGCAATTTCTGTTGATGAGTTTAAAATCAAATCAACTGTAATCAATTCTGAAATAACAGATGTTAAGGAAACTGTAAACACTGTTAATAACAGTAATGGTTTTTCTGTGGCTATCCATAATTTTTCAAATGGTGAAGTAACAGAAAAAAACAAGTGTTCTGATCAAGTTGTGCATACTGTTGTTTAATTTTTTGATTTTTTAAACTTTTTAAATAATATTTTAAGAAATCATTGAGCATAGCAGAAATACTGTACCTACACAAAATTGTTCTGTTTTTTTTGTTTGTTTTTTTTAAATATCAAAGAATCATTTACAGTGTTTTTTTGCTCTAAATTGTTTTCTTTTAATCTTGCTTTTAAGTGAATGCGCACTTAGTTCTATAAATGCAACATATCACAAGTTTGAGTTGCTTGTAGCATGCCAATGGCTGTGCATAAAAGTTTTTGTTTATTTTCTACTACTAAAAAAAAAGTTTATTCACAAATAATGAAGCATGGCAGATAAGCATGATGATATTGAAACCTCTCGTTTAAAAGCTGTTCTCCATTATGCTGTAGGAAAGGTGTGTGAGATGAAGTCAGAGGAACATAGTGTGACATTTTCCAAAGCCTTTGTAGCTTGCTTAGCAGAAACTGTAGCAATTCAAATTGATTTTTTTGCAACTGATCTTGAGGTCTTTGCCAAGCATGCAAAGAGAACAGTAATAAATATTGATGATGTAAAGTTATTAGTTCGCAGAAATCCTGGTCTTATCAAGGAAATAGAGACTTGCATTTTAACAGAAAAACAAAAAACAAAAAGTAAAAAGAGAAAGTCTGATGAGACAATTCATGAATGATACTTTTTCAGTTTCGTTTCTTTTTTTTTCCATTAATATGTAGTTTGATAGATTTCTTTTCCATACTCTTGGAATTTGCAACAATCTACTTTTTCATTTGATTTATTTTCTAATCCACATGTTTAAGTTTTTGGTAATTTTTCATTAACTTTTAAAAGTTCAGAATTTTTTATTTTGCTATTTATAATAATTTCTTAAGAATAATTTACTGTAGCAACATAACAAGCATATGTTCAGTATAAATCATTAGCTTGGATGGTGATTCGATGTATACAATTAACATAAAAATTACAATATTAATATATTTTTGATACTGTTTGGATGATGGAGGAAATTTTAGGAGATCTGTTTGGTGAGAAAAGTGTTGTAAATCTAAATAAAACAGATAGTGGTTGCATTAACAAAGGTTGTAGTTATCAAGTAGGACATCGAAAAATCTTTATAAAAACAAACACTAAAAATGGGGTAAATATTTAATTTTGTAGCTGCTGTTTAAATTGAAATATTAGTTGTTTTTTTCAAATCACAAACATATTATCTTTATTTTAATGTTATGAAGGCTGATTTAATGTTTGAAGGTGAAATGGAGAGCTTACAGGCCATTGAAGCAACAAATACCATTAAAGTACCACATCCATATAAGGTAGTGTAGAAACTTAAGTCATAAAGCTGTTACAAAATTTTTTTTAGCAAATTGTTTGTTTGAACTGGAACTTAAAAAGTTTTTATCTTTTTAAATTCCTTTATAAATGTAAGCATTTTTTGATTAAAATTTGCTTTCTGATAATACAATATATAATTTGAATTTTTCTCACTGATCAGGTTTCTAAGTATGGTCAGGGCTTTGCGATTGCTATGGGTTACCTTGATATAAGGCCACTTCAAAATAAAGAAGAGGAACTACTAGGAATTCAACTTGCCCAGTTATATTAATAGTATAATTTTCTTTTTATGATTTAAAAAATAGAGATGTTTAATTTAGTTCTTATTTGTCACCATTTTATGTAGTAATTTTATTTAGATAAGCACTGGGTAGAAATGTTAAGATGTTTTAAATATTAAGATGTTTTAAATATTAAGATGTTTTATAGAAATTAATCATTATAAATTATGTTTTTAGATTGCATATAAATAACATTAGAAAGATAAAGGAGCTCGATAACACCAGTAGCTGCATAAATTCTGATCAAAGTTCTAGCAGCGTTGTACAAGAATATGGGTTTGGGGTACCGATTTTTCTCTCTCGATAATATATGGTCAACAGATTGGATTGTATTGTTTTTGCTTTCAATCATTTTTTTTTTTTCTTAGCATTTTCAGTATTGTTGCATTCTTCAATATATAATATACAGTGCTTTCAAAAAACTAACGAAGATATTAACCTAATTTTTTTTTTTCAGAAAAAAATTTTTGTTAAATAAAACTTGCATCAGCAAATCTTGCATAAGAAAATTGTTCTTAAATAAATCTATCATACTAAAACATACAAATGTTGTTTGCAGAATGTTATTTTTAAATGTTGTATTGCAAATGTTTTAAATGTTAGAAAACCCTAAATTTGTAAAAAAAGATAAATCGTTAAGAAAATTATGATAAGTAAAAATTGTTGCAACAGCAATAAAGAAACAATAAACATCAAAACAAAGCAACAACAACAACAGCAAATTCTCCACATGCTTTTTTTGTAAGCTATGTAACTTTTCTGTATTGATTCAAGAAAGTTGTTGCGAATTTTGATTGGAACTCTTCTCCAATTAGTACCTAGCCTTTTTTTTACATTTCTAATGGAACTTATTCAGACTTTGTCTAACTATTTGTCCATGGAACTCCAAGTAGATTCAACAGGATATAACTTATGCATTCTCTACCGTGTCTTTACCTGTATGTTGATTGATTCAACTTGCTTAGAAAATAAACTAACCTTCTCCATTAAACTAGTTTTATATACTAACACTCCCTCTTCCAACATTGGAATAACAAAGCACTTGTTATATATCTCTAGAATTCTTTTTTAGCTTCTGGATCTTAGATGATTTTGGATGCTGCTTGTAATTTTAAATATTTTTAGAGTATATCTGTTGCAGTTCTTGAAAGTTAGCGATAAGTTGTTCATTAGCAAATTTATGCATGTTTATACTTTTTATTGAAAATTATGAAACTAACATTAACTAATAAAATATTTATAAAGAAAAATAAAAACAGAAAAAACATGTCGGTTTGAGAAGAAAATAGAACAAAAATCAAATTGAAAATTTTTCTATATTTTTTTAAAAAAAATTTTCTGGGGCCTTTTTTTTAACATGCACTTGAATTATTAAGAAAATGAGCCAGTGAAATTTCTTCTATCACGCAAAGGAAAAAAATTACTTTTTTTGTTTTGAAAAAAATGGTCTTTATTTTTCAGTGGATAGCTTAGTTTTATAAATTCAATAGTTTTTTTTATGTCTGTTTTAGAAATTCTTTAGTCGTTAAAGATTTCAAAATAAAGTTGACCTTATTCAGCAGGAGGTAATTTGTTTATTCTTGTAATTGTCATTAGCTATTGCTCTTAAATATTGTTCTTAAATATTGTTCTTAAATATTGTTCTTAAATATTGTTCTTAAATATTGTTCTTAAATATGATTATAGGACCAAATATATATTTTGCTGAGGTATTGTAGTATTCTCATTTAGTATGGGGACCGACTTCTTCAAGTACTTTGGGCAGAGTTGCATTTAAATCTAGATAAGTTGTTTTCTGATATAAAAATTTATCCTTCTCTTCTTCATGGTGACCTCTGGAGCGGAAATGCAGCACGTGTTGATAAATTACCCAGGATTTTGGTGTTATCTGTTCATTTGTCTGGTATTCTAATTGCTAAAATATAATTTTGAGTTGTTTTTTTTATATTGTTAATGAAAAAAAAAATATATATTTTTATTTTCTGTCGTTTTTGTCCTTTTCATGATGACCGTAGAAAGATACTGAATCTTCGATCCAGCATCTTTCTAGGGTCATCATGATTTTGATCTGGCAATTGCAAAAATGTTTTGAGGATTTGGTCAGTCGCTCTTTTCTGTGTATCACTCAATTATTCCTAAATCCCCTGGATTTGATGGACGTCATGAATTATACAAATTGTTTCGTTATTTGAATCATTGGTGAGCTTCGGCATCTTTATTTTTACTTTTTATTTTTGGCCACATAAATGTTTTAAAAGTCAAGTGAAAATTTTGACGTCATTAACTTCTTTTTTATAGGAATCATTTTGGAAGCAGGTATCGTTCTTCATCTATTGAAACTTTACGGAAAGTTTTGTATTGCATTAAGAGCAGTTCTTAATATCGATAATCCTTTGCTACAATTTAATGTTCTTGTTATTGGTGGCGATGATTGTAATACTGTATAATATATGTATTAATATATCATGGTTATTGTTTGTTGGCTTTTTTGAGTAAGGTTTCTGTTAATTTTTTTTTTTTAAGCTTGTGCAAAGTAAATGAATGATTGTTTTGACTTTTTGGGTGAATTTCTTGCAGAGCCATTTTTAAAATGTTCTGATTTTTAGAAACGGTCGCAAACTTTTGTTTCTACTCCCTATTCTATATATCTAGGTTGCATTTTATTTATAGGTGATTTAAAATGAACGGGTTTTATGATTTGAAAGTTAATGAATCTCCATCTTATCCGGAGAATTTGTCAAACGTCAAGTCACCCTGGGTTACAGCGGAATTGCTATAAACCGTATTCAAGATGTGTTCGAAGGTGGTCTTATAACGACGAAAAACGAAGACGAAAAGAAAAATTTGTTGCCGATATAAATTCGATAAAGAGTTTAAGTCAAGTCAAAAATATCTAATTGGAGATGATGGAGAAAAAGTTTTTATTTTAAGTTTTAAGATGATAAAACAATGTTATTCCAATAAGCTTGAACTATGTTATAATTCAAACTAGAGCATCCCGCCATCGGAAATTGCGTAAATGCGTAAATCCCGATGCGAGAAATAGTTTACAAAGGTGACTCCGATGTGATACGATTGTGAGGAACGGTATCACATCGGAGGTGCGATGTAGTCCGAGGCCGATGCGGAGAATTTCACGCACTCTCCGATATATTTCGAGATTTACGCATCATCATCGTACGATATTTTCGCGTAATTTCACAATAAATCGTATTTACAGTGTAAACTAGTAATATTGTGATATTTCCGATGTATTTATCTATAATTACGAGGTTTTCGCAAAATTACAGCAAAACTTTGCAAACCACCACAAATCATCGTAAAATATCAGAAAATAAAAAAATTTTTTTTTTTTTTTTTACATTTTATTTACATTTCGCAAATCATCACAAACCATTGTAAACACATCGGAATATTTTCTTTTTTCATTTAATTTATATATTACAAAATTACAAAAATTTATCAAATAATTAATTCAGATGTTGATTCAGATGATGAGTTTTCACCACTGTGGCTGTCATATATTTCATCTGGTACATCTATTAGTTTACTTGACGCATCATATACATGAAATGATGGATTTCTTCTTAATTGAGGGTTTAAAACTTTTAACTTTTTTCTGGCTGTTGGACATGAAGTAGTCTGAGTGTGAGGCGTTTTTTTGGCTTGTGTGAAAGTAGATTTTTTTAACCCAGAACCTCCAGCTTCAGGTTCTTGTGATGATGCTCTTGGGGTTGATGGTAACTGTGTTTCAGCCTGAGTTTCAGTGGGTTCAGGTATTTCAACTGTTGTTGGTGGAGCACCAGGCTCATCATTACAATTTTTGACCCAGTACTTAATATTTGCTTTGACCTGTGAATAATTCTCTTTAATAAAAACTAACATTTTTAGTGTTTCTGGTTTAATACACTCCCGTTTGGCACTTATAATATTTCCACCTGTAGAAAACATCCTTTCTGATGAAGCTGATGTTACTGGTATACACAGATGGTCTCTTGCAACAGCTGACAGCAATGGAAATTCCTTTTCATGATCCTTCCACCATTGTAAGGAATTCACATTATAACTTTGTGCTGGCAAGTCCATGTATTTAATTATTTCAGTTTCCAGTGGGGGACATTTCAGCTTTGATTGTGAAGTTTTCAACAATTCTTGCTCCTGAATGATGTCAAACAATTCATCAATTTCAGCTTTATCCAAAGTTTCACTATTTTTCACTGTCATCTCGGCTTCACGGGCAGCATAGAATTCAAGTGTTGTTGGATGATTTTCCACCAAAAAATTTGTCATTTCTAACAATTTGTCTGTGTCTTTTGTGATAAGTTTGACACCAACACCTCTTTTAGATGGGTTGAAAAAGTTTCCATAGTTGTAATATTTATAGTTTATGCCTTTTTCTGGTAGGCGAGTTTCTAATTCTGATTGGAAGTTTTTCAAAAGAGGAACAAGAACTGATGAAACCCAATGTCCTTTTTTCACTTCATTGGCACAATACTGATGCAAACACAGAACATCATGTTGAATTTTATCAATTGTTGTTTGTGTGTCGGATGCCCACATTTCACTGTTATGTTTGCACTTGGCAAAAAAAGGTTCAATTGCCTCAATTAATTCAAATTCGTCTGGTGTTGGGATGAGTTCTGTGAGGATTGCATTGAGACTGTTTTCCTGAACATGTCTCAAACCAGGCCTAAGGGTTAAAATTGATTTCATCATCATTTGGTTTGAGTTCCATCTTGTAGCAGCAGGTTGGATTAATTTGTTTGCAACTATTTCTTCTTCAGAACATGCAAGTTTGATTTCCTGCCAATCAATTGTACTCTGATGTGTTCTTTGAGCCAGTTTCTTGCATTTGCTAATTACTTCATCAACCATTTGTGTTTTTAACAGCAGACTGGAAAAAAAATTAAAATTTTTTAAAAAAGTTTATTGTAATTCCAATATTTATTGGTAATTATAAAATCCGATATTTAACTGTAAACCCAAAGTTTTTACTGTAAAAGCAATTAAAAAAAGAAAAGAAATCTGATATTTTGCTGTAAAACAGATTTAACGTAAATTTCGCTTTTTTAATTGTAAATATTTACCTGTAAACAGAGGTTCATGATGTGGTCCACACAAAGCATGTGTTGATCAACAAGTCTTGATTGCGTAGCAGCACTCTTCATGTTACTAGCACCATCTGTCACACACACTCTTTTAAGAGTGTCCCCAGCAAGGATGGGGAATTTGTTAATCATATTGTCCAATCCTTGTGCTAGTTTGATACCAGTTTTTCTGCCAATAAAGTTCTGGCAATCCAAAGTGAGCTTTTTCAACTCAAAATCCTTGTTACAATAATGGACTGTAAGGGATTCATAAGGATCATTGTTTCTGGCAGTCCAACCATCACTTGTGAAAGCAACAATTTTTGAATTAGGAACGTCTTCATCAAGTTGCTCCTGCACATGCTTTTCTATGTTTTTGTAAAGCATTGGAAGTTTGTACTTTGCTAATGTTGTCGAGCTTTTAATGGTTGCTTTAGGACACAAATAGTTTAGGAGCATTTGGATCCCTGGAGATTCAACCATTTTTAAAGGAATGTTTGATAGGACAAATGAAAGTGTGAGAACTGCATCGAATTCTTGCTGATTATCACTATGTAAGGACCATTTTGGTGCATCAATATAATCTCCGATTTGACTTTGTGCTTGCAATTTTTTCTGAGATTCTGCCTTAGATTTTGGCTGAGACTTAGACGAAGATTGGGTCTCCTTCATGGGGGGAAAGAACCCTCTTCTTAGACCTGATATTTCTTTTTGTTTCCTTGCTTCCTCCTTATCAGCTTCCAGTATCTTGCTCAAGGCACAAGTTTTAGCCTCCATCTCAGCAAATTGTTTTGGATGCTGAGATCTGCAAAAAAAAAGAATTAAAAATAAAAGGTTAAACATTGGAAATTACAGTTATTTACAGATGGCGCTATAAATCCGATTTTACTGTAAAACGTGAATTACCCATAATTACAGTAAAATTTCGGTTTTACGGTTTGTTTTGGTAATTTTAATAAAATGAACTAATTATTCGTTTAGTATAATACTGCACTTCTACAAAACTTCAGTCTACAACTATTGGCCTTCCTTCTTTAACCACAGTATATTTTAAAACTATAAGTTATTTACAGCGAAAACTCGTTATTATAGCTATAACTACATTTACGAAATATCTGTTTCTTAACAAAATGCGATGTATTATTTTAAATACTTACTCTAAATGTCCTCTGATTCCAGTAGTGCTTCCATGGGTGCATTTGAGTGATTTTCTGATGCCTGGACACAGAATACATTTGGCATCATAATTCTTCCTCTTACCACTCTTTGTGTCAATCCATTCAATAGAATCCTCATCAATGGTGAAGTAATCCCAAATGAGTTGAACAACCATTGTAGTTTTTTCTCGCAACCAACAAATCAATAAATGGCAATAGTCTTCTCTCTCCTAACTAAAACTCTCTTTTACAAATTTTCTCCTTCATTTATACTCTATACTTTTCCTAAAATATCCTTTAAAAACCGTCATAAATACCTGCAAACACATGTTTACAATTCTTTGGTTTTCACTGGTAAAAACTATTAAAACTATTAAATCTACAACGTCATTAAATGCTCTAGAACTTTCCCCAACTGAGTTACAACCATGTTGATTGATTGTTTGATCAATCTAAATATTTCTTCCCTGCCCAGCAAGCACACAACGTTGAAACAACGTTGAAATAACGTTGATCAACGTCGATCAACGTTATTTCAACTTTGTTTCAACGTTGTGTGCTTGCTGGGTGCCCACCTTAAAAACATCAATAATCGACTCCGGACCATGCTCATATTGGCAATTAAAACCATTCCTAGCGCAGGAACAGTATCTTATTTACTATGAAAGCCATTCTTAGAGCCAACCCGTTTAAAAAAAAAATTCAACTCATGGCCGAGCATGGGAACATTTTACTACTCTTAGGCTGGAGGAATTATCTTTTCGAAAATGTCCAGAACGTATGGAATTCAAACGGCATCAGGAAAAAATCACTCTGGAAAAAATTCCGAAATAGTTCTTTTATATACTTTAGTATGCTTTAGTATAGTATCATTTTATTATTGTATCAGCTTTTTTCCTCAAACCGTTTTTACTGTTTAATTTTTAAAAATTTATTTTATTGCTTTTTTATTTTTGTTTTATCGACTGATTATATTTACGTAAGGTTACTTTCAAAAACAATTTACTTTTACATATAAAAAGTAAATTACATTTCGATGTAAAGTATTTGTATAGGTAAAATCTAAATTACTTTTTAAAGTAAATTACTTTCACATGACTTACTTTTAAATTGATTTACATAGACAAAGAAAAAGTAAATAACATTTTTTATGTTAATTACTTTTACTAGTAGTAATAAATTACTTTAACAAGTAAAAGTTACGCATTTTTAAAATTAACTTTATGTAAGTATTTTTTACATGTAATATATTATTTTACTATGCTACTTTTTAAAAAATGAATTACTTTTAAATGTAAATATATTTGATCATTTAATCTAAGTTATGTAAAGTAATATTTGTTTAAAAGTAACTTTTTAACATCAAAGTAAGTAAATGTGCTATCCCTAGTAGGTTTGTAGGAACTAAATATAAAAACTTTAATCAAATTACAGCTTTTACAGCTTTACTAGTTTTTCGTCATTCGGAAATTAATTTCCAATTAATTTCCGATGGAATGTTTAATTGCGGAGGGAATTTGCGAAAATCTAAATCGGTTTTTACAGTTTATTTACTCTTTTTATAGATTACCATCGCAATTTAATCAAATACCTCGTATTATTAGAAATACTTCGTATTTACAGTGAAATCTCGTGATAAATCATCGAATTACATCGTGCCTCGAGAAACCTCGTAAAGGTTTTTCCGATAAATTACCGTACTTTATTTTGACCATCGGTCGCGTATTTTTACGATGGAAAGTAATCCAATTACGCACTTTTGCGTAAAAACCGATGCATCGCTATCGTAAATCTCGTAAATCTCGTACGAGATTCCCGCCGAGTACGATGGCGGGATGCTCTAATTCAAACAACAACAACAAAAAATTCTGTTTAATGTTAGTTGTTTTGAAATGGAACATAAGACAAAACCCAAATTGTAAATCTTGCCTGTGTTATGAGATGACACAGGCAAACGAAAAAAGTTATTGCATTAATTCTGACACTTGTTCTTACCTGATTCTGATACTTTATATTCAAATCTGACATCAGATTTTTTGCAATACATTTTTTAATTTTTACCAATTTTTGATAGTTATTAAATTTCATGTAGTTAACATATTTTAGGTAGTTAGCACGTTTTTTTCGAAGTATTTCTGAATAGCAGAGAATTTCACATTGAAGAGCACAAAAGCCTTTCAACGTTCTAACAATTAAATCTGCTGAGTGTTATTCTTTTTTATTTCCAAGAAAGTTTTTCACAACAGTTACAATCGACAGCCAAGCTGTTTTCTCCTTGATATCCTTTGTTTTAACAAGTTTTTTATCACTAAAACATTCTGCCTTCAAATAAAATTCTGGCAGCTACTGCCATTTGGGAGGCGGAAGCTACTGGAGGCGATCTTCAAATCAACTTGCCTCCAAAAACTCTTTTGACGGCGGCCGGCAGTGGCTTCCGCCTCCCAAAATTGTTGGCCTTTCGGCAGAAAGTTACTTTCTGCCAGGAGGCGTTATCAATTCTGGTTATAACTATTTTGCAATACTACGTTATTATGTCATAATTAGATAAAATATACTTTATCTAACAAACAATAACAGCTGTAGCTATAGCAAATATTTTGTAAAAAAGTTTTTTGTTATAGTCCTTTTCTTATTAGTTGTATATATTGATTAGTTAGAGTTTACTTTAAGCGTCATTTTTAACCACCTCCACCAACCAACCGTAAAGTCGGAAAACACGAGAATTCGCGCACAATATGCACACTTGTGCAAGTAAAAAACTGCACACACGCAGACGCAGACGAACAAGCGTACAATTCTCAACCATTAAGTTGACCATCTTTAATTAATGAGGTTAAACTTGCACACATTTGTAATCATTCGCAAAAAAACGAGCTCAAAATATTGTCTTATGAGAAAAAAAAGAAGAATATTGAAGAACTTGAGCTTCTCGCCGTGACATCTAAATGCTAAAAATAGGGTAAACTTTTCAACCCAACGTAATGATAGACAAAACTTTCAAGCTGCTGATGAACCCAAAGATATGTGTAAAATAATGGAACGATGGAACCCTATAGATAAACCTCAACAAGATTAAATTCAACAGCAACTCAGTGTTAAACATAAACCTAAAATAGCAGTATAAAAAAAGTTTAATGTAAACAGATTAATGAACAAAAGTCTGTTAATGTCAAACAATTTTAACAACAAAAAATGCAGATCATATTTGTGCTAATCCAATGTTAAAAAAAGGTTAATGATGAAATATGGGGAGTGACTGATAAAAAGCTTGCCATTTTCGATAACACTTTCTTACGTAAGTGGTTTTTACAAGGTGTAAACTTCTTGGGAGAAAGAATTGTAAGTTTACTAATAGATATAGATTTAAAATTTCTTTGACTTTTGATAAATCTGCTAACGGTTCGACAGCACCAATTTAAAGTGAAAATGGTGTATCACTATCATACAAAGTTTTATTAAAAAGTAAGGTGGCACTATGATGAAAAAGCAAGGTGGCAGAGATGTAAAAGTAAAGATAGCACAGTTGAACATGAATAATTATAAAGTAACATATTTAAATGATCTAACAAGCGCTTAACATGCTGCAATTAAAAATTATGTTAATACGAATACACTATTTGTTAAGAAATCTGGAAGCACTATGATTGGTGTTTTGGACATGGGTAACATGGGTAGTAATAAAATAAAAAGTGTAACAGATCCAGCTAATAACCAAGATGCCGTCACAAAAAAACTAAATCTGACTACTAAAAGTCCGGACAAACTTTGAATAATCAAGAGGTACTCCAAAAACCAGTATATGCTTTTATGAATTTTCATCCAAAAGAGGTCAAAATGTTTATTGTTAATCACTTTCGCACGGCAAATGTCCCAAAAATGACAATGTATGATATACTGCAGCGAAAGGAGAGTAATATAGGACCATAACAAATAGTCGGAAATGGTCGTACTTCAAGAAAAATGCCTAAGAATCAGATAAAACGCGTAAAAAAATTGATTTATAAGAAGGATGGTGTTTTACAGCGCAGCTTAGCCAAGAGATTCAATATTTCCCAGCAGTATCCAAAATTATCCACGAAAAGACGAGCATTCGTTATCGTACAAAAACTAAAAAGCCAAAAAGAACATTGGCTCAGAAAGCGGCTGTGCGACATAAGTGCCAAAAATTTGTTGCACTTTTTTTGAAAAAAATTGTAATCATTGACGACGAGTCATGTTTTTCTTAAAGCAATACCGATCTTTCTGACAATGCAGGATATTAATTTTTGATCCCAACGCAACGCCTAATCAGGTCAAGCTCAAAATAAAAAAGTAAGTATGAGCCAAAGTTATATAGTCTGAAAGCATAACATCGCTTTTTTGCTCCTTTGGGCTAAGCAGTTGACAAGGATCTATACATTTCCGAATGTCTGGTTAAATTAAGGAATTTCATCAACGAGGCTCACAAAAACGACAAAATTATGATTTGGCCTGATCAAACTTCCGCACACTATACAAACAAAGTGCAAGATTATCCCTAAGAGATGAAAATATCGAATATGTGCCGAGAGACAAAAACCCTATTTTAAATTGAAATTAAAAGATTTGTGTATGCAGATAATTGGCAAGCTGAAAATCTCTGCCAACTAAGAAATTCAATTGAGTATTGTATGAAAGAATCGACAAAAATCGCGTACATTGGTTTGTGGCGAGTACTTTCACAAGAATTAACTGTGTTCGTCGAAATGGACTGATAAACAAATAATTTTTTTAAATTTTTTTAAATTACAAGTTTCTTCTTATTATGCTTTTTAAATTAATAAAATTGATATCTCCGCTCAAGAGATATTCATTTTCAAATTTTTGGATTTTTTGAAAAATTCGGATTTTTAGTTGTCACATGCTATAACGAAATAAAATTTGCTTAGCGAAAAAGATTGGAAACACAAAGAGTGGTAAGTAAAATATCGGGGATATATCAAATTAATAAGTTTAACATATCCTACTAATGGTCAAGATACAGTTACTAGAAACAACATGTTGATGAAAAGGTTATTAAAATGTTAATGATGAAAGCAACTGAGACTTATGTAAATGAATACTTGAAAAATTGAGCTGAATCTTTGAATATTTATATTACATCTTTTAATCTCTATATCAAATCTTTGAACCTTTATATAAAATCGATAGAAGATTAACATATGATTTTTCGAATAGAAAAATCTTTATCATATTTGATAGAACTCTTAGTGGTTTGAATGCCACATAATCTGCAAATCAACCTATTCTGTTTACGGATAAGAATAATGTTAGATATTGCTTACAATTCACTGGAACTAGTTCTTAAAGGTTTCTATCTTTAGTAAGCTTTAACCCAGCTTTTGGTGTAAATGATTTAGTTTATTTATTTATAGATTATTGATTAAAAGCATATTACAAACAGTTATGCTGCAAGAAATGGTTTATTCGGTCATGATGATGGGAAATGGGATAAGTTTGTTACTTTCAGTCCAAAAAGTGATTTGTTAGTGTTAGGAATTACTGGTACTGGATCAATATATATTGGAAGTGGTCCTTGATGTAATTGTACAACTATAGCTAAATATGAAACTAAAGCAGATACTGGAGCTCGAAAACAATTAGATGTCTATCTATTCATTGAAATGTTCCTGGTGGAACGCTGGCTTGCCCAGTATGATGTAATTGAAAAAACATAATAAGTCTTACTGTACGTTCATCTACTGGAAGTACTCAATTAACATTTGGTGATTTAAATCCAACAGGTATTGCTCATTCTTTACAATGATTTTTGGCTCTAAGGTGAATGCAAAACCCTTTTGCAGTTTTTATCCTCACTCAAATATTTCCTGCATTGTGCAAGCTTTCCATGGTCACATTATTATTGTCTTTTTTTGTTACGACATAATCTCTACAAGAAGTTCATGACTTTCACTTTTTTTCACATTTTGCACATCTCTTTATTCTTCCCACATCTAACACAAATTTTTTAAGTTATTTCAGTTCAAAAACTTTATTTTCATTGCTCACCAAAACAAGATATAAAATAAAAAAAGTATTAAATCAACATCTATAATTTCCATTTGTTTTTTTACTAATTTGATATGAAATGACAAATCCATGTTGCTTCTTGGAATTCTTTTACATATAAATCTGTAATGTAATGGTACTTTTAGTGCTATATTCATCACTTAATACTATTAAATCGTTTAATACGATTAAATCACTTAATGCTACTAAATCACTTAATGCTATTAAATCACTTAATACCATTAAATCACTTATTACTGTTAAATCACCTAATACTATTAAATCACTTAATTCTATTAAATCATTCTGTAAACTATTAAATCATTCTGTAAACTATTAAATCATTCTGTAAACTATTAAATCATTCTGTAAACTATATCTTGCATTTTGTGTATAAAATATATTTGTTACAGAAATTGTAGAACAATTTGTTTAAGAAAAGTTTAAAAAATGAAAGGTAACAGAAAAATACTCAAAAGATTTTACCAATATTGGAGCTTTAAGTGGTTTTCTAAAATTTAAAAGAATGAATGATAAATATGCTTCTTTAAATATGCTTCTAAAAAAAAAGAAGAAAGAGAAAGAATATAGCAAGAATAAAATAAACAGCTATTATATATCATTGATGCAATAAATTCTGAAATGACCATGTTGATTATGTAAATAGGTGTTGCAAAGAAATCATTTATGACCTACAATATGAAAGAATAAGTAAAATTGTCGAGGGATACAAAAATATATAGCGCCAGCGGCATGGCGCTTTCAGCGCTAAATAGTTTTTTATTTTAATTTCATTATTATCATATTATGATAAAGTGAAATATATATATATATATATATATATATATATATATATATATATATATATATATATATATATATATATATATATATA
>QPEY01000102.1:331992-383759 GCA_014706445.1 Hydra viridissima
TTGGATATTTCTTCAATGACGTCTTCAGGACTGGAGTTTAGCTGTTCAATTTTGCTTTGAATGTTGAATAATTGGAGAATGAGTTCTTTTGGCAGTTTCTTCTCAAAGGCTTTTTTGAGTATTTTGTATTCGGGTTGGAAAAGGGATTTGCCAAAGACTTGCAAGTGGTTATAATCCAGCCTTCCTGGTCTAAGCAGTAAATGGAGAAGCAAGGTTGTTTTTCCGCAACCAGATTTCCCGACGATGATTCCTCGAATGCTTCTTGGTAAAAGCTTGTTGTTGTATCTTTTGGTTTTTCCGATATTTCATGACAAATCAATGACTTCCATTTTGTATTGAGCAAAAAATTTTTTTTTGTATTTAAAATGTACTGCGTTAAATGCAAAAGGAAAACAGAGACCATTCACTTGAAAAATGAGATGACAAAAAACAACAGACCAATGCTCAAAGGAACCTGCGATTCTTGCGGAACGACCAAATGCAAGTTTGTTCCTTCGGGATCATCTTCTTCAACAAAAGGAGGTGATTTGGTGGAATCGATCAACAATTTCTCAAAAAAAGTGAAGCTTCCACGGGCAATATTTCCTGGAGAGATGCACATTCCAGGAATGAATTTTGCAGGTCCTGGCACAAACCTGGATAAGAGACTGACTTCTACGGACATGTATCAAGATTGGAGCAAGCCGGTAGACAGAGTGGACAAATCAGCGTATCACCATGATTTGGCTTATAAATATTTAAACGATGTTAAAAGCAGAAATGTGGCGGATCAAATGACGCTTGAAGAAATGAATTCAATCCCTAACCCTACTCAAAGGGAGATCAACGAGAGAAAGTTTATCGCACCCATCATCAAAGCCAAAGCTAAATTTGGGTTGGGTGTTGGATCTAAAAAAAAAAAAAAAATGTCCCTGAAATGGACGGATCAGCTTGCAGAGGAGCTTCATAAACCGGTCATTCGCCATTTTAAAAGAAGAATGGTGATTGTGAAAGACATTGATGAAATATGGGCAGCAGACTTGGTGGACATGCAATCGTTTTCAAAATTCAACAAGGGTGTAAAATATTTGCTCATGGTGATTGACGTGTTTTCAAAGTATGGATGGATCGTTCCGTTAAAAAGCAAAACGGGTCTTGAAGTGACTGAAGCGTTGAAAAAGATTTTTGGTGAAAGAAAATGCGTCAAATTGTGGGTAGATAAAGGAAAAGAGTTTTACAACAAGCAGGTGAAAGCGTTGGGTGCTCAATTGTATTCTACTGAAAACGAGGAAAAATGTTGCGTTCTTGAGCGATGGAACAGAACGATGAAAGAGAGAATGTTTAAATACTTTTCAGCCAAAACACCAATAAATACATTGACGTATTAGATGAGATGGTGAAAAATTACAACAACACAAAGCATTCTTCCATCAAAATGACTCCAGTGGAAGCCAGCGATGAAAAGAATAAAAATAAGGTATGGATGCACCTGAACGGTAAACAGAGAGAAAGAACAAAGCCTAAATTTTCAATGGGCGATCAAGTTCGAATAACCAAAAAGAAGCCTCATTTTGAAAAGGGGTATACGCCGAGATGGACTGAAGAGGTTTTTACCGTGTCAAAAGTTCAGTACACAAATCCTCCTACGTATAAAATCGCTGATGCTAACGGTGAGGAAATTCAAGGCACTTTTTATGAGCAGGAGATGCAAAAGACGCATAAGAGCATATTCAGAATAGAAAAAATCGTTCGAAAAACCAAGAGCAGATCATTGGTCAAATGGTTGGGGTATCCAGACTCGTTTAATTCGTGGGTGGACAATAAAGAACTGATCAGTTTGCTTTCTAGCGACATTGGTCATTTCCTCGATGAAAATTTCGCAAGTAAATTTCCACGGATCCAAAGGATCTAAAAAAATTTTCAGGTCCATTAAAAAATGAGCAAGATGATGGTTTTGTTTGAGCCCTTTATCAATGAGTACCTTAAGACGGAGGATTACGAGGAGTCGTATTATTATTCGCCTTATGAAGAAAAGTACCATTACAATATCTACAGCTTTGAGAACGATTTGAGTTTTACTGTTATTTGCCGAATGGATGAATATGAGTTGACAATAAGCTATAACGGTATTCGTTTTTCAAAAAGTGGTTTGCCTAAAGAGAATTTGTTTGAGTATGTTCGAAGAAAAATAAATAAAGTGAAGGAGCAGAATAAAGTAAAAGCGTCGGATCCGAAAATGATCTAAAAAAATTTCTTCCCCATTAAAAAAGATGAACTTCGTGACGATTGAGAATTTTGATGAGAGCAAATTATTGGCTGGGGAGATTTACGCAGCCACAAGACCTATTCAGTACCAAAAGATTCCGCTGTATTACGAGTATGCCAATGGAAAAGGTCTTTTCATTTTAAGAACCCCTGTTTTGTATTCTTTGGGTGTGTTTGAGAGTTTAGATCCAAAGACAAAAGAGCTGACGGGATATTCCATGTCTTTTGTTACTCATGATGATAAAAAGGGATCAGAAGAAGAAAAGTTCATGGAGGTGACTGAAAAAATAACAAAATTTCTTCGTGAGCAAGTCATCCAAAAGACAGCCTTGTTGAAAAAAGGAGGAAGAACAAAAAAGATCATGGCAGAGGATTTGTCCATTTTTAAGAAAAAGTCAGAAAGTTCATCTTTTTTCGGAAAGCTGTATAGAAAAGAAAAGAACATTACTTCCTTGTTTAGTAAAAGGGAGAGCAAAAAGATGGTAAAGGTAGATCCATTGGAGTATATTCGTCAAAGGTGCTTTGCCATTGCGTCTTTAAAAATTGAAGGCGTTTTTATTGGATCGCAGGTAGAGTCCATTCAAGTCAAGCTTCCAGAAGTGCTCATCACTAAAAATGCTCCTGTTTTGGTTCAAAGCATTATGGGTGATTTGGATTTAGGTGAAATGGAATCTGACGAAGAGATGTAAGATCCATGGAAATTATAAATGATTTTTAAATTTTGCACGAATTTAAAAATGATCAACGTCGAAGGAATTGTTATACCTAACGAGGCTTTGACCAACTTTCAATTGCTTGAAGCAGCAAAGAAGCTGAAAATAAGAAACTTTCAAGGAGTTTTTGAAAGAGACACATTGCCTAAAAAACCAAGAATCAAAGAATGCGGTATTGTCAACACGGGAGACTCGGGAACTGGAGGATTTCATTGGGTGTGCTGGTTCAAAGACGGCAATAAAAAATTCAGCTTTGACTCTTATGCTCAACCTCCTCTTGCTGAACTGGTTGACTATTTGAAGAGCCCTGTTAATTACAACAGCGAGCAAGTTCAGTTTGGTAATACCTCTTATTGTGGTCACTTGTGTCTTTACGTTTGAAAAAATGGGATGAAGGCTTTGACTTTCAGGACGTTATTAATACCTTGTAGTAAAAAAAAAAAATCTGAGGCATATAAAAAATGATTGACAAATTTGGTAGATCAGAATTGGGTCGTTATTTATACAACCCTTATTCAACTTCTCTTTCAAGCGATCTGTATGTGAGGACAGATGGAAACAGCACCATCACTGCAGATTTGGATTTCAACTCTCATAAAATAATAAACCTGGCAGAACCGACCACTTCGCACGATGCCGCCACTAAAAATTACGTCGACACGCATGCGTCAGGTGGTGGCACGGTTATTGGTACCGCGGACTTGGATTTAAATTTCCACAAGGCAATCAATTTGAACGAGCCAACAGCTCTTCACGATGCCGCGACAAAAAATTACGTCGACGTCAGCTCAACCATGAATGTGAAAGTGGACGGATCGAGCACCATCACTGGAGCTTTGGATTTAAACAACCACAAGTTACTCAATGTTCTTGATCCAACCACTTCTCACGACGCGGCAACAAAAGGGTATGTCGACACCAAAGTGACTTATTCCAATATTTTATACACAGACGTCAACATGACGTCACACAAATTGACCAATTTGTCGGAACCCGTTTCTGCTTCGGATTCAGCCACCAAAAATTACGTCGACACGCATGTGTCAGGCGGAACTACTGTGGGAACCGCGGACTTGGATTTAAATTCTCACAAATTGATCAATGTGCTCGACCCTTCAAGCGCGCAAGACGGAGCAACAAAAAGCTACGTCGACTTGTTGCAAAAATCGAGTTTGACCAGTGTCGTTCCAAGCTCGAGCTTCACCTGTATGGGGTTTAAGTCTCAGACCGTGGCTGCGTTAACCACATCTCCTTTGTTTTCGTTTTCAGGAAAGTCTGGAGTGCTGAGAAGGTTATGGCTGGCTTTATACAGCACCTCTGGCACAAATATTCCAGGACAAGTTTTTATTCGAATCTTTACAGACGGTGAAATCAATGTGGGAAACTACGTTGAGGTGACCGACGGAATTGGAGTGGATCAAACAGGACTTGCTACTGATTTGCTTTTTTCACCTTTGGGAGGAGCTTTTTACGCCAATTCTTTGCAAGGATGCAACATGTATAACACCACTTCCTTGGGAGGATATTTCACGCTAGACATGCCTTTCAGAAACGACGTCTCCATTCAGCTGGTGAACAAAAATGCCACAGCCATTACGTATTGGATTCAACCGTTCATTTCCACTCTTGCTTCCATTCCTGCCACCATCCCTCTTTTCAAACTTTACTGCCCTACGTTCCGATATTTGAAAACAACCTACGGAAGCGAATACGTTTTGATGAACACCAACGGAAAAGGAAATGGTGTGTCATTGAAATACATCAGGGTGCACATCATTGGCGCTTCTGGAAACTGGTGGGAATCCAGAGTCAGAATGTATGATGGAAATTTGCCTCCTGGCAACGGAACCGTTCTCACTCCATGGACTCCATACAACACCAACAACTACACATTTTTTCCAGGATACGACGGAGACAGCACATGCTTCTTTGCCTCCTCCGGATTAGAAGATTTTTATTTGTCGTCATGGAACGGATCAAATTTGACTTCCTTCAACAACAAATCCACAGGCCTTCTCTACCAATCCACCGCATCTATTGGATCCACCACAACCATTTCGTTTTACAGAAATTTCGGAGAAGCTGATTCCATGCCCAGCGTTTCATCGGGAAGAAGACTCGTCGTCACTTTCAACTCTGGAGACGCGCAAGTCGGTCAATCCGGAAGCTTTTACCTTTTGCTCGGTCAAGTTTTTTATTACGCCTAATTCTTAGGCTCTGAGCTAAAGCGTATGCTTAAGCCGAACCATGAAAAATATTATGCAAAATAAAATAAATAAATTTCAGCACAAATAAAAATGTCAGAGTATATTAAAATGTGCGATAGACTTTGCTCATTGCGGAAACTAAAGAAAGGGTTCGATGGTTGCTTGAAAAAGAAGACGAGGATGCAAAAGAGAGAAGAGAAAGATTAAGAAAAAAGTTTCCTTTACTGTTAAAAAGATGAGAAGAATCATTTGTATTGACGAGAATAAGTTGAAAGGCACCGTTTATTATAACGATCATTTGGATCATCCTCCTAGGCGTCTTTGTCGTCGTTCTAGATGCGAAATATTTGCTCAAAGAGACATTAAGTTGAACCGTTTATCCAAGCAGACGATTGTTTTTATGTTCGGGATTAAAGTGGATAGAGGTGTTGCTTTGGTGAATTTGAGACATGAGCACAATTTAAAGCTGAATTATTTCAACCACTTTTTAATTTTTTCAGAGTCTGTGTATAACGTCTTCATGGAAATTTATAACAGAAGCGACAAGGACATCGTGATTAAAAAGGGAGAGAGCCTTTGTATTGTGAATTTCTTTTAGTTTCTTTGAAACCATTGAAAATCTAAGATTTTTTAGGGAGTAAGAAATTTTTTTATTTCTCCTTAATAAAAAAATGGAGTATGATATGTATAAAGAAATATACCCCACTCTTCCAACGGCTCCTGTGGATGATGGAGGGCACATTTACCGTGTTCAAAAAATAAGCGAAATACAAAAAGAGATAGACAACGAGAGAAAAAAGAGAGTTCATCTCAGCAAAAAGTACCATCGCGTTTTCAGGATCATTTCGAATGTGGACAATGTGATGCAGGGATTGTGCATAACATTGGGTGCGACTGGAATAGGACTTTTGTCCACGATTATTGCCAGTCCAGTAGCGATTGCGTGTGAAGGTGTGGCTATTGGATTGGGTTTTATATCGATAATTGGAGGTCAAGTGAACAAAAGGATGGCTTTGAAAGCGGAAAAGCACGAGAAGATCAAAGTGTTGGCCGAGTCAAAGTTGAACAAGATCAGCGAGCACATTTCGAAAGCGTTGATGGATAATAAAATAAGCAATTCAGAGTTTCTGTTGATTCTTTTTGAGCTTCAAAAGTTTAAAGAAATGATGGAGGAGATACGAACTAAAGCCAAAAACGGAATGGATAAATTGGCAAAAAAGACACTGATCCAAAAAGGACGAGAAGATGCCATTCAAGCGTTTAACAATTTTTACAAAAAGGGCGAATCCAAAGGATTAGAAAAATAATTTCTATCGTATTTTAAAAACCATGTCTTTTTTTAAAATACAAGACCCGAATAAAAGAGATGAAATTGTGAAAGAAGTGAATGACAGAAGAAAGAGGATTTATCAGAACAGCATCAACGACAACATTTCAGATGCAAATTTTCAGATGGATGTGAGCAAGTTGTTTAAACCGCTCATCCAAAGCAACGAAAAGACGCTCAAAAAGATAAAATCCGAGGTTAAAAACGAGGTTAAAAACGAGCAGGAGAGCATCAAGCAAGAAGTGCTTTAGAGTCGTCTATTTTTCCTGAGGACGATCAGTTCATAAAAAGTTTGTTTGATCTGGACACAAGAGCAAAATTTAAAAGAAGCTTTAATAACAAGTTTGAATTGAGCAAAAGCGATGGTCAATATACGATTGGAAAAATGGGAGTGATGTTTGAAGGCAACGATATGATTGTTGGAGGTGAAAAGTATGAAGGCACAAAAGGTCTTTGGGAACTGATGACCAATCCAAACGTTTCAAAGGACGTGACAGCAGAAGATGTGGCTAATTACTCAAAAATTTTAGTGGAGAGTGAAGCCGTAAAGCCGGATGCGAGACACAACAAGCCAAGAGCTTCAGAGATTGAAAAATACAATCAATTCATCATCCCTATTGAAAATGAGCTGAAATCTCGTAAACTGAAGAAGATCGTGTTTCAGCTCCTACTAGTTATGACCTTCAAATGCTTGATCAAAAGCTTGCTGAAGATGAAAAGAGGAGAAGGAAGAAAGAGTTGAAAAAGGAGTACCGTAAAGGTATAGCACGGATTGAAAAAGAGAAAGATACGATGAGCATTGAAAAATATAATGAGTATATGGATCGCATAAAAAATGCTTATGATAGGAAGAAAAAAGGTTTAGGAGTGATCATTCTTCCTAGCGACCCGAATGCGTTGGTGGAAAAGCTTGAATTGAGCGTGGCTGCTTGTCGTGCTGGGAATACGGGATCGAGAAATGAAGCTGTGAGCATTTGCGATGAGTTGTTGAGACAAAAGGTGATTAGCAAAAACCAGTACAAATCAATGATGAAGGTTATCGAGGTAAAATAACTTTTTTTCGTGTATTTAAAAAAAGATCATTCACAAAAACAAGTATGTTAAGAAACACGTTGTTGGAAGAAGCGGAATCATGGACACGTTTCGAAACTTTTTAAAAAGAGCAGCAGCGTCTAGCACATCGAGAGTAGCGTCTACTTTGGCTCAAAAAATGGCAAAAAGCGAGTTGGGAAGAGAAGCGGTTACAGCTGCAAAATCTGCTGGTAAAGAATTGGCTTCTTCGGCGATTGTGACTGCGAAAGATGTGGCTATTGATCAAGGTAAAAAGGCCTTAGAAAAAGTTTATGCCAAGACTGGAACTCCGAATCCTCAAAAGCTTACTCAAAAAAGCAAAGACATTATTTCAGGAATGGTTGCAACAGCTCCAAAGGTGAGCAGCGATTATTACTCTCTTGGAGGGTCTCTGTCCAAGAAAAACGCCATCCGAATCCAAGACCTGGTAAAACTTTCACAAGTGAAATTCCAGGATCCAAAGGATCTAAAAATTTGAAGAATTTTCCATGGATTCAAAGAATCTAAAACTGGGAAGAGGCTTGAAGATTGTCTGAAAAATGAGGAAAATTATTTTTCTTTGGTATAGAAAAATGGCAGATATTTTAAACATAACAGAAGAAGTCATCGTTGATGAAACCATTGAGAGAAATGAATTTCACGAATATGAGCCGGTCAGCATCAATTTAAACACTCCCGGTGAGATAAGAATCAACATTGAGCAGCAGGATTTGTTCACGCATCCTTATGAGGCTTACCTTTTGATCGAAGGAAGGTTGACCAAAGCAGACGGAACATCCTATGCAGATGCGGATGTAGTTTCTCTTGCCAACAACGGTATCATGCACTTGTTCAGTCAGATTTCTTATCAGTTGTCGAATCAAGAGATGGAAACCGTATACAGTCCAGGTCAAGCTACCACCATGCTAGGTTTCGTGAAATATCCTGTAGAGTTTCAAGCGTCGGAAGGAATGAATCAGCTGTGGCAAAGAGATACCACTGCCCTTGCCGATCTTGTAAACAACACCGGTTTCAACTCAAGACAAGACTACATCATTAAGAAGCCAGCGGACAAAGGCACCTTTTCATTTTGCATTCCTTTGAATCACATCTTTGGCTTTTGCGATGATTACGAAAAAGTTCTTTACGGATTCAAGCACACCATAACCCTTGTAAGAAAAAGCGACACTGATGTCATTTTTAAGAGCGCAGAAGCAGCCGCAGGAAAAGTCACCTTGAAAAAAAGAGGAAATAAAGTGGATAAACTCATTGAAGAAATCAGACAGCAAAACAAAATGCTTAAAAAGATTTTCAATCTCAAATGCAAGGTTTTAAGAGATTTGCATAGACCGTTGATGAAAGATTAGTTTAAAAATAAATACATGCCAGTTCACGAAATGATTCAAAACCTTTCCCTTCACAGAATGCAGTCGATCAAGAAATTAGTGAAAATTCCTAATAATCAAATATGCAAAAAAGACGAGTACAAGATTAATAGACTTTTTGTTAGTGATCTGTATTTTATAGATGATTATTTAATAGACATGCCAATAATAATTTTTGAAGAATATGATGAGGAAGAAGACATGCTTGTGAGTGACGAAGACGCTCTACAAGGGATTATGGTTTATACTGATCTCATGATTCCACCTTCCGAAGATGTGATCCGTGAAAATGATTTTTAGATTCTTTGAATCCTTTTTTTAATTCTTTTCGAAGAATTGAAAAAGTTGATGGCTCTTGCTGAAAAAAAAATTGAAATGGCTTAAAAAAAATCACGGCATTTAAAAAAGATGGGTGATGATAAAAAAGTCTCAATGAGCTCATTACAAAGAAAGGCTGAAGATAGGGCGATAAAAGGTTACACCAAAATGACAAGGGAGCAGCTCGTTGAAGTTATAATAACGACAAGGCCCGTTATTGGTTCTCATGCTCTTTCGAGTGATGAAATGAAAAAAATGCGAGAAGAAAGAAAAAGAATGCGAGAAGAGAGAACAAGAATGCGAGAAGAAAGGAAAAGAATGCGAGAAGAGAGAAAAAGAATGCGAGAAGAAAGGAAAGAAGAAAGGAAAAGATTGTTTGATGAGGCACTGGAAAGTGCAAAAAGGGAGATTAAAAAGAGAATAAAACGTGATGAAGAGACAAGAGAAAGACGTGATGAATCGATGAGAAGACGATTGGATGAAGAGATGAGAAGGCTGTATGAAGAGACAGGAGAAAGACGTTATGAAGAGATGAGAAGACGATTAAATGAAGAGAACAGTGGAAAAAATTTTTCAGATCCTTTGGGTTCATGGAGATTTTTTAGATCTCTTTGAATTTTTAATTCTTTTTGAAGAATTGAAAAAAAAATTGAATTTGAGTTAAATAAATGACGACGAATAAAAAAAGATGGAGGTTATTGACGAAACAATTGTATTTGATGAATTGGGTGACAAGCTTATCATGGAATATGTAGAAGAACCAACAACATTTTTGATCAGTAATTTTATGAAAAAGAATTATGGAGAAATTATAGAGTCTGCATTTTCATTTATTGATAAAACGGATAAAGATATGATAGACATGGTAGCATTTTCAATGCGTGAGACGGATGAAGAGACGGATGATGAGACGGATGATGAGATGGATGAAGAGACTCTTGAAAAAATTGTTAAAAATATGGTTAATAAGATGAATAAAAAAATTAGCAACGTGCATAGTTTTTTTTACATTTTCGTGTCTTCAAAAGACTGGAGGACGGAAGAAGATTTGCGTAAAATAGCCAAAGACAAAAAAGTGAAAAATTATGCTGAAATGGAAAAAGATGATCTTTTTAAAGCAATTCATCAGTCATTTGAGCTTGAAGTACTAAACGACTCGAAAAGTTTATGTGAATTATTTAACAAAATTGATACATTTCCAGATCTGTACAAAGAATCCTTTCATGAAATGATTATGAATATGCGACTACGCGAATTGGAATACAACGAGAGTGTTTTTGATGATATTATTTCTTATTATGAAAATAAAGAATTGAGAACTGAAGAAGAAGAAATTTTAAGTAATGCCTTTGATCTAGACCGAGAAAGCCTCCAAAAGAGAAAAAACCTGTCGATCCAAAATGGGCAAGACTTGTTGAAATTAGAAAACATCCTTTCACTTATAAGATAACCCATGTGGAAACGGGTGAGGTGACTGATCACAAGTCTCATTACCAATTAAGAAAAGAAACGGGTCACTACTGGAAATACTTTGACAATAGACACGGTTATCAAATAGAAGTAACTATAAACTCATAAATTTTAATTTGCTGAAAATTGAAATTATTTTTGATCACGGCAAAAATTGAAAGTGGCTTAAAGAATTTTTTTCCCTATATAAAATGGACAAACTAAATATGAAAGCATTAAAAGAGATGGCCCAAGAACTTAAGCTCAAAGGCATCTCAAGGCTGAGAAAAGCCGAGCTCATTGCAGCTATACAAAATACAAAGCCCATCATTGGGTATGGTTCTGCTCCTCGTAAACGAACGACTGAGGCAAGGCTGTTGCCTGCACCGAGACCTGATCCTCGTTCGATTGCTCAGAGTCCTCGTCAAAAGCCATATATTGCTCCAAAACCATCCAACATTCCACCGAGGAAGGAATACGTGGTGGAATCAGCATGATCTCCAACCGACTTGGAACTGCCAATAACAAATACATGCAAGAATATGATCCTTCACAACCATCGAAATTCCTCCAGTATTTAGACGCCAACAATTTATATGGATGGGCCATGAGCAAACCTCTTCCCGTTGGAGGATTCAGATGGATGACCGATGAAGAGCTAAAAAATTTGAAATCAATGCCATGCATCCTTGAAGTCGATTTAGATTACCCCGATCACCTTCACGATTTACACAACGATTACTCTTTGGCTCCTGAAAGACTAACCATTGGAAAAGTAGAAAAGCTTGTTCCCAATTTAAACAATAAAGAAAAATACGTCGTTCATCATGAAAACCTAAAACTCTATGAACGAATGGGATTAGTCATCACCAAAATTCATCGAGGTTTCACCTTTAGAGAAGAACCTTGGATGGAACCATACATCAGTTTCAACACCAATAAAAGAACTAAAGCACTCTTCGAATCAGATAAGGAATTTTTCAAACTCATGAACAACTCTGTCTTTGGAAAAACCATGGAAAACATCGAAAATCATGTTGACGTTAGACTTGCCACCACAAGAAAAGAAGCCTTAAAATTATCCAAAAAACCTCAATTTGAAAGCTTCACCATTTTTGATGAAAACTTAATCGCGGTTCACATGAAGAGAAAAAAGCTGGTTTACAACAAACCTGTTTACTTAGGAATGAGCATCCTAGACATCAGCAAAATTTTAATGTTTCAACACCACTACGACTACATGAAACCTAAATACGGTGATCGCTTAAAATTACTCATGACTGACACAGACTCGCTCTTTTATGAAATCGAAACGGAAGATTTTTACGAAGACATTGCTGACGATGTACTTGAAAAATTTGACACGAGCGACTTTCCTAACAACCATCCAGCCATTAAAAACGTTGGATTTAAGGTAGGTGAAAATAAAGAGATTATCGGCAAGTTCAAAGATGAGGCTGCTGGTAAACAAATTAAAGAGTTTGTTGGACTTCGACCTAAGCTCTACTCTTACTACATACCCAAAGAAAATGAAGAACACAAAAAATGCAAAGGCGTCAAAAAGAAAGTCGTCGAAAACCACATCAAACATCAACATTATAAAGACTGCTTAATGGATAAGAAAGAAAAACTTGCAACCATGAACGTTATCCGATCTCATCTTCATGAAAATTACACCGAAGAAATCAACAAAGTCGCACTCAGCGCTAACGATGAAAAAAAGGATCCTATTGAATGATTACACCACCTTCGCCATTGGGCACTACAAAACAAGACGGTAATAAAGATTTTTTTGATTCAAAGGTAAGTCAACTTTTTTATTTTAACAAACCTTGGAATTTTTTTAAAGAAAAAAAAACTTTAAAAAATAACACCCGCCATCTTGGAAAATAACATTGAACCCCCACCAATATATTACGGTATCAATGTCCCAGAACCCGATAGATGATGATGATGATGACAACGATGATAATAACATCCCCAATATATAACGGTATCAATGTCCCAGGACCCGCATTTTACATCTACTCATATGTATTAAGCGAGAACAATAAAAATCAACAATCCACCATTGCTGCTAGTTTGTTTGCTCGTCATCTCTCAATTCATGGGTATAAGCTAAAGCCTGTTTATCACTTTGTCACTGGTGAAGAAAAATGGTAAATCTTTGCCTCCAAGTTTCACCAACAAGACTAAGAATGTAAGCATTACACGACAAATGAACACAGTGGGGGAGTTTCCTTGGAGATTTCTCATAGTCTTGTAACTGGAATTGTCTGTAGTAAATGCACTGACTTTATTGAAGTTAACGTTGAACTTGTCTTAACAATTGCCTGACTGACTGTCGTTGCATTAACTTTTTCTAAGTAGAAAAGCCTTTATCTGCGTTTTATCAGAACTTGTTACTGGTAGTATAAACAGTATATGTAGAACGAAACAATTTTGGGAATCGCTGGCCTCATCAGTGACTACAACAACTGAAGGTGCTGCTTCAACACAGGGTTTCAATTCATCATGGTTAACATCAAAAACTTTCGGTAGATAATTGCACCGTAGGTGACTTGCACATGGCAGTGCCCCAAGGTTCTTCATATCCGCCTGTAAATATTCCTTTAGCTTAGGATGATCAAGTTTGTTTAGCGGTATGTTAGCTGCAGTAAATGCCTCCACTAATTCAAACTGAGCAAGATTTCGTGCATTATGTGACTCAGATACCGCCTTAAATGCACCTGTTATTGTAGCTTGCCTCTTGGAATAGCTGGTTCAACACTGTGTCCCATCATGAGATATACTTTGAGCACTATCGTGGATTCATTGATGCAGTTTTGGAATTATCTGCATCAACCAATGCGTTGTCTGAACTCAAGCTGCTACTTCAGGATAATGGTCTTATTAAGCTGGAAGTTGCTTTCATATCAAGCAGCACCTCTGCACTTGTTGAACTTCTTACCTGGTTTGAACGTCGTCATGTTCAGATGCATCTGGGTTGTAATCGGATGATGGATCTGCTGGCAGGTAAATAAAACACTTCATTCAATTAGGCCTATATAGTGTCTTTTTAATTTGGTTGTATAACTTGCAACTAGTGGCATTCATGTAAATGTTGACAGTATAATAGCAATCGTTGCTACGGTATCAAATCAACATTGCACATCAAAATAAAAGTTTTAATAACTGATGGTAGGCCTAACTTGTTTTTGTGATTCACAGATTATTCAGACAAGTCGGAATCCACTGATCTACCAGAATGAAAGCGTGCTGCGTACAGCGATGCTACAGCTAAGCTGATCCAATATTATTGCCCGGCTACTGCAGTACGCTTCACGCAGCCTGGACTAAGATTTCTCCAATCAGTTCGAATGTTCGATCCTCAGCAAGGTAAAACTTTGACCTATAATGCATTCCTTGATGGCATTCCGGGCTACGATAATAAGAAACGCAATCTAAAAAGTGAAATTGCTGCCTATAAGCTGGCTGTTTAAAAGGTTGATGACAATGTGAAGCCACTGACATTCTGGTTCTCATCACGTGATCGTTTTCCACATCTCTTTGAGCTTGCTGTTCGTTACCTGTCTGTACCCTGTAATTCGGTAGATGCGGAGCGGAGCGTTAGCCGATATACGCTTGTTAATACTCAACAGCGTAAAAACCTAAACGACGACAATTTAGCGCTTCACGTGATGATGGCTTTTAATTCAGTAAGCTAAGAGCTAAGTGAATAGTTTCCATTTAGAGACTTCAGCAACAAAGTTGAACAAACGGTCATAAAATCTTAGCTAAAACACAGTTTTTGCTTATTGAAGTTATTGCATTATGAATAAAAATGTGGCATTTTGATGCTGTGTTTTTTTCGTGTTTTTACCATGTTTTTTGCGATTTTTTTTAAAGTACGCCGTGTTTTTCGCACTTTTTTTCCTTGTTTTTCGCCTGTCCCCAAGGATGTGACGTTTGAATCGCCTCCTTGATCATAATGCACCATCAAATTTTCATCTCTTCCGATCTCTTTCAATCGCTTTTTTATCTACCGAAGGGGAATCGAAAAACTCGTTGAACATTGGGAGCAAGTTATAACCAACAACGGACAATACATTATTGATTAATTTTTTATTACTTTATGTTTTTAAATTAAGCTATAAAAAATTTAAAAAAACCGTCAAGAATTTATCGGATAACCCAATATTACACGTAAGAATCACTTACATAGTTAGGTTTAATAATGCGTAACTTTTATTTTTAAAAGTAATTTATTTTTACAAGTAAAAGTAATTAACATAAAAGAGAATTTACTTTTTCCACGTTAATGTAAAATACTTTTAAAAGACATGTGAAAATGATTTACTTTAAAAAGTAATTTAGATTTTACAAAAACAAATAGTTTCGAAACGTAAACAATATTTATTTTAAAAAGTGTAAGAAAACTGCATCGTTATATGAAATTACTTTCATGTGTAAAAGTAACAAAAATTAACATAGGCATCTTACATAAAAGTAATTTGAAAAAAAAATTTGAAAAAAAAAGTCACCGTTACAAGTAAAATAAATTTTTATCTGAAATTCTTAGTAAAAAAAAAGTAGCGTATTCAGGGGGGATTCCCTGCTTCTGGAAACTTCTGGATTATACTGTTAGAAAATATTCTCTATGTATACGGGCCATTTTTATGGAGGGGTTTTGTAATTGAGGGTAAATTTAACAAACATGGTGGGTTGCTTTCCATCCATGCTAGTCCTTGACTACGTCACTTTTCCGACGAAACGCGCCTTTTTGGAAACTTCCTCTATATTACACTTTTTGATCTAACCATGGAGGTATAAGAGATGGACGTGCAATGTTGTTGTTTTTTTTGCGAACAATGTTAGTTGCGAGTTGTTAAAAATTTTTTGTTTTAATCAATAGAAATTTAATTCTTTAAAGTCTGTCGAATTCGTCGAAAACTTTTGGTCTCGCCCAACCAGTTACATCAACTTCCTTTTACTTATTAAAGATAACACCAATAGAACCAAGTTTTAAGGTTAATTTTATATAGATAAACATTCTTAATATCTTAAGAAATAACGCAGACGATGAAAAGAAACACACACACATATACGTGTGTGTGTGTGTGTGTGTGTGTGTGTGTGTGTGTGTGTGTGTGTATGTGTGTGTAAGAGAGAGAGAGAGAGAGAGAGAGAGAGAAATATATGCATTTAAGGATAAACAACTTATACATAAAATGAATATAAATACAATAAAGAAAAAGTAATTTGTAACAGTTTTAAATAATTTAGCAAAGCCAATTTATGGCAACCCACAAGAATAAGTATTTAATTTTAACATAACATGATTTACCAGCTGTATATAAACTAAACTTTTTTTCACAAAAACTAGTCGGTTATTATGTGCTTTTTATGATAAATGAAATAATATATGAAATATGAAAAGCGAAAACATGAAATATCTGCCCGCATTTGGCAAGATAATTATAAATTTGAATAACTTTTCAAAAGGTTTTGCATTATCAAATGAATTATAAAAAAGTCCATTAGAAAATACACGTATAAAAAATAACGCATAGTGGAATATATATTATAGAGCTTATAGAATAGTCGAGGCAAAAAATGGCAATATATCGGAAAAATACTAAAAATTATACACAAATTTAAAGCGAATGAAGAAACAAAGAGTTGAATGAGACCAGATCTTGACAAAAAATCTTATTTAAGCTTTTTTATACTTCGCTGAACTTTTTTTAGTCATTTAAAAATTATCTTTACAGGTCTATTTTATAATTGACAGACTTTGTTTATGCGAAAAAAGTTCCCAAATTTACAAATGTTCGTCTTGAAAAAATGATAAAATCTGTTCGTGCCGACAACTAATTTCCTTTACCTCGGTGTAATTTGTTTAGTAATTTGTCAACGCGTGAAGTAGTTACTTTATCCTGAACAGTCTTATTAAACAAATGCTATAAAAGTTTAAACTAATATAGATTATCTAGAAAAGATTTATGCACCCCAATAATTCTTATTTTGGTCATCGCGGTTGTTAACAACAACAACCATGCTGAATATTAATTCGAAATTTAGAAAATGATTGTAAAATGTAGACCAATTTGTTCTAACTTTATGAAAAGTCTAAAACAAGAACAGTTTTTAAAATATATTACAACTAAAATTTTGACACTTTTAAAGCAATTTAAAAACCATATAAGATTTGATTAATTTTCCTTAAGAACAATGTACAATTATATAACAAAATCAAAAGCTGGAGCAAGAAAAAGCAATAACTAGCCATATTAATGAGTTCCATTTGAAATTTATTTTATAAACCCGTAACATTACGGCCCATTAAATCTTTAAAAACTTTCCTTTATTAGGAACGGCTTTAAAACTAAGATATAAAAAGAGCTCCTTAAATTGCTGAGGTGTGGGGGAACCTAACCACACCCTTGCTTGCAAATGCTAAAATGTTTAGGAACTACATAGGCAACAATTAAAATAAAATATTAACTAATAGTTAAAACAATCGCTATATTGTATTAAAATAATCAAAACTTTTTTGGTTTGTCAAACCGCCGAACCACGTATTGGCATTTTTAAAAGACATATTTCATAATAAAATGAGTAAAGTTTCTTCCACATCATCATAAAATATATAAAATACAAAATATATAAGTGAATTACTTCCATTCTCAGTTAAATATCAATTTTAAAGTAAGTTTAATCATATCTTCTCTCTAAGTAGCATTGAGTAACGAAAATTTCTTGAGCTCGTGTTACATCGTTCTTTTCGATGAAAAACGCTAAATGAGGATTCTGGCCCTACCGAACTAGCAGGCGAAGTAAAAATAACTCTTGCTTTAGAGGCTAACATTGGAATATCTTTTTCATATTTGTACCAAAATTCATCAAATTTCCAATTTTTTTGTTTTGAAGCGCAATTGAAAAAAAAAATAACTCTTCTTTGATATTTCGCTTTGATTGTGCTTCTTCTACACAGATTGACACCACACAATTGTTGCAAATTTAGCAAATCCATTTTTGTGGTTAACTGACTATTCAGTTGAATCTTAAAGTTCGAATTCAATATTTGAATCTGTCTCTGAAAAATCACTTCTGAAAATGAAAATAAGTAATAATATTTGTCGATATGCAAATCTTTTTCTAATAATATACTGAAAAATTATCCACATAAGTTTAAATAGATTTAAATTTAAAAACAAATAATATTTTATAACAAACAAGCGTTTATAAACCTTGACCTTCGAGGGTTTTGTCGGAGCATTGTATTTGAAAATGTTTTCAACAGTTTTCTTTCTGCTTCCGGATATTCTTTTTCTGTAAGACACTCGTTAGTTCTCAGATCAAAGAAACAAGTTCAACAAGTTCTCGAATCAAAGAAACAAGTTCAACAAGTTCTCGAATCAAAGAAACAAAGCAAAGTTTGTAAACTTTGTTTTGGAGATATCTTTTCAATAAAGTATAACTTCGTAAACTTGAAAAGACTACTTCGTAACCTGTTTTCTCTCTTGACCAAAGAAGATGATTGTGATGGAAAACATTTAGGTGAAGATTCATTTTCAAGAAAGTTCAGAAACGTATTTTAGAAAAATTTAGCCGACGAAAGTGTTGGAAAATTTCTAGTAGAGAGAAGTTTGGTTGCTTCAAAGAATGGCACAAAATTATAGTGTAAAATTTCTAGGAACTTCCAATCTTCTGATAAAGGATTTAGTTTCTTGAGTTTACTAATCTGTTTTTCTGTAAACCCTTCGATAGCACCAGGATCTATAGAAATTTTCTTACTAACTATTAAAACTGATTAGTAAGAAAGTTACTATAGATCCTGGTGCTTTAATTATCTTACTAGTTAATACTAATTAATGATTAGTTCCAACGTAAATGAAAATCTGACAATAAGTTATTTAGTTTTAGTCCCTGTTTCTTATTCTCATCAAAAACAAATGGTTGTAAAATTGAAGATCTTTTAACAAGAGCTAAAGTTTTTTTTAGCCTAAATAAAATGATGGATGAAAAGTTAAATAACTGATTAACAGTTTCATCAGTTGATGCTTCTTCCTCCTCGCTATTTTTATCATCATCCGAGCTCACGTTTTCCGCGTCATAAGTACCTGCCTTTTCTACATGATTGTTGAAATCGTGCATTTCAAGCTGTTCGTCCGACGATATATTTTCATTAGACTTGGCATCGCTTTCATTATAATTATTGTAATAGATAAGATCCTCATTAATATCTGATGTGCCATCTAATAAGTTCTGTGACGGTTTGGCCCACAATTTTATTCCATGATTTAAAACGAGATTTCAATTATGACAAACGCATGAAAGTCGTAAAACAATAGATCCCATCACCTTTTTAATATCTTCGGCGTTGTCTGTTGTTATTGAAACAACTTTAGTATCAATTTCAAGCTTAGTAATTTCTTTTTGCACGAATGTTATAAGTCTACTACTTAATTGTCTTCCGTAAAATCTAAGACAGCAAAGTATATTTGATTTTTATTTAAACTTCTTTGTTAGATAATGCGCTGTTATGCAAAGCCTATAGGATCCAACCCTATTCTTCCACAAATCGGTTGCTAGGGCAATATGGGTAACTGAAGTTTAGCTCTAAGATCGTTCTTGTTTTGATAGTATTGCTTTCTTAATCGCTTTGCTATTTTCTTTCGATGAGGCGGTTTGTAAAGTGGAGCAACAATATTTAGGAGGCGTTGCATACCAGGTTTATGAAAATCGTTAAAAGGACGGCCATCTTGATTAATGCAATTTATTACGGCTTCATCTATTTCATCTTTGTTCTGCATCCCAACTAATTTATCTTGAACAAGTAATTTTTTTTTGAGAACCGTAAATTTGGTTTAGGCCTACATACAAGGTTTCTGTTCTCCGGGCACATCAAACAAACATACTTATGAGTGTTGGCAACAAATGAAAATAGTGTCTTAATAGACAAGGCTTTTATTTTACAGATTGATTTTCCACCTTTTGTATAACGAATACTTGCAGAAAAAACATTTGTATTTCGAACTCTTCTCATTTCCAAATTTCCAAGTTCTATAGCAATATCCTTGTGTTTTGAAAGCAAATTTTTTTTGAGATGTGAAGTACTTTATCATATTGGTGAAGCACAAGATTTTTACTCGCACATTTTTTTTTACTTAGTAAAAATTTCATACAAAGTTTTTACTGTACAAACCTTTTTGCGACCACGTGTTTTGACGAAACCTTGAAACGTTGCATCTTTAAGGTAAACAGTAAGAAAATCGATGAGGTAAGCAGTTTACAAATTTATAGTTGTTTAAAATATTTACATTGAGTTTCCAATTGTGTGATACTTTTAAAATGGTGCGTTACTAGCTTAATTCGGCTCGTACTTTTTTGTGTGGTGCTGTTTTTAACTTATAAGAATTCAAAATTTTAAAAGAATCTTTTTTTAAATTTACTTCCGGAGAAAAGTTTTTTGGTGTAAAGAAGAGCAACACATTATAATTAAGTTTTTGAATGATGGTAATGTTATTTCCAATAAGGCAAATGCATTATTTGGCCGCATAGGAATCCATTCAACAACAGAACATATTCAAAATTTATTTTTTTGTTATAAAATGCTAAAGACATTGTCACTTATGTTTCAGAATGTAAAAACTTTTAAAAATAAGAATCTTCAAGTGAAACCGTTTTTTACATTTCAGTTTCAAATTTCAAATTTTGTGAAAAGTCTTTTAAAAATTTTAGTTCCAAATTTCAAATTTTATGAAATATGTCTTTTAAAAATTTCAGTTTCAAATTTCAAAGTTTATGAAATATGTCTTTTAAAAATTTTAGTTTTAAATTTCAAAGTTTATGAAATATCTCTTTTAAAAATTTCAGTTTCAAATTTCAAATTTTATGAAATATCTCTTTTAAAAATTTCAGTTTCAAAAGTTAATAAATTCTATCGTGTAAAAATTTTGACTATTGGAAAAAACTCAATTCTAATTGACATCAATTTCTAAAATTTTTAATGAATATTTGAGGATATTGCATTTTTCAAGAGTTTATAAAAATATCTAATGAATAAAATTAAGAATTTAACATTCTAGTCGAAAAATGACAGTTTTAATTCAATTGACGAGCGACTTGTTCAAATGTTCAGGCTTTCATCCCATCAAAAACTGAAAATTTACTTTCTATAAATTTTCCACGAAAAGATTTTTTAGTCTATGGCATGGAAGTAAAATTTCCAAATTTTAACTCTTGTTTTGAATATAAAACTTCAAATTTTGTCAATAGGTTTGGAAAAAAAAACACTCACACAAAATCATAACTCTTTGTTTTGTTTGTCAAGTCTCATGTCAAAATGTCAGAGAAATTTTAATAACAATAAAAGAAATTCAATATCTGGAAATCCTTCTGCTTTCCTCTTAGGTACTCGTTGGTGCGGATACGGCTCTTTGCCAACTATAAATGGCACAATGATATCTCAAAATGCAAGTCAAAGTTTGGCAATCTCATATAAAACGAAATTTTGATGTGAAATTTTCAATATTTGAACCTAAATAATCTTTAAGTTTGTTGTTAATTTAAAAACAAACGTTTTTAAATAAACAAGCAATTTAAAGATTTTTTTTTTTTAATGAAAAGTTCGCCCTTTGTCTTCATTACTTCAGGCGGCGGGAAGCAAAAATTTCGCCTCCAGTTTAGCGGCCGCCGCCAATTGGGAGGTGGAAACCACTGGAGACAGTCCCTAAATCAATTTGCCTCCGAAATATCTGCTGACAACGGCCATCAGTGACTTCCGCCTCCCGATTGACAGCGGTCTCCAAAATATTTTGCCTCCAAAAAAAATTTCTGGCCAAGCTTCTTTTGCATTCAGTAGATGGTAAATTCAATAGGCATAAAGAACTTTAGAAAATTCTTTACCAGGACGATCTCCAGGAAGCAAGAGAAAAATACTTTTTTGCTCAATTTGATCTTGATAATAACAGCGTGCAGAGTGGAGGTTACGACAAAGAAAACGAAGGTGTAAAGACTAAATGAATTATAACAACAAAAAAAAGTAAAAATCTTAAAAACTTGTGCCTTTCGCATTGAGTAATTTTTGCATTTGGATATGCACTAGAATATTGAAAAATATCTGGAATAAAATATATTTTTTTGAATTGGTTTTTCATTTCATTTTCTTCGCCAAAGCCTAAAATACAATTTATAAAGATATTTGTGTAAACATCTAACCATTTATGTTGTCAGTCAGCCTTTTTTTTTTATATATCCCATTACTGCATTTTAACTTCTTTGTGAGCGGTTCTTCGTTCACTTCTTCCGTAATCTCTTCGACCATAAGAATTCCTTTAAACGTATATTTTCGAGAATATGCATGGGAGACAGCAACATGTGCGTTTTTACGAACACTATTTAAGCAGTGAGCCCCTTTTATGTCAAAAAGATTGGCGATGTTGGCAACATCGTGTGGTGATCGAAAATCCATTCTTGTGCTTCCACCGCTACATAAAATGATTCCTTTGGCGTGTTTAGTCTTTTTCACAAGCTGTTTACCGTTACTAAAAATACATTTTCTTAAGGAAACACTCTTAATAGCTGCGCTATAACAAATCTCAAATGTCAAATCCCTCGAAGCTGCTAAAGCCACAAGGTTATGCGTTGGTTTAAATTCCAGTTTACATTCTAATGGCAATGAAATAATGTCTACGTCTATTTTCCCCTCAACAACAGCTTTAAACATTTTTTCGTTTCCCGGTATCGCAGATATGATATCAAATGCGTCGAACAGATCTTTATAAGAGTCATTTCGCAACATCGGGATTTGATCGAAGTTTTCTATAGGAAATGTTAAGCGTGAAAGAAGTTTGAAGTCTGCAGGAATTTTTAATTCAGGATCCTTCAACTTGTTTATATCGTCTGTAATGCGATTAATCAAACTCTTTATCGAATTTATATCGGCAACAAATTTTTCTTTTCGTCTTCGTTTTTCGTCGTTATTGATTTTTTTAAGACCACCTTCGAACACATCTTGAATACGGTTTATAGCAATTACGCTGTAACCCAGGGTGACTAATTGCTTGACGTTTGACAAATTCTCCGGATAAGATGGAGATTCAATAACGTTCAAATCATAAAATCCGTTCATTTTAAATCACCTATGAATAAAATGCAACCTACAGAGATAGATTTATAGAATACGTAGTAGAAACTAAAGATTGCGACCGTTTCTAAAAATCAGAACATTTCAAAAATGATTAGTCTCTCTGCAAAAAATTCACCCAAAAATTCAAAACAATCATTTATTTTTTTCACACAAGCTTAAAAAAAAAATTAACAGAAACCTTACTCAAAAAAGCCAACAAACAATAACCATGATATATTTTCAGATTAATACAAATATTATACAGTATTACAATCATCGCTACCAATAACAAGAATATTAAATTGTAGCAAAAGGATTATCGATATTAAGAACTGGTCTTAATGCAATACAAACTTTCCGTAAAGTTTCAATAGATGAAGAACGATACCCGCTTCCAAAATGATTCCTATAAAAAAAAAAAAAAGTTAATGACGTCAAAATTTTCTCTTGACTTAAAACGTTTATGTGGCCAAAAATAAAACGTAAAAATAAAATAAAGATGCCGAAGCTCACCAATGATTCAAATAATGAAACAATTTGTATAACTCATGACGTCCATCAAATCCAGGGGATTTAGGAATAATTGAGTGATACGCAGAGAAGAGCGACTGACCAAATCCTCCAAACATTTTTGCAATTGCCAGATCAAATTCATGATGACCGTAGAAAGATGCTGGATCGAAGATTACTATCAAAAAAATGTTAAAAGATGTGAAAAAGGATAAAAACGTCAGAAAATAGAAAAATATATGTATTTTTTCATTAACAATATTAAAATAACAACTCAAAATTATATTTTAGCAATTAGAATACCAGACAAATGAACAGAAAACACTAAAAATACCAGGTAATTTATCAACACGTGCTGCATTTCCGCTCCAAAGGTCACCGTGAAGAAGAGAAGGATAAATTTTTATATCAGCAAACAACTTATCCAGATTTAATTGCAACTCTGCCCAAAGTTCTTGAAGAAGTCGGTCCCCATACTAAATGAGAATACTGCAATACTTCAGCATAATTTATATTTGGTCCTATAATCATATTTAAGAATAATATTTAAGAACAATATTTAAGAACAATATTTAAGAATAATATTTAAGAACAATATTTAAAAACAATATTTAAAAACAATATTTAAGAACAATATTTAAAAACAATATTTAAAAACAATATTTAAAAACAATATTCAAGAACAATATTTAAGAACAATATTTAAAAAAAATATTTAAAAACAATATTTAAGAACAATATTTAAAAACAATATTTAAGAACAATATTTAAGAACAATATTTAAAAACAATATTTAAGAACAATATTTAAGAACAATAACTAATGACAATTATAAGAATAAACAAATTACCTCCTGCTGAATAAGGTCAATTTTATTTTGAAGTCTTTGACGACTAAAGAATTTCTAAAACAGATATAAAAAAAACCTATTGAAATTATAAAACCAAGCTACCCACTGAAAAATAACGATCATTTTTCTCAAAACATAGAAAAATAACTTTTTTACCTTTGGATGATAGAAATTTCACAAGCTCATTTTTTTTAATAATTCAAGTGAATGTTAAAAAAAAAGCACCAGAAGATGTTTTTAAAAAAAAATAGAAAAATTTTCAAATTGATTTTTGTTCTATTTTCTTCTCAAACCGACATGTTTTTTCTTTTTTTTTTTCTTTATAAATATTTTATTAATGTTAGTTTGATCATTTTCAATAAAAAGCATAAATTTGCATAAATTTGCTAATGAACAGCTTATCGCTAATTTTCAAGAATTGCAACAGATATACTCTGAAAACATTTAAAATTACAAGCAGTATCCAAAATCATTTAAGATCCAGAAACTAAGAAAGAACTCTAGAAATATATAACAACTGCTTTGTTGTTCCAATGTTGGCAGTGGGAGTGTTAGTATATGAAACTAGTTTAATGGAGGTTTGTTTACTTTCTAAACAGGTTGAATCAATCAACATACAGGTAAAGAGACGGTAGAGAACTGCACGATTTATATCCTATTGAATCTACTTGGAGTTGAATGGACAAATAGTTATACAAAATCTGAATAAGTTCTATTAGAAATAAAAAAAAAGACTAGGTACCAATTGGAGAAGAGTTCCAATCGAAATTTGCAACAACTTTGTTGAATCAATACAGAAAAGAGCATGTGGCTTACAAAAAAAGCATGTGGAGAATTTTTGTTGTTGTTGCTTTGTTTTGATGTTTGTTGTTTGTTTATTGCAACAATTTTTATTTATCATAATTTTCTTAATGATTTTTTTTTTTTTTACAAATTTAGGGTTTGCTAACATTTAAAACATTTGCAATATAACATTTAAAAATAACATTCTCCAACCAACATTTGTATGTTTTAGTATGATAGATTTATTTAAGAACAATTTTCTTAATGCAAGATTTGCTAATGCAAGTTTTATTTAACAAAAATTTTTCCTGATGCAAGATTTGCATATCGTCGCCTTAGAGGGCAGAGGTTCTATCTCCATTTTGGGTAGTTTTGCAGGAGAACAAAAACAAAGTTTGAGCATTAAGCATAAATCAGCAATTTTATTTTTTGTTAATGTTTTTTGATCAATTAGAACTATCAAACATGATAGGAATAATTCAACTTTTTTGAAATTATTAACATTGAAGATGTCCCTCAAGTCATAGTTGAATTTGAGCACAACATGGAGATAGAACCTCTGCCCTCTAAGGCGACGATTTACAAGAATTATTTAAGAACAATTTTTCTCTGAAAAAGAAAAAAATTAGGTCACTATCTTCTTTAGTTTTTTGAAAGCACTGTATATTATATATTGAAGAATACAACAATACTGAAAATGCTAAGAAATAATAAAAAATATTGATTGAAAGCAAAATCAATACAATCCAATCTGTTGACCATATATTATCAAGGGAGAAAAATCCACATGATGTTGGTACCCCAAACCCATATTCTTGTACAACGCTGCTAGAACTTTGATCAGAATTTATGCAACTGCTGGCGTTATTGAGCTCCTTTATCTTTCTAATGTTATTTATATGCAATCTAAAAACATAATTTATACTGATTAATTTCTTTAAAACATCTTAACATTTAAAACATCTTAATATTTCTACCCACTGTTCATCTAAAAAAACTGCTACATAAACTTTTTTACATAAAATTGTGACAAATTTGAACTAAATTAAACATGTCTATTTTTTAAATCACAAAAAGAAAATTATACTATTAAGTTAACTGAGCAAGTTGAATTCCTAGCAGTTCCTCTTCTTTATGTTGGAGTGGCCTTATATCAAGGTAATCCATAGCAATGGCAAAGCCCTGACCATACTTAAAAACCTGATCAGTAAGAAAAATTGTATTATCAGAGAGCAAGTGTTAATCATAAAATGCTTAGATTTGTAAAGGAAATCTAAAAAGGTAAAAACTTTTTAAGTTCCAGTTCAAACATTTGGTTTGCTAAGACAAAATTTTTTAAAAGCTTTATGACTTATGTTTCTACACTACCTTATATGGATGTGGTACTTTAATGGTATTTGTTGCTTCAATGGCCTGTAAGCTCTCCATTTCACCTTCAAACATTAAATCAGCCTTCATAACATTAAAATAAAAATGATGTTTGTGATTTGAAAAAAACAACTAATATTTCAATTTAAACAGCAGCCACAAACAAATTTAAACAAAATTAAATATTTACCCCATTTTTAGTGTTTGTTTTTATAAAAATTTTTCGATGTCCTACTTGATAACTACAACCTTCGTTAATGCAACCACTATCTGTTTTATTTAGATTTACAACACTTTTCTCACCAAACAGATCTCCTAAAATTTCCTCCATCATCCAAACAGTATAAAATATATATTAATATTGTAATTTTTATGTTAATTGTATACATCGAATCACCATCCAAGCTAATGATTTACACTGAACATATGCTTGTTATGTTGCTACAGTAAATTATTCTCAAGAAATTATTATAAACAGCACAATAAAAAATTCTAAACTTTTAAAAGTTAATGAAAAATTACCAAAAACTTAAACATGTGGATTAGAAAATAAATCAAATGAAAAAGTAGATCGTTGTAAATTCCAAGAGTAGGGAAAGAAATCTATCAAACATATTAAAGGAAAAAAAAAGAAACAAAACTGAAAAAGTATCATTCATGAATTGTCTCATCAGACTTCCTCTTTTTACTTTTTGTTTTTTGCTTTTCTGTTAAAATGCAAGTCTCTATTTCCTTGATAAGACCAGGATTTCTGCGAACTAATAACTTGACATCATCAATATTTATTACTGTTCTCTTTGCATGCTTAGCAAAGACCTCAAGATCAGTTGCAAAAAATTCAATTTGAGTTGCTACAGTTTCTGCTAAGCAAGCTACAAAGGCTTTGGAAAATGTCACACTTTGTTCATCTGACTTCATCTCACACACCTTTCCTACAGCATAATGGAGAACAGCTTTTAAACGAGAGCTTTCAATATCATCATGCTTATCTGCCATGTTTCATTACTTGTGAATAAACTTTTTTTTATAGTAGAAAATAAACAAAAACTTTTATGCACAGCTATTAGCATGCTACAAGCAACTCAAACTTGTGATGTGTTGCATTTATAGAACTAAGTGCGCATTCACTTAAAAGCAAGATAAAAAAAAAACAATTTCAAGCAAAAAACACTGTAAATGATTCTTTGATAAAAAAAAAAAAAAAAAACAAAAAAAAAAACAGAACAAACTTGTGTAGGTACAGTATTTCTGCTATGCTCAACAATTTCTTAAAACAATTTAAAATGTTTAAAAACTCAAAAAAAATTAAACAACAGTATGCACAACTTGATCAGAACACTTGTCTTTTTCTGTTACTTCATCATTTGAAAATTTATCGGAAGCCACAGAACTACCAATACTGTTATTAACTGTGTTTACATTTTCCTTAACATCTGTTGTTTCGGTATTGATTACAGTTGATTTGATTTTAAACTCATCAACAGAAATTGCATTTGGTAACAATTGTTTTGCTGAAACATCATCAACTCGCACTAATTCAACTATTAACTCACAATGAGGTGTAATTGGAAACAAATCAACAGGCACTGCTCGCATTGTTTTAAATGGTTTTCCAGCACGTCTTTTACTCTGTCTTTGACACAAACTAAATAGGTGCAACAAACAAGTTATTCTTCATTACAAATAAATAGGTACAATAAAAAAAGTTTATCTACATATAGAACTTTGTAAAGAAAAAAGAATTAACAAAATACAGGACCTTTTCTGAGTATCATAAACAGCAATAATAAAAAGCATAAAGATTTTATTAGTATACTTCATTAATGCTAAATGCATAAATGACAAAAGAAGCAGAACTTTGATTTTGCTAAAAAGCTTTTTATCAATGAGTCATTTGAACTAAAAACACTATAAACTACTTATAAAACACTATAAACTAATAAATCACTTACAAAATTAAGTTATCTGCAGCTTGTTTTGGACTACAAGAAACATAAATAATCTTTTTGATTGCTGCACACGACCGAAGACATTGAAGGACATCTTTGTCTGTAATAAAGAAAAAGAGCTATAATTGTATAAAACATGTAGCCATATTTCAAAAGAACACATTTCTAAAAATACTCACGTAAACCAGCTCTTGGTGGATCAACAATAGCAATAATATTTTTTTGATTGAGTTTATTGATTTCACTGCGAAGAACCTTTTCTGCTGCTCCACAAATAAACTTTGCATTTCCAACACCTGATCAAAAACAAAAACAGTTATCAAAACTTTCAGATAATACAAAAAATTGATCTAACAAAACTATTTTAAAAATAACAACAATGACAAAAAAAACAGCTACCATTGGCTTCAGAATTAAAATTAGCATCTTGAACAGCTTGGGTACAAATTTCAATGCCAACAACAGGCAACCTTCTGTTCTAAAGATAAATTCATGTATGTAAAAAAAAAAAAAGAAAGAAAATATTTGTGTACATATATATGTATCAATCAAGAAAAACTTACTTTTGCAATACAAATACCAATTGTGCCTGTACCACAACAAACATCTGAAATGTTTATGAGCAATGTTAGGTCATTTTTATTAAATTTTTTAAATTAAATTAAGAAAAAATACAACAACCTATACCTAAAACTAATGTATCATTTAGGGAGACATCGCACCACTCAGATATTGTCCTGTATAAAATCTCAGCAGCTGGTGTATTTACTAGGTAATAAAGTTCAACTTTTAGAAAAGTTAATTTTTAAAATGAAGAAAAGAAGCTAAAAGTAAACTTAACTTGTCATCTTTTTTCATTTTTATGTAATAGAAAATAAAAAAAGTTTCAACCATAAAATTGAAATATTTTTTTGCATTTTGCATTTATTGCATTTATTAAATACATTTTTTTAAAAACAATCAACTTCACAACATTTTTTTTTCACCTTGAAAGAAAGCATCAACAGATATCCGGAAATTCAAACCCAACAATGATTCAGTGATGTGCTGTGAATAAAAAATAAAATATGTTGTAAATAAAAGTTTTTGTAAATAATTTATTATGAGATCAGCAGTAATTTAATTCCACTGCAGTATAACTATATCTATTATTGATATTGAAATTGCAGTTTTAATAATGATAACAACAATAAGAAAAACTGCAAAGGCTTGTAATTTAGCTGCAATTAAATTATGTGCTTAGGAACAATGTATTAGAATTCTAACAGTCCAAAAAATAATCTGATTAAATCATTTTTATTGCTGAATTTAATTTTAGCATATTTAACTTTTTGTATATATTTAAGCTTGTAAATGGGAGCAGTTGTGTATATTTAAAAGGAAGTTATTTACAAATAAAAATGGTAGTTAAACTTGCAAACAAGAGTAGTATGGGAGTTGTGCATATTAAGGAAAATAAATCCAGGTTTCTATTGAAATTTATTTAACTAATAAAAATGAAACTTTTATTAGTTAAATAAATCATTTAACATCTTTCAAATAAAATCTAATAAAACATTAGCATTCCCAAGAAAAACAACAACGCTGTTAAACTGCCTACACAGCAGGGTTCTGAGAACAGAGAAGTATTCTATCTTAACACTAATATTATTAATATTATATATATTAAAAATAACAATAAAAATGTACTTTTGAAAATAGTGTGAATAAAAAAAAAAAAAAAATGCTGACCTTTAATAACAAAAAATAAAAATTAAAAAAAAAATAAAAAAATAATTATATACAATATTAAAGTAAAGAATTNTTAAAAAAAAAATTAAAAAATAATTATATACAATATTAAAGTAAAGAATTATATAAATAATTAGATAAAAAACTATGTATAATAATTGTAAAGTAATTATATATAGCAACTATAACTATATAACTAACATAATACTTATAAATAATAATAAAAACTATATATAAAAATAACAAAAATTAAACAAACAAAAGCTAAAGTGTTTTAGCAAAATAATTTTTAAAAAAAGCAGCAAAATCGTAAATCAAGATTTTCAAAACCAACAAACCTGGGATCCATAAATGAGTTTAAATGTGTCGATGTTGTTATTTCTAAAAATAATAGAATATTTTAGAAATATATTTTCAGTATTTTCATGTTTTCTCTTACTATACCAGATAGAAAAATCATAAAAAAAAAGCTCACTTCTGAGAAGAGGAAGAAATATAAAGAGATGTAACTTTAACTGAGCGGTACTCTCCAGTAAAATGTTTTTTCAATTTTGACATTAAATCTTCGTACTCCTCCTAAAAATACATTTTTTTAAATTTCAAGTTATTCTTTAACAAATTTAAATTTTGAAATATTGAAATAATACCTTCTTATTAATTGCTTGTGGATTAAGTTGAACAATAGCCATTACATCACTACTTCTTGATGTTCGTATGGTTAATTGTTGCCAAAGTCTATAATAAGTTCAAGCTATCATCATTTTTTTCAATTTTTTTTGGAAAAAAAACTATTTTTCTTAGATCTATTTTCTAACAAAACTTTAGACATAAATAAACTTTTAAGCAAAACTAATTTTTTTAAAATCACTATAAAAATGCACAAAAAACACACACACACACCCAATATGAGTTGATACACAAAAAGATGGATATGGCAGTGCTCGAAGAAACTCTGTAAAATCCTATGAAAAAAAAATACTTCTGTCAATTACTGATTAATTGTATTTTTAAACTGTAATATAAAACTTTCTTGAAAATATAAAAATTAATCTAATTTATATGACGCTTAAATGAAGAAATAACACTTAAATGAAGCTTAAATGAAGGAATAAAATATTTGATCTTTTAAATCTTGGCGTTAAATTAAACTTTTAACATACAATAAATTGAAGCACATACTTTTGCTATGGCAATAGCTTCATTAGAGCAATTAGCACACTTTGTAGGTTCAACTATTATCAGACTCCCAGCTGCAAATTAATTCATAATTATTTCAATACAAAATAAAGAAAAATGAAAAGGCAGAATAGAAATGTTGATAAATACATAAGCAATAAATAATGACCTTTATATGAACCTAACCGAAAACCAACCATGTTATCTAAAAAAAGTTAACCTAAAAATAATTGGAGCTATAATGAAGTTTATCTAAAAATAATTCGAGTTTGAACATAAAGTTCAAAACGCCTTGGGTTTTTATTGGTTGACATTTTATCAACTTACATATTTACTTAAAATAATTTAAAAAAATATCACAGAACTATAAAAATGTGCAAACAGTAAGAAAGACTACCTAAACCATCAGGACCTCTTCCTATTGTAAATTCAACTTTGTTGCGATAGTTTGTCAATACTGGCTGTAAATCATATTATTCAATAAATTCACGTAAAAAATATGGGTATTATGATGTAAAGTAAGTCTAGAGTTTGATGAGGAAGTGTTTAAATGGACTAACCCCTTTTATTTATACATATTTAACAAAAGTTTTTGTCATGTAGAAAATAAGTAAAGGTATTAACCATTACTTTTATAAACTGTGGTGGAGAAAAATGTTCTTAGTTTTTTCACAAAAATATTTTTAGGTTTGTTAAAGTAAAACATCTATATTATATTTTATTACACTTATTATATTTCTATATTATTATATCTACAAAAAATACTTGTTATTGTAAGCAAATTTATGCTGACCTAATATATATATTAGTGTAGCAACAGAAAACAAAAGTTTTAGGTATATAAAAAAGAGTCTAAACTGTGAGAGAATTGCTGAAAAGAATTGTTAAAAAAAAGTGGAACTTTGCTGAGGTAAAGGAGAAAGAGCTAGCAGACCTATAAAAATAAAGAGATATAAAAAGACTTGCTAACCATGGTCTTATCTCCAAAAATTGCTGTAAACTGAATCCTGAATTGGCAAACAGGAAAAATCTCCAATGATTGGAAAAAAAGGGATTACACAGGTAAAGTTTTTTAAACACTAAATATATTCAAATATAATTATTTAAATATAATTCTTTAAGATCAAGATTAGCTAAAAAAATTTAGATTGCACATATTTCTTCTAGTGTACTACAGAGCTCATAAATTAACTTACATTTAATAACAGTTTTAATACAAAAAAAATTTTTTAAAATAGTTTTGAAAGTTTTGTAAAAAAATTTAGCTTTTACATGAGTTAAATTGACTATAGATACTATTTTTTTAACATAGATACATTAATTTTAGTTTATGCTTTTTCATTGATAGAATTTCATCAGGCTGTTAGGTTAGAAATCTTTCTGAAATAAAGAAAAATGCTTTTGATTAGCTTCATTTTAATTTTTCTTTGATTAGGGGACAATACATGTAAAAAATAGCTCATCTTACCCTGGGCTTCTCTATGTTTTTTTTTTTTTAAAAAAAAAAAAAAAAAACAGCTTTTACCAAAAAAAAAAAACTATTATTGAAAATTCTGAATGTTGACTTATTTATCAAAGAATAAAATTTGTCAATAATCTCAAACCTATAATTCACAACAATTTAAAAATAAACTAGAGATTGACTCACTGATTTTAAAATTGGAAGCATGTCCAAGCAAAGTTTACTGTGAAAAAATAGTGAAATCATAATAAAAAAACTTTGTTTTTTTGATGAATTAATAATTTGAAATTAAACAAGACTAAAAAAAACAAAAATAAATAAGGGATAAAAAAGTTTATATTAACATAAGAATTTTTTACAACATTCAACAAACTTTAGAGAGTTGCATAATTAACAAGTGTATAGTTATTATAGTTTTTATTACTATGGTCAATAAAAAAATTGCAACATGCATATGACTAACAGGTAATATAACATACATATGACAGATACTATTACATAGATATGACAAGTAATATTACATACTTATGACAGGTAATATTTGAGTAAAATTGGCACAAACAGGTCACCGAAAAATTAAATATTTTGTAAAGGCAGTGATAGTTGTACTTCATAAAGCAGAGGGTGGTGTGGCTGGTTCAGAAAAAAATGGTAAAAACTGTGTTGATGACAATTCTGTTGAAGATCTTGTTGGATTAAATGTTCCTGATATAGCTAATACCTATTGACTGATGGTGTTTTTGTTTAGTGGAAATAACACAGTATATTGAAAAACAGTAATAGATGCAAATATGTAACAAATGATGCACAAGTTATTAGACACATTTTAATTCAATTTTTCTAGCTTATTAAAGGATTATGTGGTTTGATGTATATGTAAAAAAAACTCTATGAAATGTTGACTTTTATTATTTAAAACACATTTATCTAAATGAGGTTAAATACAGGAGAATAAGAATCTTCAAAAAATGTCACAAATTTTTTTGTACAAAACCCTAATGAAAAAAAAATAGTGAAATTGTAAATCATTTTAAAAAAGAAGGAAATATCTTGTGATGAATAATCATGTGATGAACTTAAAAAGACTTTAACTAGTCAGCCTTTTTTTGAAAAAAAAAAAAAGCACTCTGTTTATCTGACATCCTGGACTAGAAAAAAGAAAGCCAAACTAAAGAGACTTGTCAACAATTGAAAAGAGATCAGTTAGTGAAAACTGGGTTTTAAACTCAGTGTAGATCAATCAACAATTTGTCATAAATTTAAAAATATTCAATACAGAAAGTATGAAAAGACCCCCAAATTCACTATTGAACAACCAAATAAAAGCAAAGAAAGGAAGCAGAAAACTTGTTAACCAGCTCTATAATACAAAATCACTTCTGACTATTAATGATGAAAAACACTTCTTTTTGCAGGTGATAACATACCCAGAAATTCTGGATACTGCACAAACATCAAAGAAATATGTCTAGAAAGTGTTTGCTAGGAAAAAGAAATTCCCAAAAAAATTACTAATGTGAATAACCATGGTAACTGTGGTATGATAACCATATCTGACTGTGGTATGTCTGAGCAAAGACTGTAGCAATCATTACATCAATCAATTTTAATATTTAGAAAAACGACTTCTTCCATTTATACATGAGTATAATGGCGACATTAACTTTTTAAATTGGTCAGATTTTAGCAAGTTTTCATTACTCTAAGTATTCTCTAAATTAGATAGACAGATATGTTGATGATGTTGATAAGGAATCCAAACCAACAAATGTGCTTCAAACATGACTAATTGAGAACAATAATATAAAAAAATCAAGAAAGTTTACTTGTTTGGTAACCAACTTGAATCCTAAAAAAGAATAACATGTCAAATTTAAAAGAAATTCTTATAATGATATTATTTCAAAAAAACTCTGTTTAAATTCATAACTTTTAGAAAAAGTTTAAAATCATTAAAACAGAATACATTTCCACAAATATCTTTTAAATAGAAAAGCTAGTTTAGTTTAGTCACTCAGAAAATTAGATTTTTCTTAAAAGACTGATAAAGAAGTTATCTACTTGTTGAAAACCAAAAAAAAAACCAAAAAACAAACCTACTGATGCTTAATTATTCCTGTTATTTTTTACTAAGCTCAGTGTCTCAATTATTAAATGTTTTAAACTTTATATGAATTCTAAGAATTTTGAATTTTTTTTGCAGGCTTAGTACATTAAAACTGAAGACAAATAGAATAATCTACAAGAATTCAAAAAAATTACTAAAAGGCAATATAAATTTACAATAAATCATGTCATGATTTATTTTTCATTGAATTTTTTTATTTTGCCATCCCACAGTATCTACAAGTACTAATGAAGCTAAAAAAAAGGAACCAAGCTTCATGCCATTTAAAGTTTAACACTTTCAGTTCTTTAAATTCATACAAATAGAATCAACAGCATAATTTAAGCAGCAAAATCACTCACAACATTTTTATCAGATCTTAAGGTCTTTGTAAGTTTTTTAATAACACCCAAGATTTCGTCTTCTTTTAACTAAAATAAGGAAACTAACTAAATAAATTCAATATACAATACTTTACTTTTAATAATCATTACCATTATTGTTTAGAATAAACTCTGGATAAAGACACAGGTGGCATTTCAAATCATGTTAATACTATTTAATTTCATGATTAATTGTTATCTACATGAGTTAAGTAAACAGGTAATGTTTTATTTTAAAAAAAAAAATTATTTAAAAAAAGTAATTCAAAGATAACTTTCAGATGTCAGAAATAAATTTCAAATAAAACAGATGTTAAATAAAAAAGCAACATGTTGATAATGAAACTATAAAAGATTAATTTAATCACTCACATATCTTAGTATTTTTTTGAACTAATGACATAATTTTTAAAAAAATATGAAGAAGCTGCTTCTAGAGTATAATTAAGTCAGTTCAATAATAAATTTGCTACTTGACATGTAAGAAGTTTTTGAAAAGCTTCTAGGTTCAATAGGAACCATAAAAATAGCTTCATATATTTTAAAATAATGTAATAATATTTTAATATAATATAAAATATGAAGGTAAAAGATAAGAGTTTTTTTGTGTGAACTTAAGTCCAGATAATTCCATCAGAGTTGTGGTTAACTCAAGATCATTTTCAAAAAAAAATTTTAAAATTGAATTTTGCAAATAACAATATCTAATCAGAACTTTTTATACAAACTTATACCAAAACTTCAGATCTTTTTTTTTTTTTTTTAATTTTAGAAGTATATGAAAATCATAGAAATGCAGATACCTGTTTTTTATGATAAAAATTATAAAATGAGAAAACCAAGAAAAAGTACATATCTGTAATCTCCGTGTCTCTTAATTTTTTTTTTTTTTATTGTGACAAATATTTAATTATATTGCAAAGCATATTTCCAAATTGTTTGCTTTTAATAAGTGCAGCCCTTATGAGCCCCACCTATGTAAATGTTAAACAAAATTATATTTCCATGAAAACAGAAAAAAAGAAAATATCTTACTTTGATTTGCTCATCATAGGTATAATTCCAGTAAGGGCAAACTTTTTGAAATATTCTAAAATTAGTTTTAATAAAAATCAGAAAAAAGAGAGCATATTTATTTACAAGTTTTTTTTTTCCACAAATAATAATATATATGAATCTAATTAACTAAAATACAAATTAACAAAATTATTAGATATCTAATAGTTAAAATATTAACATATAAAGACCACTAAATAGGGATTTGTTAACAAAACCACTGAGGTTGAAGTTATATCTTTGTTAGAGTGTTAATGAAAGACAACAAATACAAAACTCTTTACTTTTTTGTGCTTCTTTTTTTAAAATTTTATGTTGTTTTTTAAAACCAAAAAAAAAAAAAATTAAAAGAAAAAAAAATAATGAAAACATAAACAAATACAAATTTAGCTATAGTAGTTTCTCTTGCAGCAAACAGAATTTTTTTTTTTATTACAAGAAGGAAAACTCCTGAATGTTTCGAAAGACTAAATATTTTAAAACTAAAATAATTAAATCACTATTGCATACTTCTCATCAAAAGAAACTTCATTTTCATCTAACTTGCTTTTTTTAGATGATTCTCCTGTTGACGTCAAAAAAAAAAAGAAGTTGATCAACAATATCAAAGGAGAAACAAAAACAGATTAAAAAACAGATATATTAAAATAGAATAAAAACAGATATATTAAAATAGAATAAAAACAGATATATTAAAATAGAATAAAAATAGGAAAATCTAACCACCTGCATCACTGGCAGCTCTTCGCTTTCTCTCTATTATAAGTGGGTCACCTGATGGTGCAGCTTTCTATTCCAACAAAGTAAATATTAAATTAGGTTAGAAACATATACAATATGTACAAATATTTTTCTTATTTATGGAATAAGGATACATATTTTTATCTTTCACATATGCATCCATGACAACTAACCTTAACCACTAATACATTGTTTTTCCATTTAAAGTTGTTCAGCTTTTCTAGAGCAATCTAAATAATTTTAAAAATTAAAAAAATGATTAATAGGATTCAAACTTTTTTAAGAAGCCTGGGTCCTAATCTTACACACAGTATCAGTTAGGATGGTCCAAAATGTAAAAAAAAAAAAAAAAAAAAAACTTTTATGATAATGTTCAATTAGGCACTATTTTAGCTGATTCCTTTTCATGAAATAGTAAATATGTGAGCATATAATATAACATAATCAGCATATAAAAATTATATTTAGAGGTTGCTAACAAACAATTTTGTTTATGGACAATCTGTCTAAATTTTTTTAATGCTAAATTAATTTTGTTGATACTGTATGTCTATTGAAAATTTGCATTAGGTCTAAATGTCTATATAATATATTAAATGTTTAAAAGAAAATTGTAAATTTAAATAAAATTGTTTAAAAATGGTTGAAATGGATCACCCTAGTATCAGTATGAACACAGATCTTTATTTTAGTCTTATTCTAAACTGTTTTCAATGGAATTCAATTGCTACAACGCTTTTTTTTTAAAGTGAAATACATATGTTTAAACAATTTATTACTTTGTTATTTCAAACTCTTGTAATCATATTTATACCTCCCCTCTTGATGTTTATTCTCCTTTTGTTTGAAAACCTACTAATATTTTTTAAAACATGAAAACAACTTATTTAAATATAAAAATGATTTTTTATATTTAAGTAAATTTTTGGAATTACATGTTTAAATAGCCACAAGTTTAAATTATCACTCTTATATATGATGCTTTAGACTTAAAGATGGTTATAATTTAAATCTCAACAGAAATGGAAACTTGTACTCTCTACAACCTATCAAATCTAACTCTGATCTTAGTTAAAGTAATTTATAGCTCTCAAATAAAACACAACAAAGGTAAAAACATCAACTTGAAAGTTTAACTTCACCTGGCGTTCTTCTTCATTTCTAATTAAACAAAAAAGTAAATGTTAGACAGACTTTACAAAAAATTCTTTTTTACTAAATTTTTAATCATCAGAATATTTAGCATAATTTAGTAAAAAATAAATGATCAATATTTTATTTTGGGTGGTTTAAATTTATCATATACAAATTTTTAAAAAATTTCAAATCAAATCTAAACTATTTCATGAAGATCTTTAAGAGTGAAAGCTATTCTTACAGGCCCTAAAATAACACCAATCACAAACCAAATTTTGTATAGTATATAGCATCTTTTCTTAACATTTATACTAGTATATTAAGATAACTACATTTAATCTTGAAAGATTATCTTAAATATCCTGATAATATCTTAATATTGAATGTCATTTGATCAGTGATAGGTGATTGTTTTGGGGTCTGTTCTTACATTTAAAAACTATAATAGTCAGATGATTGATCAAATGAGCAAATATTTATTTATAGAATTTATATATTTATAGAGTTTATTTATTTATAGAACTAAAAAAGTATTTAACATAAGATTTCATAAAAAATCATTATAACTGGTGATTGCTCAATATGATACAGTTTATAACAATTAAAAAAAAAAAACATAAATAAACCAATTTAAATATACCTCAAGGCAAGGAATGCATAATCTTGAAACTTATTATATTTTGTCTTGTGAGGAACAAAACCTAGTATTTTGATGATAGTTTCACGAAATCTCTAGAAAAATGAATATAAGAATCATTTAATCAAAGCTTACCCTATTTGTTAAATAGCCTTATGGGAGTATAACTTAGAAACTTTTAGTATCTCTTAGTATTATAGTAAACACAAAAAAATGTAACTTATTCAATAAGTCAGTGAAGATGGAGAATAGAGAAATAATTATATATATATATATATATATATATATATATATATATATATATATATATATATATATATATATATATATATATATATATATATACATATATATATATAATAAATATAAAAATAAATATTAGAATAGAGAAAATTTGACTAATTGATAAAATGAGGAAGTTACAAGGCTCAAGAAAATTCATTTAAATTGAAGATTAAAACTTTGGTAGCAGAATCCATCATTTTCCAGTATCATCACTTTATCAGTGCTTAATTGTTTTACATTACCATACCTCCTAAAACACCTCTTTAAAGTTTTGCTTTTGGAGTTTATGCCACTTAGTGAATGTCAGGTTTACTTAAAGAGTTTCAAAGCTCTTACTGCATGTAGTAAAACATTTTTTTAAAATTTCACTTACAAAGTTTATGTCATTTAATGAAGATCAGGTTGCTTCAGTCCAGAATTTTATGCATAACAACTTTATAGCAAGGTTAAAAAAAGAACTTAATATTTTTTAATTTACAAATATTTTTTACTACCTTTAGAGTAGATTCTGCATGCCAGTGAATCTTGTAATACAAAAAGCTTTTTTGAATTACAACTCAATTATTCATATTGCTTTAAGAGTTTTGCTGTAAGTTTGAAACTAGTGAATAAATTATTATTGATTAATGCTATTGGTATTGATAGCAAATTAGGCAAAGACTAATTGCTCAAATTTTTTTTTATGGATATATATAATGAGCAGTAAAGCAGAGTCAAAAGACTAGAACTTAAGACTTACGTCTTTATAAAATTTAAGGCTCAAAAATTTATTTAAAGGCTAAAAAGGTATTTGTTGAACATCACCTTACAATAGCATTCAACAACTTTCTCAACAAGCAGGTTGCTCTTCATATGCCTGTTAACTTATACAACTGAAAAACCATCGAAACATGTATAAGAGAATAAAATCAGATCACATCAAATGGAAAAACGTCCAATATTGTATGTAGAAATATCTATTTATAATATAATTACATATATTTCTATATATATCCAATAAATGTAACCAGTGTTCAAAATATTTTAAATACTGTTAAAAAATTAGCAATCTTTTTTTTTGAGGGGGGGGGGGGGGCTTTCATTGGAAAAACTGCAAATGTTAATTTTTTAGAATACTTCTTAGCTAAGATTTTAATTAATAATAAGATTTTAGCTAAGATTTCAAAGTAACTGATAAAACTATGTATTTTAAAATGCTCATTATTAGTAATTTTGTTCTCATGATTTTTCAGCAGCTAAGATTTTAATTTAAACCTCTACATAAAGTTCTTAAAAATCCATAAACAATTTTCACTGATATTTTACCTTTAAGTTGTTGACGGTCACTGTGCAAATAGGACCAAATATTGTTGTAAGTACCATCATTAATCATCATTATAATTAAAAATCATAAGAACAAAATTACTAATAATGAGCATTTTAAAATACATAATTTTATCAGTTACTTTAAAAGTAAAAACTTTTAATAGAGGGAAAAAAATTTCCCTACTCACAATTAATAAAACTAATTTTTTTAAATGATTAAAATTTTTAAATAAACAATAATTGGGATAAGAGAAGTTATTAAATAAAAGATTTTTTTAAGTGTTTTTTGAAAAACACATAAGTCATTAATCAATAAGATTTCATATGTAAGCTAAAAATGCTTACACTTAAATAGTAACTTAGTAATAAAAAAAACAGACTAGTAGTTCAGTATGAATCTGTTCTCTATTTGATTTTTATTGGGGATTAACTATAACTTCATTAATTTTCATTATTATCAGTTTTCTGTTTTAAAAATGTTTACCAATTTTCAATAAAGCACCTTTTGTTTATATTGATTTCAAAGTCATTCATTAGTGTATTGCTTTAATCTACAAATATTAATGTAGTGCATATTTTTTAAACAAACACATCTTGTAATAACCTAAAACATACACATACATGCACACAAATTAAATATATACATATATATATATATATATATATATATATATATATATATATATATATATATATATATATATATATATGCGCTTACACCAAAAGATATCAACTTTGGAATATTATGAACAACAACTTTGAATATTTCTGATGTGTACTCTCCGGATTTAAGATAATGATACTCATCTGTCAAATCATCTATAGTTGGCTTAACTTGACTATCTTGCCCTGTTTGCACCTCTGCCAAAAAGAGATCGCATCTACTCTCTGTGGGAATCTCTCCCTGAGAAGTGGTAGATTTCTCTGAATCAATTCCTGAATCATGCTTAATACTATTATCCATCTCAGCCATAGGAACTATTTATAAAGAATTTATAAACCTCTTTATATAGATTGTTATAATTTAACTACAAAAAAAGGTATATTGTTATGCACCCTGATTAATACATTAATAGTAATCTATACCAATTTTTTCTAATGATGACAAATATATTATAACAAAAAAACAAAAAACAAAAAAAAGATTTGCAAACTATGTAAATAAGAAAACACATCTTACAAAAATATTTTATAGAAAAATATGTAAAAAATAACAAGGTCACATGTTTGATGGTAGCTGGATGACGTAACAAACTAAGTTTACTTTTTGCTTCCCGCTGATTATCAGATACATTGTAACTACGTGATTAATTAAAAATAATTGATAACATAATTAATACTTTTTAGTCCAAAGTCTTAAATATAGAGCTACTTGATCAATAGACTCTTTCTATAAATCAATGTGAGCAACAATTCTCCACTCCCCGTTTCCGCAGACATTTGTATTAAGGGTAATTCTTTAACATTTTTACATCTATCTGTGTTCAGATTAAAAGGTAGTTTTAAAAAAATATTTAAATGGTACAATTTAAAAAAATCAATGATATTGAAAAAAAAAAACATGTTTTTTTTATTTTTAGTCTCTTAGGAACAAAAAATTTAAAAGTTTCAATTACATTTGTATTTATCATATTATTATTTTTACATTTATATTTAACTGTTTAATTTCATTATGATCACAGATCGGTCTACAAATTTTCTATTCCTACTTTTGAAAACCTTCTGTACAAATAAAAAGGTACTTTAAAAAGATATGCAAAATATTGAAATCAACCAAGATTAAAAGTAAACTTTGAAAATATTTAATATTTCGTTGCGCATAAAAATTTATTATGTATTCAACATAAAGGCACAACAACCGTATACGAGAAACATCCCCGAATCAAAAATACTTCTCCCGTCATATTAATGCTGGCATCTGCACCTACATCGTTGGTTCAATAATTGCTTTGGTTGGTACAGAGTTTTCAATTAAGGGTGAGTCGATGCTGAAATGGAATGAAATGAGCTGTGTGTAGTATTATCGAAAATCTTTTTTTATTTGAAAGGACCATGTATGCCATTATGTAATACAACATTATTCAAATGTCAGCTGCAGCTTCGCACGTTAGCACAGATCCGAGAGGTCCAATCTTCAATGACTCTTCGAACGAGCGAATTTGAGCGATTGCCTGGGTTATTTGAATTTGAAGCCATCGGTCGATTGCGGCTTATTTGCATTGACTTGTGAATTCTTGGTGGCCAATTCAGGTTCCCCCGCGAAAGATACTCATACCCTCATATTGTTCATGCAGAATGTTCATCGTAGAATTCGCTGTGTTGCATGTAGCGCCGTCCTGCTGGAATCACACTTCGTCCACGTGATACCGTTTAATTCGGAGCAAACGAAATTATTTACTACTCTTCTACCATTTGGACGTACTGCTCAATCGTGTAAGTTAGAGTGGTGGCTTGACATCAGTGAGTGAATAATAAACAACAATTTGACAGACGCCGCAAAAACATGGCCGCCACAGCCTGTTAACGTCGACCCGTTGGAAAACCTTTTATTAACGTCTCGATTAGTTAAACGTTTTCGTCAGCAATTATAAGTTATAGATTTGTAAATTCTCAATGTAATTTTCGGTATTTGTGTAACGTTAGCATAAGCTGTTTTTACTGTTCATGTTGTGACCTGTACTATGGCACTGATCGATTTGTTTATCTTTTGACTTAAGTTTAACTAGAAAAGAGTAAATTTACTGGTTGTGCATAAATTTAAAAATCGGAATTTTTTTTTTACCTAAGTTTGACTTAAGAATCTTACGAAAGCTTAAAAGTTAAAATAAAATTCACCATGGAACGTGTTGGTTATGAAACTCACCATAGAATGTGTTCATTAAAATTAAATCAAAAGAAAAGACACCACTTTTGCACTAAAATTTATATTTCGTTGTTAAAAAATAAACTTAACCATTTTGATAATGGTAGTAATTTATAAAAAATTATGAAAATTAAGAAATAAAATCGTTAAAATAACCTCGAACACTTATTAAACTGAACAAGGATAAAACAATCAAAAGGTTATTTCCGTTCGATTCTAACATCTGAAGAAAGAACACGAATAAGAGGTTCAACGCAATTGCTAGGAATCGACATACCTAAATATACATAAAAAATAGCAGATAATATTTTAAAGCTGACGGAAAAAAAACAAACTATTCGAATAACTGGCGAGTTAACTAATATCTTTAAAATATCTAAATAAAAACCTTACCAACAAGTTTGACACCATCATCAAGCTTGAGCCGAATGATTTGCATTTTCGAGGCAGATCCTGGCTGACAGGATAGTAGGGTTTCGACTTTAGACCACACGCTTAATACAGAGCCGCATAAAATATAACAAGTACGTTTCCGCGTACCGACTTCACAAGGAAGTCCCACTATTTTACGTTTACAATACCCACGCCTAAAAACAAAGGATATCTTCCTTTTTAACAAGCTATGTATAGTAAAATAGAAATATAAAGAGTTCAGAGAGATATAAAAATAAAGTTCAGAGAGATATAAAAATACAGCAAGACGAGGCAAAGTTGCAATTGTACTCAAAAAAGTTGATCTAAATAAAACGCTTTAAGTTAAAGAAGTAGCGGTTGCAAAAAAAACTTACAGAAAAGCATGGGAACAATTTTTCTCTGAATACTCATATTGATCATTCCAAATGACTTCAACATCACTCGAATCTACCTATATTGATAGAAATTATAAAGCACAACCATTTAGAACATGAGAAAATTAAGATCATGATGGCCTTTAAAATTTTGTTTATTTAAAAATTTAAAACTGTTACTATCAATAAATCTAGTAATATTCTGAAAAAAACCTTTTCATATTTATTCTGTATATCTTCTAAAGTTTCGAACTTTTGAGTGAGTCCAATGTTTGGTCTATATATTGCATAAATGAGTTTTCCGTGAGGCTTAAGAACGAGTGCTGCAGTATTTTTACCATTTCGAAGCTACAAAAACAATCAAAACGTGTAGCAAATACCTCTGATTGTCTAGCATTAGTAAAAAGTCTGCTTTATTATTAAATCTTATTTTTAACATTCATTTTAAAAAATTCAAATCAAGCAGAAAGCTAATAAATTTATTACGTAAATGGACTAAAATTAGCAAAGAACTCTAAAGTTACCTGTTTTGAAATATAAAACCCCTCATTTGGGTCATGAGATTTCTCATTCATTTCAACAGCTTTCGAAAATGACAAACCTCTTTCTACACTAACCTATTATAAATATAACAGATATTCAAAATTATTTTTGAATAAGACTTTCATGTACAGTGCTCCACAAAACTATAACGCCACATAAAAACGATTTTAAAAATTAGAGGATATGTATTAACAAAGTATATAACTAAAATAGAATTATCAGAATAATTTAAATATGTCATTTTAGATTCCATAAAACTAAAGAGACAGGCATAATGTTTTATTGTTTATGATTAAGTATAGAAGAATATATTGGTTAAATGTTGATAATAATACATAAATATTATGACTACAAAAGTACATAATGCCACAAGGGCAAATGTTAGACAGCTTTGAGAAAGGTCAATAACATCTTTATCAACTAATGGGCACTCAGCATGGAAAATAGGACATCAAATGAATTGTTACAAGGATACAGTGCTAAATTGTTACAAGGATACAGTGCTATGTAAAGAAGATTATAGATCAAAGCAACATCACAGATGTAGAGGTATCTATATTTCTTTGTCTAAAAACCCATCTGTCTTTATATTATCTTAAATATAAAACAGATATGGAATGTTAGTGTCTATGTAGCTTTATACTTTTTCCCTGTACTTCAAAAAAATTATAGATGTATTGTCTAAATAAAATATTAAATAAATTTTTTCAAAGTGTCTTCGTAGAGCGCAATGCGTTCTACATAGCCATAAGCTGCTCAGAGCGCAATATTGTACACGCATGCACAATAATTTTATTATAACAGTGTGATTTATATTTCACAATAAAGCTGGGTAGATAGGCGACTAGGGTAAGGGTTAGGGATAGGGATAGGGATGGGGATAGGGTTAACATCAACAAGATTTAAAAAAAAAAAAATTTAGCGCATGCGTACAAAGTATTGCGCTCCGAGTAGCATATGGCTGCATAGAGCGCATTGCGCTCTAAGTAGCAATTGCCAAACTTTTTTTATCAAGATATCATTTAGAAATGATATTTATGTTTAACTAAGTGATGCATTTATAGTTTTGTGGAGGACTGTATAATAAATGCATCTTTAAAAATGTAAAAAAATTAATAAGAAACTCAAAAAACTCATACAGCTCGAAGTTCAGTGGTAACTTCACCACAAGTTGAAGGGCATAAAAATGTCCGAACATCAACTTGAATCACAGATTCACCTTGTGAGCCAACATCTAAATAAAAATTTGAGTTAAATTTCCTAACAGAACAAATTAAACAAAATCAGTTAAATCAATTTGAAACACGAATTTTCTGGCATGACATTCTACAAGGTTGTCTAAATTTTTCAACAAAAATGAAATATCATTACCAACAATTCCTTCATCCCACCTTCCACTTCTTTTTGCTTCTTTAATAATTTCTGCTAGTGTATCTGTAAAGTATTGGAACAGATTGTTCTGTAGAGAGACTGTCATTCCAAGTATGCGGTTTAGGAACCGACTTATATTTGTACTATCTAAAGATAACATCCTATAATGTTAATTTTTATATAAACTGCAAATGTTCAAAAATAAAAGCTATATTTAAGCTTCAAATTTATAAAAAACAAAAAAATTTAACCTTTGTCAGCCAAAGAACAGGCACCTGTTCTCTCATCTTTTTGAATTAACCCAATCCCAATCAAACTTGTTTTAACATCTAGTAAGTCAAAGATTACTTTAAAACATATGAACAATAAATTTTAGGACTTATTTTAAACAATAGTAGGAAATTGTTGCAGCAATTCAAAGAAAAAAGAGAATAATCAAGACAAATTTATAAACCTTCAAAAAAGTTGCCATTGTAGCTGGTAGGACTTGCCACCATTGCTTTCTCTTGACCAATTACTGATTTCAGCACAATTTCAAGAGCTTGTCGCCCATACTAAAATTTAATCATGGCATTTTATTTTATTCATACATTTTTAAAGTACCAATGTTAAGTAAGAACTGATAAGATACCTTTGTATCAAAGTTATACTTGCTCAAGTCTCTGGACTCAGTTGCCCTCCTATCTCCATGTGTAAGAGCTCCCTAAAAAAATTTAAATATTTAAAATTATTTATTCATAAAGAAAAAATAGTTTTTTTCTTGATTTGTTCCTTAAGCAACTCAAATATTCAATTTAATTTAGTTATTAGAGTATCATTAAACTAACAGACTGGTGATTAAAATTAAATTTATAAATATTCTTACCAAACTCTCCAGTCTTTTTGCAACAATTGATGCAAATCTTTGTTCCCCTGCAAGCTCAGAAATCAAAAAAAGATATTCTGGTGCTGAAACCTGATTAGATCGATGACTACGACCTGAATGAAAACAGAAAAAAGTACTTTTGAATAGCTTTAAATCCTTTAGACTAAAAAAATAATCTTAGCTTGTATTTTGAAAAATTATTTAAAATCTCAGTGTGACATTAACTAGTGTATGTAGTATTTCCAAAGAGACTGAATTCTCAACTAGTTTCAGAGTTATGGCTTTAGAACAAATTATTCAATTATTTACACACTTCAATAAGCCATAAGTTTATTACAAATCAATAAAACTAACAAGTGTCTCTGTTATGAACAAAATAGTAAAATGTTAAAAAATTATGGTTTGAAAAATCATAAAATCCTATCACTAAAAAAAAACAATAAACATTGTATGAGAAAATTTAGCGACTTTTTATGACATATTTTGGTTATATTTTTAAATAAAATTTCAAAAATATATTTTAAAAAAATTACATTTCTAATAATACAAAATAGTATTATTGTCGAGGCTGATAGTAACCTCAATTTTCTATTATTATTACTTTCTCAAAAATACTTCAGATATTTCATCTTACTTGCTCAGGATCTTCATGGTCCTAATGCTTTTAATGTACAGAAACAACATCAAACAAAGAGTCAATTCAATAGATAAAAGAAAAATTAAATTTTCTTTATAGTCTTTAACAATGATTGTTGAAGCAAAAGAATAAAGAAAATGTTTAAATCTCTATCAAAAACATGACAAGTCATCAGTACCACCTTAACTAATACAAAACTAAAATTTTTAGCCCAATCGATATAAAAATATGATTTGCATTTAGTATGTAGATTACTAATGCATTACAAATTTTCTCACTACAAAAGCTCTCTGTTTATCTTTATTAGAATTATACACAGAATTTTTTGAAAATTTCAGAAGTCAAAAAGTTGCATATAAAAATATATTGTAAATAGGAAATTTTTTGACACACGAAAAAAATCTTTAATGTCACACAGAAAACTTTAATCCATGAGAGGTACCTATAAGATATAGAAGATTCATAGATTCTAAGAATAAATATTAACAGCACTTTTCTGTTTACTTTATGAGAAATTTTTGAAGTACTTGGTCAATTTTGCAAACCTAAATTTGTTTCTGAAAGGGTATGGCATGCTTTATACTACTTCATAAATTATCACTACATAAGCTTCTAAATTATCCAGTAAAACAAACAGATATTTTAGTAGACTTGGTGTAACTGCTCTTACACTGTACAAAAAATATTTGCTCATACCAAACTAATTAGAAATAACTGCTTATCCTAAAACTAATTGTTTTACAAACTGTTCATACCAAACTAATGAGAAAAAACTTAATCATACCAAATTGTTGAATAGCTTTGTCTGCACTCCAAGGTAGCTCTAAAGTAATGTGGACACGCCTTCTTTGATTCTATTGTATAAAAAAATTCAATAATCAATTAAAATCAAAATAAAGAAAATTTGCCATTTTTTCCAGACTAACAATTCTTATTTATCAAACTTAAGTATTGCAAGCTACATATTTATAAATTTATTTTATAGCAGCTTGTTTTGCTTTATAGACAAAGTGCTGTACTTTGTTAACACAGAAATTTTTTAAAAGATTTACTTCCAAAAATACTGTTATAAAAATATGCTACACAAACAACATGAAAATCTTAAAACAAAATAAAGTTATAAAGTATGCAAAAGCGAAAATTTATATTAAAAATATTCGAAACTAGAAGATTTTTAAAATAATACAAAGACAAAAAATTGAGAAGTGGTCTAAAAAAACATTAATATTAATTTAAATCATTGAGATGATTAAATCTTGAATTATTAAATTAATGAAAATTGTGTACATATAATTCCCTTAACAAAAACTTATATGAAACCATTATTCAAAATATCAACAGAAGTTATAATTTTAGTTAACTCTCCATTCATTTTACCTTAACTCTCCGGTCAGCTTGTAAAGAAATTCCAGAACTTGCAGCCTCAGAAATTACGGCAATAAGCTGATAAAAAAAAAGTAAAAAAATCCAGAATAAAACAAAATCTAAAAAAATATATGGAAAATAAAGGACCTAATCATGAGCCATGACCTAATACTCAATCTTTAATGATACCATAGACATAACAAATATAATTACTTTTTCTCCCTCCATGAATCGCTTTTTTTCTGCAACATTTAATAGTTCTAAGGGTACATCATCTTTACTACGTGGCTCATAGCCAAATGTTCCATCAGCTTTTGCAACTATTCTGCCCTTTCTTCCTGTCATCTATAACAAAATTTAAAATCTATGTCTACATAGTAATATAGAAAATAAATTTAAAAACTCAGAAAGTCAAATTTATTAAAGAAGGAACCATGTTCGTTAGATAAAAAAAAAATAAAACAAAAAATGGACCATGCATTTTAATAGAAATATATCTAGTAAAATAAATCTATTTTTAAAATACAGAATGATATAATAATAATTAGATAAAAACAAGTTATTACAAATATCTTTCAACCTCAGCTACATGCTCTGGTCCTCCTAATTCATCTATAAGTTCATCAAGAGTGTTTGGAGGAAGATATGGTGCAATAACATCAAGTTGATCCAGTAAATTTTTTTTCATCTGTTGGCAATGTTGAATGGGATCAATATGTGATGAAGACTGTTTCACATTATTTAACCTTAGAGATAATCCTGATGGTGTTGCTGTTTTAGTTCGATTACTTTTCATATTTTTAGTAGCTTCTAAAAAAAAAAAAGGATCTTATCATTAGACATAAACAATTCAAACCCTTAATGTCTTACTATTAATGCCACAATCTTAAAAAATACTCAATAAAACAATAAACTAATTTACCAAGATTACTTGCATTTGAATTTGCCCAATAATATTTGCAACCAACATTCAAACCAGCAGCAGCCAGTGCACTCATACTTGGATCAACAGAGCATTTAATAGTAAGTTTTTTAATTTTTTCAAATTTCTTTGTTCTTTTTTCACTAGAATCTTTCATCCAAGCATCTGAAATCATAAATAAAAATTTAAGCTGTCATGAATTTTTTAAAAATAGTTTGCAAAACACATAATTATAAATAAATACTCATAATTTTTTAGCCTGTAGAAAAAGTAACCACAAAAAAATACTGCAGAAGGTGTTACAAACAAATAACTTTTCAAAACTCATTTCTTTAATAAAATATTTTATCATAAAATAAAAACTTTTTTTGAGAAACAATAAAAATTACCTTCATCTGATTCAGATAAACTTCCTGAAAATGAGTCTTCATCATCACTCCTATCAGAGTTTTCAGATGAATTGAGATCACTTGCTTCATTTTTTAATCTTTCGCTTTCACTGTCACTTGAATCACCTGAATTTTAAAAATATAGAAAAGATTTAAAAGACTTTTCTTTTTTATTACAATACTTATTGCAGCAAACTTAAAACTTACTTGACGACATAAAATCTACACCATCTTGATTTCGTCGTCTCTTTTGTTTGTGAGATTTTCTCCAGTCTAAATAGTAATTTTATAAACACCAAAGGTTATAACATAACTCTATTTTGCTGAAAGTTCTGCCACCCAATCATAAACTATTTAAAAGTTCTGTCATCTGATCATAAATTATTTGAAGAAGTAAAAAAAAAAAAAAAATTAATTTAAAAATACAAAAGAAAATGTCAAGAAAAATTTAATAAAAAATGTCTAAAAAATTACCCCGTTTTCTCTTAAAATCAATGCTTCTGTGATTAGCTTTAGAATCTACAGTTGTTGGAAAATGTTTTTCAACTAAAGTACTGAACACACCTCTAAAGATAAAATTATTCAGATTTTATGTTAATTATTTGAAAGAATGAAGCAAAAACGTTAACATTCTGTCCTAACTCTTGAGTACCTTGTTGTAGAAATAAAATCATTGAGTTCTCCACCAACATCATCAAGTTGGTCAAGGGTGCGTGCTTCCCCTGTTGATTGCAGTCCAAAAAGTACACATTTCCCTTTTTCAATTGCTTCTTTAGCAATTTCAACAGCAGACTTCACTTTAGCAGCAATACATAAGTACTTGAAAAATCGCTGATGAGCTGACCAATACTGACCCCACATTGTTTTCTTCCCCTTGCTATCTAAACCTACTATGTCTGCAGCTGTTTCAAATTTATCTCTAGCATCAAGCCATAACTTTACTGAAGCATCATACATTTCAATAAAAGAAGCACAAAGTTTAACTTCTTTTATGTCGAAGGTTACTCCAGAAAAACTCAACTGTCGTGCAATATACATCCCTCGCAGTTTCATATCCATAGCAACCATTTCCATTGCCCCAACACCTCTTAAATAAAATTCAAAAAGAATTGATTATTAAAAATACTTATGAAAATTAGTAATAAATTCAAAGAAAAATGTATGAAAAAATGAAATATCATTTTGTAATATCAGGAAGATAGTTTACAAAAACTGAAAAAAATAAAAATTTTAATAATGCTTTGAAATTTTATCTTAGAACATGTAAGAAAGAGAAAGTCAACATTTTAAAAATTAATTCTAAATTCAAATTTTTCACATCAAAAAATCTAAAGCTTGTAAACTTTCAAAATGAAAAATTTCTTCTGGATAAAATCCTCGTTGAAAAAAGAGCAATTTATTTAAACTGACCTTTTTTCAACAGATTGTATGAAATCAGTAAACTCTTTAAAAGCAGTGCCTTTTCCCCATAATCCAAGCCTATTCATATAGGCCATATTTTTCGGCTCAGATGCACCTAAAGTATAAAAACAATTGATTGCCTTTTGGGAATGTAAAGATGTAAATATTTATGTGAAATAAAGCAAAAGCTAAATAATATTACTAATACTACTTTATTTGTGTAAGGGTACAAGAAAGGGATATTTAATAGAATATTGCCAGAGTATGAAGTACATTTCACTCTTGGCAATATATTTTTAATATATTTTGCTAGCTTCTTAAAACAACAGAAAGCA
>QPEY01000102.1:407645-448057 GCA_014706445.1 Hydra viridissima
CATAACCTAAGATCAGTCACTTTTAACAACTTAACCGTCCCACAAAAACAGACAACTAAACATGGAATAAATTCCATTACATATCAGTGTATCCTTTCTTGGAACACCCTTCCGTACTCCGTAAAAACAGATTTTATCCTTAGATCCAAGAATCTGTTCTTAAAGTCACTCCATCATTTTTATCTAAAAAGTTACGCTTAACTTTATTCTTAACCTCTATAACTTTTTTCTTTATGTTTATGTACATTTTGTTATTTCTTATTTGTGTATATGCATATATATGTATATATATGTGAATACATTATAATAACTATTTGACTTATATTTTAACTCTTTTAAAAGTCTGTTTTATAAGTGTTACTTATAAATTTTTGTAAAGTTCTACTTTTACTATGTAACTAGTTTATTTCTTATGTTTTTCTCTTATCTTTTCTTTATATTATTTAGGTCATTGCGTTTTATTAGTGAATTACTATTTGCAATGACTTGTGTTTTTTGTAACATCCTTAACACGAAATCATATATTGATTGATTGATTGAGTGATGTCAAAGATGCCCTTCAGCAATTAAAAAAGACCAATAGTCGGCTTTAGTTTTAATTAGCAGCAATTTTTTCCAGATGATGACATCTTTTCATCATCTGTTAATGAAGAAAAGATTTGTCAAAATTAACCACAAGATCTGCCATCCGAACTGGAAAGGCAAGCAGAATTCATTCTGCTTTCTGAAGTTATAAAATTCAAATGAACTCTTTTTACAACTCCAACATTTTCATTCTCACGCTGGAGAGTAATAATTATCTGAATTTGATAGAAATTTCAAAATAAAATCACTTTTTTTTACTTACAATTTTTGAAGTTATGTCATGTTAATTTCCGGAAAGCAGAACGAGAAGAGCAAATCTAGAAAAGGCTAAACTGGATTCTCAAACACTAAGAGAATTTCTGGATCATCAAGCGCTTCATCAAATTCATCGAGTTCATCCATATTTAAATATGTGTCTAAAAGCGAAAGCGATAGTGAAAAGTGGTTAAAATCATTTCATGATCCTTATTATAATTTCTAATCTTCTCTTATTCTATTTTTTTTAATTGATCAAAATATTATGTAATTTGAAGTAAACAAAAATTTAAAAAAATCCGAAAAGAACTAAGAAACTTTTTCGAACTTCGACAAAAAAAATTTTAAAGTTCGAAAACCCTTTCGGACTTTGAAAAATTTATGTTCTTGGAAAAATTTTAACGAAGGCACACGTTTTTATTTTGTAAGAAACTAAGCAAATGAGGTAGTTCTAGAAAGTGTCTTGTTTTAAGAGTATTTTTTACAAATATAGTACTAAAAGTTTTTTAAGAGTTTCTTAAGTATTAAGAGATTATAAAAAGTACATAAAATGCAGTTTGAAAACATGTTAACAAGGAAGATAAAATATTTCACTGTCAGCTAAAATTATTTGAATTCCATCAACATCATTCAATCGAATACAAACATCAGGTTTGTCCCTGAACACAACACAAATTAAGAAATATTTCTCTAACTCTCGATAAAATAAGTTTCCTATCGAAAAGTAACCTTATTACTAATAGTTTTTTAAGGTTATGGGGCTTCTAGTATTAGTTTCTTATTAAAAAGTTTCTTATAAAAAAAAAAACGTGTAAAATAATAAAGAATCTTGTTAAAACCACATTTATGAATGATTCTCTATTGCTGGAATTTTCTCCAATGTAATGAGGTGACGAAGAGCATTGATGGTAACTGCAATACTGGCTTCACTTTCAAAAAAACCATCGTCAATCATCCTTTAAGATGATATTCCATATCAAACTGTATATTCTTATAAAATACTCCTAGGTTCCATGACCCATATTTCATAATATTGTTTAGTTTGCCATTATTTCTGCATTTTTTGTTTGACAAAACCATTTAATTGAATATGAACTTCGTAATTCATTATCAGATTCTGCATAAAATCATTATATTCCTGTACACGTCATAGCACAGTGGGACTCTCCCCTAAAAATAGGTGGCCATAGAAGAAATCCTTTTTGAAAGTCAAAAGTTTCAGTATTATAATAAAGAGTTGACTCCCAGAAAAACCTTAATCAAATTTGATTCAAATTTGACTAAGAAATTCAGCCTTAAAGTTGAAAATTTGCTGTATTTCCAGGATGTGGAAAGATTTTATAAAATGAAATAATTATTTTCTTTTAAAAAGTTAATTCTCTGATTTAGTGTTTTGAATGTAAGTATGGGGTTTAACTCCAGAAAAAATTTCATCAAATTTGAATCACACATCGCAGAGAAATTTGATCTGAAAATTGAAAATTACGGAATTTTTCGTTAAAAATGCAAAAAAAAAAAAAAAAAATGTACAGAAATTTATAACTTTTATTTGTTGCATCATTACATTAAATTAAAAATTAAGTATTCAATTAGTAATATTTAGTCTTAATAATTATCTTCTTCTTCTGTTTCCAACTTTTCATCTTCGCTGATTTTTGCTATACCATTATAAAAAATTTCATTGCATATATCATTATAAAAAATTTCATCACATCTTTTTCAATCTTCTATTATGATGTCTGCCATTATGTTTCTGTACCAATTCTTGCTTTAGTTTTCGTATTATCAGTTTCTTGATAAATAAGCATACTTTTAACTCCTTCTGGTTGTATAGTTTTTAGCCTATACTTCATTCTTTTAGCTGAAAATAAAGAATTAATAATTGAATCAGAAGTATTGATTGCTCTCCTAAATACATCGAATGAGTTAGATTCTTTTGAAATTTTTCTAACGTGATTTTCACGATCTCTGGAGTAGAACTTGTTTCTACACTCTGAAGCTTCTTCACCTAGTGCTACAACTGGGAGAGGTGAAAAAAATATTGCTTCGAAACTAAAACAAAAGTTGTATAATAAATATTTAAAAACGAAATCCGAAAAGCATAAACAAAATTACAAAAACTACAAAAATCTGTTTGAAAAACTCCGATGAAATGCTAAAAAAAATTATTATTCAAATTTACTTTCTCAGCACAAACATAATTTAAAACGCATCTGGGAATTAATGAAGGAAATTNGCTTTTTAATAATATGAACAGAGAACTTAAAAAAATTTCATTTTGGTTCAAAAAAAATAGACTATCTTTAAATATTGAAAAAACAAAATGGATACTTTTCCATCCAAACTTTAAAAAACTCTGAACCGCTTTTTAAAGAAATGGACACCTTAAATGTTTATCAACTAAATGTATTTAATGTTTTGTGTTTTATGTACAAATGTAAAGAACTTATAATTCCCTATATTTTTGTTAACCTTTACAAAATTAAACCACAAAATAAATATAACCTACGTAATAATAGCATTTTAGATAAACCTTTTTGCAAAAAACAAGCAAGCTCAATTTTGTATATCTTATCGTGGACCTTTTCTATGGAACGAAATAGTACGGCCAAATTTTGTTTTTTCATCTGAATTGACCTATTCCTTTTTCAAACAATCTATTAAAAAAATAATTTTTTCAACGAAAAATATTCTTGATTTTTTTTGATTTTTTAAAAAATACTTTCAGTTGCTATACTACACCTTGATTAGTCATGTTTTATTTTGAGTTTCACTTCTAAAGTATGTAGAGTATTAAATTTATGATATATTTATGATATAACTTTATGATATATTATGATATATGATATTAGTGATTATATATTCTCGGTATATATTTATTTTACATAGTATACAGATGTTTTTTTATTTATTGAAGAAGAAAATAGATTTTTGTTAAGAGCTTCGTGATAAGGTCATTGCGATCTTCTTGAAGTCCTCCCCTTATAATATTATAAATCTTAATGTAAAAAATATTATACGGCAAATAAATAAATAAAAAAAAAAATCTCATCATCAAGTTTTTATCTCTACCGAGAACATCACTTAACAATGCTGGATTTGAAAATGTCTTACAACAGACATTTCCTTTCATGCTGGATCCTGCTCCTTTTTCCTAACTACTTCTCATTCGCCTTGAACCTTTTTAGTTGCTCTTCTAGTTTTGATTTCAAGTCTATAAGATGCACGAAGGAGGCATTCAAAAAAACTGGACCCAAGCATGAAATAGTGACATGCCATATGTTAAAGTGCCTTCCCAAGGTTCAAAGCTATTTAAATTTCTAATGTCACTCATTTTATTCGGCTTGGCTCCGCAGATTGAACAATTCTCAATGGATTTCAAATTGGTGATCTAAGGCCAAGACTTTCCGATCGATCATGGTCATTACGAAATTAAAATTCACTAAAACGGACTTTTTATTTGATAGTTTTATTAAAAGTGGTCCCAACTCAGCCATTTCTGCTTCTAATTCTGCATCTAATTCTGCATTAATTAATAAAACTGTTTCTTTTGACTCTATTATGTAATCTAAACTTACTTGACTAACAGAATCTCACACTCTGATGTGACATATTTAACCAATAATTTTGTCGTTATTTATATAAGATGATAGCCGGAGAGGAGTTGGAACAGCTGCCAATAAATCAACGTCACTTTTATTAGCATTATCATACTTCTTGTTATATTATGACTGTCCTTATGTTCCACACCAAGCCCCATGAACATAGAAGAACCATATGTTCTTGCTGTTTGTTATATTTTTTCATGTGCTTTTTACAATTCTATCAAATGTATGTTTCAAATGTATGTTTCAAATGTATGTTTCAAATGTATGTTTCAAATGTATGTTTCAAATGTATATTTTAAATGTATGTTTCATAAGTACTTTCAACTGTACTCTAACAGAAGAATCAGTTGCAATTGTTGCTGTTGAATGCCAATCTCTAAATATTGTTGAATGCCAATCTCTAAAAATACTGCAAAAAATACGCTTTCCATTCAATCTTTTGTTAAATTTACAGAATCATTTACAATACTTTATCTTGTTCAAATTCTTGTTTGAGAAAAATCATTAGCAAGTCATCGTTTTTTTTACACGAGAAGGTTGAATAAATTTTTCCATTTTGAATGCTGAGCCATCAAACCAATCTGTTTCTCGAAGCAGGAATCTATTTTTGGTTCTGTCATGTTTATGCCACTTAGATCTCTAATTCCATTCCAAATTTTTTATGTCGCTGATTGGAGTCTCCTCCGTGTTTTCATGCAAACAATTTTTGGTTCTTATATGGTTTATTAGAGTTTTAGCATGTAAAACAGCTAAATTTTATTCCCGTTGAAAAGTAGATTTGATTAGCTTTCCAACGATATGTAATAACCCACACATTATTTGATTATATCACCTTAACAGAATACATCAAAAAAACACCTTCAATGAGGCGAACCAATTTTTTTAAATTTAAATATGTAATTTTGAATACTGATTTCTTTGTAACTATAAATTGGAGACTAAAATTTTGGAAATTTCTTATCTATAGCGTAAGATTTTTATCTGTCTTACTTCATCTAAATTGAAGCCAACTTTGTTTTGATTTTCGGCCACCCACAGTGCAAAGTGGGAAAATTTAAAGTGAAAAAGTTATGTGTTGAAGTTTATCCTGAAAAACAGTTATAAAATGTGACTTTTTATTCTAAATCAACTTTTTTTATTCTAAATCAGCTTTTTTAATTCTAAATCTATTTATCTAAAAATATTTTACAATGCAATGTTCCTCAATATTTATTAAGGAGGATCTAAATCTCGTCTATTTTATTTTTATTTGGCAATTTACAGGTAAAGTATATCTGTATTGCAACTTTATTATAGCATAGAACTCAAGTTAGTTCTACATTACATTTTATAAACTTCTCTCAAAATTGATCCGTGGTTTTAAATAAATACAGTTAATTTAAGAAATCATATATCATTTAAATCTTTTTATTCTTTTGTGCAACCCAGTATAGACATACGAAGTTCATTTTTTAAGATATTTTAAGATGTTACAAATTGATTCTTTTTTTATCACGTCTGCAGAAGTGACGAAAAACACTTAAATAAACCTCTAACGAGGGAAACGGAATATCAAGAGCTTTATTTGTTTTAAATCTTTTTAGATGTTTGAATCCATGGTAGTAACAAGTGCATTCCCCTACTTGCCAAATCTAGTGAAGGTAAGTTGCCACTGCTATACTTATTGAAAAATGGGAACAAGGTTGCCACCAAATTTCCCTAAGATTAAAGTCTACGAAGTAATATATGCACCTATATGGTGTTTCCCTTTTAAAGGGAAACACCATGTAGGTGTACATATTACTTTATATGCATATATATAAATATATATATTCATATACATATATAGCTATTGGTTTTAGAAATTCGGAGTGAGTGAAGTAAATGCTGGTATGGATTTTTATTACCTTGTTTTTATTTTTAGTTATTTTGCTCAGTAGAAAATATTTTGAAGAAAAAAAGCCGAAAAAGCGTTACAGGTCCAAGATTTGGACGTGTAACGCTGAATACTTTTGGATATTACTTAATTTGTAAAATCCGCAATTTTCACCATATTAAAAACATGAACAAGTTATATGTGAAAACTAGATAATTAGAATGGAAAAACATTGGCATCTATTAAAATAGAAATTGTTAAATAAAATTTTTTTTACAAAGGGTTTTTGAAACTTTTGTTGAGTAAAAAAATTCTTTTTTTTTTTGCTTTTCGTAGCGTAAATCCCCCAAAAAAAGCTTTTATATACTTTAACTCTAAAGCAATTATATACAAACACCTCGAACTTATAAATTAGCTTCACGAATTTTGGAGTCTTTGTACATAATGGTGCGTCCATTCTTATTTGACAGTTTTTAGTTCTTCATCATTAATTTGACTATATTTACAATATTGAAAAAATCTATGATAGCGGTTTTAAGGAATATAAAGCCAATATAAGTAATCTTGAGACATTTCCCAATGAAATAGAAATTTTCTGAAAGTTTAAGGTACAATCGATATCAGTATGAAAAAGATTAAATGACATATAGATTGCTATGAATTGACCTGATAATATTTGCGTCATATACTAATACGCAATTAATTAAAATTTTATGTACCAAGTTATCTCGCTCAAATTGAAGTTATCTCGCTCAAATTAAAATTATATTCTCCATCTTTACAAAAAATGATATTAATGTTTGTGTTTTTTTTTCTTCGTCTTAAACTTCTTAACCTTTTCGATGAATTGATAAAATAGGCAGCCAGAATCTATTTATGTAATAGTTTAAGTATGTAACAGTTAATTCATCTTCATCATTTCATCTTCCATCAATCGAACTTTCAATTCTTTGCTAAACCATTGAGTTTATTTTTGTGACTTCAACAAATCCCAGAAGGAAAAGAAGTTGCTAATTATATTCAGCTCGGTGAATAAGATCAATGAAGAAGAGTTGCAAACAGCTAAAGTAATTCATTGAGAAGCGTTAGTTAAGACTAAGCCTAAAAAGTTACTTGAGGAAAGTGAAAAAGTGAAAGTGTGATGGATGACAAAGAGTTTGATAGATTTCTTAATAATCTATAATGCTGTTACTTTGATTTAGAAGTTGATCCATATTAAAAATAGCAGAGAACATTTAATTTTTTTTTAGTTACATTTCATGCAAAGATGTAAATAAAACAAAAAAGAAGTATATTGTCGCAAAAATTGTGTTTTTGAAAATATTTTGAGGTTAACTAAACAGTTTAAAAGACCAACCAATAACCATTTTTTTAGCTAAGGAAGCAGCCATTATTGCATTATCAATGTATATTAGTAGGATATTTAGCAGGTATATACTTTTCCTTTTATTAATTAATGCATAATACTTTATTTAATCAAACAATATTAAAAAGTATACGCTTTTTATGGTTTTCATAAATTATACCTTTCATAACCTGATTACGCATAAAATGCAAAAATTACGCTTTGTATTACGCAATATATTGCACTATATGTTAACTTTGATTTAGTAACGAGATAAGGAACATAATGTTATTTCTACTTAAAAAATGATTAAATTTCAAAAAAGAATTTTTTTTTAAATCAAACACACGACTCAACCAACAAAAAATTTTGTTTTAAAAAGTTTGAAAGAAATTAGAAAGTTGTCTAAAATCAAAAAAAAGGTGTTTAAAAATTATAAAAATCCACACCAGTAAATAAAAATCCACACCAGTAATTTAAAAAATTATCCTGTTAAAAAAAAAACAACTTTGAGCTTTTTTGTGATGCACATTTAAAACTTAACACAAAAATAATTAAAAGATTTTCAAAAACTGTGCTTTAAAAAATTTGTATTGCAAAATGCCATTTTTTTTTTTAATTTAGTTTAGTTTGGGGTTATGTATGCGACATCTACGGGGACAAGTTTTCTATTCTTTTGAGTGGTGCGAGCCTCACACTGTCAACATTTAGTTTTGGATTTAGCAACAATATGACATGGTGTTTTATATCAAGATTATTTCAAGGATTTTGTTTAGGTAAAACTATTTGTACCTTTATCAAAAATTTTCTTAAAGCACAATTTTTCTATTTTGTGAACTATTTTATTGAAAAAGTTTCATAAAAAGCGGTTTTAAATGATAAAAGACGTTTTAAACAATAAAAAATTTACTGCATGGCAGCTTTGAGAATTAAAAACTTGCATTTTGATCACCTACATTATTTTCTTTGATTACTTTCAGTGTTTTAATTTTCTTGGTGATTATAGGGTTGGGTGTTACAACTAAAGCCCTAATATCTTGTGTAGCAGATAATACAAACCAAGCTGCTGGTCTTTTATTTATATTTTCTGGACGCAGCATTGGATTTGTAGCTGGATCAAGCATGGCAGGTTACATATTTTCCAGTTTTTCCAGTGTTTCCTAAAACATTTTCGGTAAAAGTTAACTAAAGTTGGCTCCATTTTATTTCAGGATTTCTTGCCTTTCCAGTTGAAAATTACCCACACATATTCCATAAAGGTAATAAGATTTTCAGTGTTCAGTTCAAAATACAGCTATTGAAATTATTATCAAGTTTTTTGGTTCCTCTTGTTTAACTAATGGTAATATTTATTGATAGGCTCATTTTTTGACTCGTTCAAAATTTTTCTTCCAAACATCCTGATTGCTGCAGGATTATTCTCTTCTCTTCTCTGTGCAATCTACTTTCTTCCAAATAATCAGCGGTAAGCATAGCAGCTATTTAATACATAATATTTGTCATTCTAAACCAAGTTTTTGTTTAAATGTCATTTTTTTACTTTACAGAAGCACTCTACTATCACCAGATAATAATCACTCTAAGTTTCGTTTTTATTTCAAAATAACAACTGTTATGAAAATGATGAGAAGAAACTTTACGCAACCGGATAATGAAAGAAAACCATTTGCAGGTTCTGTTTCGTCTCAGAAAAAAAGTTACAAGCACCTGGTAGAAGTTGGTGTAGCCAAATTTAAACAATCAAACTTCATTAAACTTTTAAGGTAAAAAAAAAAATTAGTCTTGAAAAATATAGATTAAGTTTTGAAATGATTCTCACTGGCTTAGCTTGATAGGAGCATACAAATGAATTATTGTAACAAAAACAATTGAGTTTGCAAGTTTTAATGCATCATTTCTGATGTTTGCTTCCATCCAGCTACTATACTGGTAATCCTGTAGGTAGTAGAGAAATCCCGTACCGCGAACCGTTAAATTACGATTTATGACTCTTTTGGTTATTAATAGGGATAATTGCTGAATTCTATGCTTATATAAAATTTTCTTTATATATTTTTAGTTAATTTGTTTTTTAGTTCGCGGGTTTGCAGTTTATCAGTTCACAGTTTAAGCCAGTCTACTTTAGTTTCCCATTTACCACGAGGAGAATCACTCTTTTTAAGTCTATACAAATTTCTTCTGCACCCTGGACAAACAACTAAGATAGCATTTGTTGTTGATTGTATATCTAGGAAAGATAAACAGCTGAATTTGTTCTTTTAAAAGTTTGTTTGTTTTTTTTGATTACTGATATTTCACCATGCTTTTCCTATAAACAATAACTTATAGAACTCGTAGTTAGTTAAGAAAAATACTAAATACTAGTAAAGTTAGAAGATATCTATCAGCAAATTGAAAATTCTTAAACTATAAAAAGAAAAATTTTATCTTGGAAATTCAGTAGTTTAGGTAGTATAAAGGGTGAATTCCATTTCTACACATGTAGTTCTCATCTCTACTAGTGTAATTCTCATCTCTACATATGTAATTTTTACCTCTACATATGTTTAGGTGACTATAATCATAAAATTTACATATGTATTATACATATGTATTCCTATCTCGTGTAGTCTTCAGGAAGCCATCAAGAAAATAGAAAGGAATTTTTATTTAAAACTGAAATTTTAAAAGTTTGTCAAATTTATAAAGAATTACAAAAAAATTTAAAAAGACTTTTCTAGTAGGTCATCATCGTCATCTGAGGATGATGACACTTGTTCAACTCTTGCCCTTTTCTTGTTATTCTTGCTGTTATTGTTATTCTTTGATGTGGTAGGAGTTGTGTTATTCACCAAATCTTGCCGTGTTATCGCTTTGGTATTTTGTTGCAATTCATCGAAGTAAAGATTGACATTCATTGCATCGATCCCTACCTTCTTCGAATGTCAATTTTTACACTTATTCTGTAGTGTACCCGCACGCTCATTCTTCCATATATTTCGCTTATATTTCCGCGGCATTTTTACCGGTATTTTTTATCCAAATGGTTCAATAAATGTATCAGAAATGTCAAAAAACGCCAAAATAATGTCAATGTAGTCTACGAAGTAACTGTGTTATATTCACAAGAAATGTTGATATACCAAAATTGTTGATATAAATTTTTGATGCAATGATTGATATATATTGTTGGTAATTGTAACAAAATTAAAACTTATGTTATCTTTGTTAAATTTTAGGAATTAAAAAAAAAAAAAATCAACAATTGACCAAAGTTACCCCGGTTGACGGTAACTTTGATAAAGTATATAAACTCGATAAGTTTGTGAAAGTTGGTAAATTTGAGAGACTTAATCGAAATATTTGAATAAAAATGAAACTTGACAAACTTGAACTTGAACTCTTTGATAAATTATAAGAGTATATTATTTTCAAAGAGTATACTCTTTGAAAAACTTCTTCCAAAATCTTAAGCAAATTTTTTTAACTCGAAAAACTACAACTCGCATGTGCTTAGTTACGGTGTGTAAATTAAACCTTATGTTAAACCAAAGAAAAAAACTTTTTTTTATTCTTTTTTATTTTTCATTACTTAAACTAGTAGCATAGCGTTATTCATTTCTTAAATTAATATTCTCTTCTTTCAGAAATCGAAATTATCTTCTTTCTAATTTCATATCAACCTTCCAAGCGATGTTTACGGTTGGTTATGAGGATCTGTTTCCAGTTTTTGTAGCGACATCCACAGAATACTGTAAAGAAACTTTAGTTTTATTGTTTTTCATAAACTTTGTCATAAACTGATAGGCTGGTTTACGTTGTTCCTGAAAATGACATAAAACCATTCTAAAACCCATAAGATTTAATGAAAAGTTGGGAAAATGCGCCATAGGGTTTAACCTTATAAAATAATGATCATACATTCAGTAAGCAATCGTTGATTGGCTAAATTTCACTTTTTCAAAGCATATTTCACTTTTTGTAAAAAAAAGCGAAATTTTGAATGAAAACACAAATGAAGACAAAAAAAAAAAGTTGGAAAATCGCTTTAACTTTAATTTGGTTTATTAAATTTTATGAAATTCTGAAACAAAGTTTTAAAAAGTATTTTTATATATTAAGTAGACGGTAATGTGCTTCATAGCTTTCACAGTCTTGCGGACAGGGAAATGACTTTTTCCTCAAAAGTCTAATTTAAGCATAAAAGATATCCGAGTGGAATACGCGGTCCGCTATACTTTATTTAATAAGATAAGGTTATGAATAGTAAAGACGAATATAATACCATTAAAATCACTAAATTTTCTGTTGATTTTTTGATTTTCCATTCTTCAATAGCAAGACACTATATTTTAACAAATTTTACTGCATTCTTGAAAAGATACTATATTTAAATGATACTAACATAACATTTTCGGCATACTTGTTAGAAGCTTGGAATGGGAGATGTGATAACTGTCCTGGAATATTCATATACAATTAATTGCGAATTGTTCTTACGAAATAATATATTTAGTAAGCGAATCCTGCTTGCAACTGAATTTTGTCAGTTAGACTTTAGAAGTAATCGCAAGCAAGCATACATGGTTCGCTTGTGATTGATCATACCCGAATTATCAGATAATAGCTTAGCTTCATCGTTGTTGAATACTTAATGGCTATTTTTTTTGGAAAATGTAAGAACTTGAATAAAAATATTATTTAACCAATATTCATATTTCTTCTTAAACTTTCTAATTTAAGACCGATATTCTAATTTGTTTTAGAAATCGTCTCATTTATGAAGTTTAAATTGCTTGATATAATTTCAATTCTATTGCGAGATTATAAGTAAACAGACCAATTGAGAATGAAAGTGATGCGCCATACCAGCACAAAACCAAAAGAGATATCAAAATAAATAATAATTAACTAGTTGAAAAAAATGCTGGATTATCTTTAGATGGAATTGGAATTTTGCCCTCAGATATTGGATTACTTTACTTTATAATCGCTGCTAGTGTAATTTTACCTCAAAGCTTGGCTTTAAATAAGGCAAATATTTTTTTAGTTCTTCTACTTTTGATTTTTTCTTATTTGTACGAAAGAACTGTTTAAACTTCAGTTTTTATTAGAACTAGGTTTCATTCTTCGTTTTACATTTTTATTTTTCATTCTTTTTCTTTCAGCTTGTTTACAGATTTGGAGCGAAAAAGGTTAGAGCTCTTCCCTTAGAAAATGTATTAAATTTATGATTTATTTTCAAACTATTTATATAACTTCAGCACAATAAATTACTTAGTTGAAGTATGAAAATGTATGAGTATTTATGATGTAGTTGCCTTGGCAATCCATTTATAAACACCCTTGAGAGATGAAATGTTTTAACAAGATATATATAATGAATTAATTAGGTAATGCTTTAAATGACTTAATAAAATATACTGTAGTATTTGATTAAACAAACAACAGAACTGAATCAATCCTTTGGTTTCCTATAAAAACTGATTTTAGGTTTTTGTTGGGAGCACACTACTGTTCAGTTTGTTGGCACCTTGCTTACCTGCGTTTGCAAAGATAAAAAAGAGGTATGGATGTTTTTTATTTTCATATGAAATTCATTTTAAATGTGGTCAAATATTATTTGGTAACAATAGCTCACCAGTTATTGTTATCAAATAATAAACGTTATTATTATTACACTTACTGTTATTTAACAAATTAATTTCCCGAATTTACCTTTCAGGACCCGAATTATGAATTTCTAAATTTCTAGGAATATATAGTATATAATAGATAATGATATAAGTACTTTTATGTAATATAAAATAAATAACCCTCCTGCTACAAAAGAAAACCTTGTTTAAAAAAAGTTTACTCTCACTCTTAAAGGTATTCAACTAAACATTGATAAAAGCTGCTAATCTCCAAAATTAAACCTAAAGCCTAACCCCTAATCCAAACCTGTTAAACACTGATAAAAGCTGCTAATCTCCAAAATTAAACCTAAAGCCTAACCCCTAATTCAAACCTGTAAAACACTGATAAAAGCTGCTAATCTCCAAAATTAAACCTAAAGCCTAACCCCTAATCCAAACCTGTTAAACACTGATAAAAGCTGCTAGTCTCCAAAATTAAACCTAAAGCCTAACCCCTAATTCAAACCTGTAAAACACTGATAAAAGCTGCTAATCTCCAAAATTAAACCTAAAGCCTAAGCCGTAATCCAAATCTGAACTTTAATACTTGTATGAACTGTTTTTTGAGCTTTGCAATCAAATTGAACATTATAAAAAGCAACAAGCCAAAACGTTTAGGTTGATTTTATGGATTGGATTATGGATCAGCCAGAGTTTCTTGCGCTTGTCGATGACTGCTGGTTTCCTATCAGTAAATCTTTTCATAAATAACTCTGTTGAACCTGAAATAGTCGGATTTGCAAATGGAGTAGGTTTGTCCACTGCGTCAATTGGGAGGTATTTTCCTAATATATACTTTTCTTTTTATTTAATCTCTGCGCTTGGTTTTTTCTGACTACCAGTTTATATGCATCTTAATAAAAATCAGAAAACTAAAAATGATAATTATGCTTAACCTATTGAAATGTTTTAGAGTTGTTGGTACTGCAACATTTGGAAATATTTACACATGGTCATTGAAAGCGGGAGCAGGATTCCCGTTCAACCAGTATTGCGCATTTTTGGCAATCGCTATAATGGGAGCGATGGGTGCTATTTTTAATATTTGGATTCCTAAAAGTTTGGATAAAAAAAACAGTGAAAGATAAAACAGTGTTATCTAAAGAGAATAGCGAAACTGGTGAATGCTTTAAAGCCAACCGTAAAAATGTTAACATATAAAATTTGCAAGATATGCAGCAGTTTTTTGTCTACTGTGTCCGCCTGTTAAGATTTTACTGGACTTAGTATTTAAGGATTTAAATAGAATAAATTATATTTAAAGATTTTAAATCTAATTGGTACTTTTGATTAAAAAGGGATTGCAGAGACGGAGAAACAGAGGGCACTGGCTCCTTCTTCTCACAATATTTACAAAGGAGATAAAATTTATTAACAGTAAACAGTTGCGAGAATAAAAATGCAGTTTTTTTTTAATGAAAACGGTTTTCTTGGCTTTCTGAGTCTTGTATAGTTTTAATGAAACTCACATGCTAAAATATAACAACTAAATTTCTTGGCTCAATATTCATGCAAGCAAAAAGCTTACGTTTTCCAACTAAATGTAGTAAGTAAATAATGCACCAAGACTTCTACTTGTGTCAATTTCCCTTCTCTTTACTATTCTTTCGGATTCAAGGAAAGAATAACCATTTGCCATTGTTCAGCAATTGTTTCCAATTATTGAAAGGGCAGATTTACCTTGACAGTTTTTTTTCATACCTAAAACGTCTTGATGAAAGTGCTCCACATCCTCATCACACATGCTTCACCATTTGATGGAAAGAAATTCATATGAAAGAGTAAAAAGTAAATGTTTAAGCACATATTACACAAGAATGTAGGCCTGAACGAGTTTTACATCTACCCTAAAAATTTCAGCCTGTTTTTTTTTTGCAAGTTAATTGCACAACTGTCCCACCACATGGAAAGCATCACATAAGTAAGAAAAGATTCATATATTCCTATGTTTTATATATTCAAATATTTCTTTGGTGGAAGCTGGAAATGATGGTAGCTGATTAATATTATGAAGATGGTATTGTACAAATATAATGCTCAGAAGTTTCCACTGCTGTAGCCTTAAACATGAAACCTCTACCTTGTTCTTCGGAAGATCGAGATCTCTTATTAGGTCATTCAACTCCATTTGTGTTTTTAGGTGCGTTTTAGCAGATGGATGGCGAACAATTTGGGTCAACATTAGAAGCTTCCTGAGGTTCTTCCTTACGGGAATAAACTACAAAAGATTCATGCACATTTTAAATTTGTAATCCTAGTCTGTGAGAGACTGGAAATATTGCTGGTGAAACATTTGGGTTCTGCTAAAACAAAGCAAATTTGTTTTAGCATAATCTTTGTCAGTTGGGGGCACTATACAAAAACTATAACTTCTAACATGATCTACTGTATCTTCCAAAATTATCGACATTGCAAATGATATTTTTTCCTCATCTCTTTTATAGCATCCGAAATTTGAAACTTGTTGGCTTTTTTAATCACAATTGTGATTCTTTTTTTTTGTGATGTAAAAGTAATTTCGCAAATGCGGCAGAAATTATTTCGGAAAAAATACTTTTGCGAATTGCGTTGACGTAATATTAGCAAATATTGAGTCATCTGGGTACAGACGGCTTTTTTCTATTGGTCACCAATACTGACTAAAGCTTGGTTTCCAATAGTTGTAGGAATGTCGTACATGAGCTGCACAACAACATTTTTTTTTATAATGGAAACATTTTCTAGTTTAAGTTGCACAACTTAACGTCTGTCGTACAACAAATTTTATGTTGTACAACTGCGGTTGTGAGTTCTAAAAAAATATTTTTTTGCAACAGTATTTTGTTTTTTTATGCAAAACGCGCAGCTTATTTTTTTTTATTGGAAACCACAGAATAACTGTTGTACAGCAATAAAGTTTACAAAATATCGCCATTTTTTACAAAGCATGGCGACGACTCCATCTTGTGTGTTAGAAAAGTAGATTTTATGAACGAAGTTCAAAAATTTCCGGTTTTGTATGATAAGTTTGATATGGAATTTAAAGACAAATGGAAAAAGAAAAATGCATGTGAAGAAATTGGTCGTCTGTCAAATTTATCTGCTAATTAAGTAGAAGAAAAGTATAAAAGCATTCGAAGTAGTTATGGAAAATGGCTAAAATCAAAAAGAAATATCCCATCAGGTTCTGGAAGGAATTCAGTTCCACTTCAGTTTCTTCAGCTCTATTGGCTAAATACTTTTATAAAGCATCGTGAAACAACATCGAATATTTATTCATCTTCTGATTTCTGATTTGAAACAACGAATTTGGAGGAAAACATTAAGGTGGTTTGTGAGCAAGTAGAAAATATTCATCATCCATTGAACAAGGAGCTAAATAATCATTTATCTGAAGATATGACTGAAAAAAACGATAATATAAATTCTTGTGTACAAGTTGAGTCAAGTGAATCGACAATTCATACTGATAACAAAACTAAAAGAAAAAGAAAAAAATTAGATTCTGATGATTTACTTGACAAAACTTTAGTGAAAACATTAGAAATAATTAACTCCAATATTGAAAATCCGACTGAAGAAGAGCAGGATGAAGGTTATTTATTTATGAAACCATTAATTCCACAGCTAAAGCGATTAAACAACTATTCCAAAGCTTTGGCTAAAGTTCAAATACAAGTACTTATTCTCAAATTAGAGTTTCCAGATAAAAGTGAAACGATCTAGCCTCTCTGTTTAACTTATTACAGTCTAGCTTACTATTTTGTTTATTAATTGATGTGAAAAACTACACATTTTAAATAAAGTCATGCAAGTATAATATACGTCTTCTATTAACTTTTAAGTAACTATTGGGGCATATCTAAAGTTTAAAAAAATAAAAAAGTATTGCTTTGTTAAATATATCATATTGTCATTCAAAAGAAAGTTTATTAAAGTATATTACATATACTCACAGTACGCTTTATATTAACTGGATTGTGGCCACATGATTGAACATAGTTCAATTGCCACGAAGGGATTCCTTCACATGAATTAAAATATTCTTTAAAAGTATTTCTTATTGCAATTGCATTAAAAACAGATCTATTACTTTTTGATTTCGAGAAATTAGGCAAACATGCTTGATCTTGTAATTCTTTTCTCCAATCTCCTTGAATGACAATTCCTGAATTACTTTCACTATCAATAAAACCAGTAGGGATGTGCTCCATTTGTTAAACGCAAATAGTTGTGAAGACAGACAGTAGTCTTTGTTATATTTTCCACTTTCGATGGTTTTGCTTTAATTGGAGATTTGTAAATTCTCCATCTAAGAGCTAAAATTCCAATGCTATTTTCAATTGTTCTCCGTGCTTTTGATAGTCGATAATTAAAAACTATTTGCTTAATGGTATGGTTTTTACCTGGGTATGGTTTCATTAACCATGGTTTAAGTGCAAATATATCATCTCCAACAAAGACTGGTGGAACTTTACGATCAATTTCAGACATTTCAAGTAAATGAAAATTTCCCTTATTAAATGCTCTATCAAATGTGCTTGCATTTAAAATGGCTGCATCATTATCCCTTCCATAAGCCCCAATTTCAACATTGTAAAGCAATATTTAGTATCACAAATGGCTAATAAAATCATGCTGTAAAATCCTTTATAGTTGTAAAAAGAAGAACCTAATTTTGCAGGAGCCTTAATGGGTACATGCTTTTCATCAATAGCTCCTATACTGTGTGGAAAGTTTCAATTCTGATTAAACTCTTTAATTATATTTTGCCATTCTTTTATGTCATTTGGGGCTCTGAGAAATATTTTTTTGAGAACTTCTCATAAAGCACAAAAAGTTTCGGATTTTCAACAAGTTTGAAGATCCGGTTAATAACAAAAGGTTTCCAAGTCTGTAAGGAGACATTCTTAAGTATCGATAAAAAAGTTCCCTATCAAATAGCATCATTTCTTACACCAAAGTACTAAAAGCACCTTGCTTAACGCGTTTTTTAAATAGTTCTCTGACCCAAAACATATGCTACCGTTAGGCATATTTTCTGAAGAGCCTCAAGAAGCTAGGGGAGACCGGGGCTAGTTGGCTACAATAATAGTTTTTGATCTCAATGCATTTCTGGGTGAACTTTTTTGAGGATATCAAACTGCAGTTCAAAAGAATATGAGTTTGGTAAGCATGTTCAAGTGTCAAACATTATAAAAAAAAATAGTTTGTGGCTCAAAAAGGACTTCCAAAAAAAAAATATGTACCTACTTACTTACCTAGACACTCAGGGTAAGTTGGCACACCATATAAAAAGAGACAAATTTAGCAACATTAAGCATCTATTTCAAGTGCATCTTTTTATGAAAACTCTTGATAATTTTTTCACAATATTTTTTGACATTAACTTTTATTGCCGTTAAGTCGATGGAATAGACTTTTCTTCTATCAAAGTAGCATCAACAGAATTTTTTGTAATATTTTTAGAATTTACTGGCCTGTCTGCTTTATATAATTTCTCGTGTCTGTAGATCTATAGTATTATATAACTTAAGTGAATTTACGGCTAATGCGAAAAGTTGTAAGCTGGCACATGTTGCCAACTAGCTCCGCAATCATTGTGCCAACTAACCCCAAAAGCTTTTTGCTCACGAAATGGCTAAAAATGCGATGTATTAAGAAACACAAAATGTGACTGGTTAGAGTGAACCATACAACACTTACATCTATTCGAGTTTACTTGGAGCTAATGCTAGTGCTTTTTAAACTTGAAAAAGTAATATAGTTAGAAGAGTTACAAAATTAATAAAAAAAACACACAAAAATCACTATAACTTCTATGCTCATGCGCTTTTAGCCTTGATACTACACTGAAAGATGAATGAGTTAAGTCGGAAGGTTTCATTTGAATTTTGGAAATTTCTGGTGAAAAATTGCAAAGTTAAACGCAATGTGTCAACTTAACCCTGTTGCCAACTAGTCCCGGTCTCCCCTACAAATAAAGTTGTTTTGTGAGAATTTTACGAAGAAATAACTATTGACTTGTTTCATCGGCTTCATGTGCTTCTGACCCATTCAATTTTTTTTTTTAATTAAAAAATTCAGAAAAACAATAGATAACAATAAAAATGATTGTAATCACATTATTTAAGTAGCCAAATACAAAGCATTATGTAAACTTTTTATTTGTTTTGTTTCATAAAATTGAACAGTTTTTCTATTTTTAAAAGGTTTTTCATTAAATGATACTTTTGTTAAAGTATCAGCCAAATATTTTTGTCAATCAAGTTAGTTTTTAATTGAAACTAATTTAAAAAATTTTTGAAATTATCTTTTTTACCGAAGAACTAATGTTTCATAGGTTTTCAATAAACACCTGTAGAAAAAATATTTACACTTTTGAAATCAGCATTTTAATAAATTTCTCGTGTAACTTCAGAATCTTGTTCATTTTACCGATTTTCACTTTCAGATCTTAGTGATCATTATCAACAGCTAAAGATTTTTTTTCTCCTGGAGTTATATGAATCTTTAATTTTAATGACGTTCTAGTTCTAACAAATCAACCAATTGAAGCAAAAAATTGAAGACTATTAACATAAATATATTTCTTTATTGTTTTCATATTTTTCAACTTCAGATTTGTATATTGTATTAAAAAAAAATAAACAAAAAAATAAGGGAAAATATCGAAAACAAATAAAGAAAAAAGTAAGGGAAAAACAAACAAATTCTTGTTTGTTTTTCCCTTATTTCCTTAAAATCAATCATTTCATAAATCAATCATTAAATAAACCAAATTTAAAATTAAAACTTAATGCAATGCCAATTTATTTTAGCTCTAAGAAATTATATTGTGTTCAGTTTCCTTGGTTCTTCCAAAATCCGAAATTATTTCCCAAAATCCAAAATTGAATTTCAAAGATAAAAAATGTTTTCTTCAACTTAAACAACCTAAATCTCCTAAAGGTACGAACTTAAAAGCGACTCTGAGATGCAACTCTGAAATGTTAATGTTCAACGGATTGGAGGATTTGACATAAAGTTACCCTCAGGAGAGTGTTTATATCATAGAAACTAGATTAAGGTCGTATTAACTATCTTTTAGACCTGAGGCAAAACATAATATAGCAAAAAATCAATATAAACGTTGTAGGTTCTCACAATGCCTACAGTATAGGGATGTCTATTTTTCAAAATAAGTGTATTTGTATAAATTAAAAAAAAAAATTACATTACGTACATTAGGGAAAGCAATAGTTAATGTTTTTGGCAATAACTTATTGCAACATTTGCCCCACTGTTTTTTCTTGATGGATAACATTTTTAATATTTCATAATTTTTGATAATCTCAATCGTGAATTCCGCTTTCGAACCACAAAGAAAGTGTTGCAGACAAAACATGCCTTTTCAAAAAGTTATCTCATGTCTGACATGTTATTGACTTCGGTCAAGAACGGAATCTATCTGAAAATATCTTATAAGTTTTTTTTCTCCTTTAAAATTGCATCTCCTTTAAAAGTGTATCAAATACGGCAAGAAAGGTTTGTATTATAAATTGTCCTAAATTTGACAAATTGGCACCTGCGCCACTGACTTTACCTTCATCAAGGAATCTTGCGCTTGTTATTAATATTTTTCCTATGATTCACTCGAGACAAGATATTTTGCCTGCTCTTTAAAAGAATCAAAAAAATTACACGCGTTTCATGAATCACAAATTAGTTTAAGTTTTAAAGACGAACATATTTCAAAAACAGGTTATTGAAGTATCTTGCTAACTCATTCCATTTACTGACCAAATAATGATTCTTGTTTTGTTAAAAGATTTTTAATTTTTAAAAAAAGATTTCCTATGAAAATCTGATTTTAAATGTTTTTAATACTTTTAGATAATTGTATCTACAGACTTTATGATTTTAACTTTTTTAGCAACCGTGTAAACCAGATTATCTTGAGAATCACTTTGAATTGGGTGTCCAAATTTCTCTAGGATAATTTTTCATTGAGTTCTTCAACTGTATTAAACTTTAATAAAATCTTATGCAGATCAAGATCAGTTTCGGGTACCTTTTGCGTTGCATGTAGAGTATGAAATAGCATTTTATACAGCAGTTCTTGATGTGATGACCCAATCATCTTTTGGGCGTTCCCGTTTTATTCGCTTTTTTTTTTATTATTATTACTACAAATGTTATTATAAAATATCGATTAAGATTTAATACTTTTATTTAGAAGTTTTTATTAAAATTAAACATTATTCAGTTCATATTTTACTATTGTTAATTTTATGATATCAAAAAATTGAATTAAGATGAAAAAAAAGAGTTTTCTTGGTTTTCTTGTTTTGTCAGCATTTTTTTTTTTTAAGCAAATTTTGCCAGCAACAGACTTCAATTGCATGAAACTAAATTATTCGCAGCAACTTACAGACGAGTGAAAAAGCAATAGAAAAATTTCGTTCAAAAAGCAAAAATTTGATCTCTAAGATCTACTTTTTTTGCAATGACTAATTTTTTTCTTGAGACAACCATTGCATTGCAGTGTAGATTAATAATCATTGTAAACTGATTAGCTATTGAATCATAAAATAATAGGAACAAATGTGTATCAGCATAAGACATTCAACTGCAGATTATCAATTGCTGCGTTTGACGAGTTCATTGTTAAAATTAATTCCTTAAATTTTCCTTAAAAATGAAAACTCTGAAGTTGCCGTAGTTGCCATAATCTCCCAAAACAGCTTTAAATAATAAAGATCACGTGGTTTCAATGATTCAGCGTTTCTCTAATTAACAATCGCCAAAATTATTTCGAAGATACCTACACGATAAAAACAACTGCGATGAAAAAAATTCACTGAGTGTAAAGGTTAGAAGTTCTTCTCATTTCTCCTAATTATTTTTTTCTTTATTACTTATTGCTGAATTCTTTTTGCAGTTAATTGTAACTGCTATTTTCTACTGTTACAACTCCTGAAAATGTCGAACAAATAATGACGATTTAGAATTAGAATAAGAATTGTAATAACTATAGTTAATAATAATATTATTATTTTTGGTGTTGATATTCAACTTTAGTTCGTTTATTCTTCAGCTAAATTATAAATAATGATCAAATTGATTGAATTTATATATAAAAGCATCAAAATGAATGCGAAGAAGTTTAGAAAAAATACAAGTAACTTGTTATTAGCGTTTTTACTAAAACGAAACACGTGACTGATCCTTGGTCAGAATTACAAATCAACTAAAAAACTCGGTAAAGCATTTTTTTAGAATTTTGACGTCTTTAGCCGATTCTAAATTCTGATCAAAACGTCAGTGAATTTTTTTTTGAAACCATGACGTTTTTTACGTTGATTTGTAGTTCACTATGAACCAGAGAAACCGCCAGGTTTTATGTCGTGTCACTCAACCAAAACCTTTTTTATTAGTTTAGTATTAGTTTATATTGATCATTAAAAATGTTTTTCAAATCAAAATCGCGTGTTAACATGTTAAAAATGATAATTAAAAGCCTTGAATAAATGCTTTAAAAAGTTACTAAAAAATCGGTGAGAAAAGTCGTCGTAATGACGACATAAATTGTGGGTAATGATAAGCGAAAGTCTTATGCAAGAATAAAAAAAAAACGTGTCTTCTATCAAGCGGTACAAATAACTTTTACATATACTTATTTAAGAATCAGATACTGGGAAATCAATTTTAAAAAAATCAAAAACATGTTTACAAAAACATTTGCTAAAGTTTGCATTTTAATTTATATTTTTCTCAAAATTACATATTTTTTATAAAACCATGTCATTTGAAACAAGACACCCGTGTTATTTTTTGGATTTTATTAATGTTTTTAATCATTAGCTAGCAGTAGCCATTTTCATTTATTAAATTTTATTTAATCAACAAAAATGGCTGTCGCTAGCTCATCGACTGCTGTCTTTGAACAAAATGACTTTTGCTGCTGCTGCTGGGAATTTTTTGGAGCGAAGTCCAAGTCTTTATACTCTGTAAATTCAACAATAGAAGATCTGATGAAGCTGTATATATATCCTGGGTATTCCCTTGAAATTTGTTATTACCCAACTGAAGTTTGCTCTTGTTGTAGAAGAAACCTTTACTTGATGAAGTCAGGAAATACAACCAGAGGCTCGTGGGGAGAGAGAGTATAAAAGGTAATTCTCATATTTAAAAAATAAGAATATTTTTAAAACTCATTAATTTTTTTAAAGTGTTATTATAAAGTAAGCCTATTAATCTCTAAAAAATTTCATGTTTTTTTTTTTTTTACCTTTTTATTTAAAACACCATACCACTATTTATATTAAATCATTCATTGTAATGAAGCATTTATCTTTATATAATTATGTATTTAAATACCACTTTTGAAGGTTGAGTGGAAAATGCTGACCAGGAATTCAGCTTCAATGTTCCAAAGTAGTAAAACAGAGCCAATCATATCTTCTTCAACAGATAACTTAAAGCTCTGTGGAAAATATTTCTCAATTTTAGCACCTGGACACACCCACAACTGTTCTTCTTCAGTTGCTGTAACAAACCTGATCTCTCTTGCCAAGAGTTTGGGAAGCATTCAAGCTGAACAAGTTGCTTCTGGTTTATTAAAAGATAAGATGAAAGCTGACAGCATTCCAAAAGGAGAAACTTTTTCTTTATCAACTGGTGGAAATTCATTGGATGTAACTGTTGGATGTCCTGCCAACAAGGCAAATCGAAGAACAGTAAAACAAGTATCTTTACAGTTTATAAAAGAACTTCAAGTAATATTGGAACTTTCTATTAACGACACCAAACAGTTAATATCTTCTCTTCGGAAAGGATTAGGGAATTGCTGGACTTTGGATTAGGGACTGCTGTAGAACCTAACATTTTTGGCAAATTGAATGATCTTGAGGAATCCATATCACATTTTTATGATTTAGAAAAGGTAATTTATAAGTATTAATCACAAAAGTGCACATTCAGAATGTTCTAACATTTTGTATGTATATATAAGTTATACGTAAAGAAAAAGAGATACTCCACCATGAATTTGTGATAGCTGCACATACAAATATTGTAACTATGTAATGTGTAACCATTATAGGTTAAGTATTTTTTTTTGTAAAATTAAGTGCAGCTAATTTTAAATTGACTAATATGTAAATAAGAAATTATCGTTATCTTTTTTGTGTAATATACATTTAATTTTTTTGTGTTAAAGCTTTAATCCCTAAGTTTTCCCAATCTGGAGATGTTTCAACAAGTCGTTGAATGTGAAGGCAATTTTTTAGTGTATAAATAAATAATGACATTATTTAAATATTTTTTCAGATAGGTTTCCTAGACAGTGAAGATGGAAAAGTTTCAAAGGATCTTGTGTATGTTTAAGAGACATCATCTTTCATACTAGATTTGATAAATCAACGTGCTTGAGACCTTCATTCAGCATTTGTACGAATTTCTATGGATGGTGGAGGATCTTTTTTAAAAGTTATAATCAATGTCTTTGATGCAAATGAAAGTACAAAGTCTTCAATTTACATGAATAGTGGTGTTCAGCGTTGTCAAATTCTTGCAATAGGTGAAGATATTCCTGATACAAACCATAACTTAAAAATAATATTAGAAAAACTCAATTTGCAAGATGTCAAGTTTTTTGCAGCATTTGATTTTAAGTGTGCCAAAGCTGATTAGTTTTGGCATACGTTTGATTAAATTATCCAAATAAATTGGAGAAATATTTTTCCACACTCTTGCAAAATTGACCACAAATGAGTTGTTGATGTAGGACACTCTTTTCTTACCTCACGATCCAGTTGTTCCCATAGCAACTCCATTGGGTTGAGATCAGGGGATTATGGGGGCCATGTCATAATTTTGAGTTCTCCGTGAGCTTCTTTTTTTTGCAAATAGTTTGTACAGTATTTAGATGAGTGTTTTGGGTCATTATCCTGTTGCTTGGTGAACCTGTGGCCAATTAGACGGTTTCCACAAGGAACGGCATGTCTACATAATAGCTTATGAAATATGTTCTTATCAAGAATTCTATTTATTTTTACGAGATTACCAACCTGATTAAAAGCAAAATAGCCCCACACCATAACTGAAACTCCACCACGTTTGACAGTAGGCTGTATACATTGTGGATGAAATATTTCAGTAGCTGTTCGTCTCACTTAGATCCTTCGCTTTGTTCCAAAAACAAGAAATTTGGATTCGTCCGTCCAAAGTACATTTCGCATGTCTATATCTGTCCAATTTAAATGTGCTAGAGCCCATTGAAGCCTCTTTTTCCGATTTATTTGTTTTAGAAGAGGTTTTCGAACAGCTGCTCTACCATTTAAGTTAACAGTTTTCAAGCGACGGCTTACAGTTCTTCTGGAACAGTTTTATTATGAGCAGCATTGAAGTTAGATGTTATTTCTTGGGCTGTTAATCGTCTATTTCGTTTACATGAGAGTATAATCGACTTGCCTTCAGCCTTTGATGTTTTGCAGGGACGTCCAGTTTTTTTCCTATCTTTATTTGTACTAGTACATTTAAACCGAAGAATAGTATCACACACAGTTGATTGCAGTATTTTCAACAATTTCTGAATATATCTAGTAGAACAACCATCTTTTGCCAGAGCAACAATTGAAGAACGCGTTTCTAGTGATAAATTACATTTTTTTGACATTTTATATTATTTTCTAAAATTTTAGTCTAAATATAATCAAAACGCACTTTTATAAACTAGAAATTAAAAAATAATATCAAACTTTATTCAGCTATATAAAATATTTACTAAATTAATTTATTAATCCAATATTTTATATTAACTTCAACGAAATTATGTTTTGATGACAAAAGAACAGTTGAATTTTATTTACAAACTTTTTACTAAGTATGTTCAATCATATTTATAATCCAAAAACGAAGAAAACATAGACTTTGCATTTCATATTAAAAACACATTAGCAGATCTTAATTGTTATTTTATGGCTTATATACAATTTTAAAATTTAATATCAATTACAAGTTTATTTAAAGCATCAGCACATCTTAATCGAATTAATTTATGAATTATAAAGACTTTTAAAATTTAATATCAATTATTACAGGTAAAAAACTATTAAAACTTTAAGTGACCGGAAACTTTTGCCGTGCAGTATATATATGTGTGTGTGTGTGTATATATATATATATATATATATATATATATATATATATATATATATATATATATATATATATATATATATATATATATATAAATAATTAGCTTGGTTTATATTACATTACTTAAAGTTTCACACAATAGCGATCATCANAAATTACATTAAATAAAAAAAAATACATACATACATACATTTCTAGGAACAATTTAATTTAAAAGTAGATGAAATTACAAGCTTATTTACTTGGACAATCTCCATAATTACATGTTGTTACTTGGGTTGCATTTCCAATGCAATCATTTCCAGCACTCGGTATGTTAGGCTCAGTACAAATTCGACGTCGTGTAGAAATTCCTAGATTACAGGACTCAGAACATTCTCCCCATGCACTCCAAGCTGTCCATGTTCCCATAACTAATAAAATAATTATATATATATATATATATATATATATATATATATATATATATATATATATATATATATATATATATATATATATATATATATATACATATATATATATATATATATATATATATATATATATATATATAATAATAATAATAATAATAATAATTATTATTATTATTATTATTATTATTATTATTATTACATATATTAAAATGTGTAATATAAAATATAATATATGTAAAGCATTATCAAAATATAGTTTAAATTTAACGGCAGCCACGTTAGTTTTGGGTTTTTCCGCTTAAGGAATATCCCTAAAAATTTAAATTTGTCTGCCGTAATTTACGAATTTTGGCTATAGAGATTCCTGCCATGGCTACAACGGTTCTTATTATACGTTACCGACGTTTTATTCAATAAATAAATGCTGTGAAAAAGTATTAAAATATCAATGTTTTATCGAAATTTAAACCGTGAAAATAAAATTTGGCCACACTTACAAATTCCTGGATCCGCGCCTAATATATATATACAGCATCATAAATATCCTATAAGATATAGAGTAAAATGGGTTAAAACTGAATAGCAGGGGAAACACTGATGAAAATCTTTTAACTTTGACAAACTGCGATATGTAGCCATCGTTTTGTGGTTATTATGTAGCTAGCTACAAAGCTACGATATGTAACTAGCGATAAATCGTTATTAAATCGATAGCTTAAAAGCTGCGATATGTAGCAATCGAATAGCTATAAATTTATCGCTATCTAGTAACCAGCTACACAAATGCGATATGTAGCTTGTGTCTTATCGTAATAAAATCTCTTTCTTAAAAACTGCGATATGTAGCTAGCGACATATCGTTACGAAATCGACATGTGTAAAGTTCAATTATTTTCATAATTATAATAGATCCAACACTAAAAATCGCTAGAAAATCGCTATAAAGCAAGTTAGTCGCTCGCTTGTCGCTAGCTCACTTCCCACCAGGAGATATCGCCATTTTTTCTTCACACTGTACACCGGCTAAAATGAAAATCTACTGAGGCAATAATCTTTTAAGAACTTTATGGTGTGCAATAATCATTTTTAAAAATTTGGCTGATTTTATTACAACTTGATAATAACTATATTGTTAATGTTATTTATAAAGCTTCAATTTATTTATAAAGCTTCAATTTATTTTTAGGCATATTATCAATGAAGATGAAGTACTTTCTCTGTTTATTTATTTCATTTTTTGTCTTGTGCAAAGGTAAATAAATTTTCTTTTCCTATAATTCAATATTCTCGTATGTAAAATATCTAATTTTTATTTTTGCATCAAAAGAATTTTGTTGATTGATTTGTTTATTGAATTATTTTTAAATTATTGTTAAAAAATTAATTACAGAATAATAGTTACTAAAAAAAGTTGTTAAAATTTCCAGGATATAAATTTTTCTCTGGGACTTATTAATTCAGAAGTGTTCTAAGTTTAGAAAAACGGAATTGTAATTGGAGTTGTAGTAGATATTGAACTTAATTAAAATAGTATGTTTAGTCTAAAACTATTCGTTGTTTTCTCTCGCATTATCTTCTCCTTAAGTTTAGTGCCACTGCATTAACGTATGTTTACACTAAAATTCCATCGTGCGGAATCAATGTCCTATGGGAATTATTTGTCTACCAATCATTATCAATAATAGTAATAGTAAAAGTAATCATTGAAAAAATCTTAAAAGCCAACAAGTAAAATGGTAGAAAAAAAAAGAAGGAAAACTTTAAAGTTTATACATATATACCTTAGATCATAGGCGCCGAGTTCACGGGGCAACAGGGGCAGTGCCCCCCTCCCCCCCAGGAAGTTTATACTAATAATATATTATCACGGATTATCATGAGGGCGAGAGTATCTATTCGCCCCCGAGATAATCCGTGATAATATATTATTAGTATAAATTTCCTTGGTGGGCACTGCCCCTGTTGCCCCGGTGAACTCGGCGCCTACGCCTTAGATCATAATATTTAAGATGCTTTGAATATACATAGATTATTAATATATATTATATATTATTATAATATATACATTTTTTTCTTTATATTTTCTCTGAGATTTTTAAAACTTGTTCTTGAAAATATTCCTTTTTCTTATGTTTTCAATAAAATTATAAAAGTTGGTGTACATTTTGGCGAGAGTCATTGAAATACTATACTTCTATCTATATTAAAGGACTGACTTGCAGCTGCATCTTGGACCACCGATCTTTATAAATCAACTAGCTTTTCAAAAAAAAAGACATCGAATAAATTAAGTAATTTAATAAAATAATTAAGTATATTAAGTAAAAAAAGGAACTCCTAAAAGAAAGTTAAAAAAGATATTTGTTTAACAGTTCTAAAAAATCACTTATATTTTAACCAAAAATTATTAGCTTCTTTACTTTCTACCAAAAACTATTAACTTCTTTAAAATTTCTATTTCTTGAGAGGCGAGGCAAATTGAAATTCATAGGAACCTTTTTTCATTTAATCATTTAATTTAATCACCGCATTTAATTGTTTTGTTATCATTCAAGCTGTGTTTCTCACTGTGTCACGAAATGACTATTAATTCGAACCTCTTGTCCCGAGAAAACCCTTTGGAGGTTTGAGAGTACACATGTGTAGAATTACACTAGAGTTGGTTTTGAAATCTTTCATCATCGTCCGAGAAAGAAAAATCAGTTTAAAGTTTCTAATTTTATGCTTATTTAATAAGGTCAATAAACTAAGAGTTTTTTTTTCTTTCTCAAAAAAACTGTCTATTTTGGTTATTTGTTTTACAAATAGTACATACAAAATATTTTAGCAAAAAAATAATTAACTAAAAAATTCCGGGAAAAACCTGCAAACAGTTTAGAAACCGTTTTAAAAGAACAAGGTGTGCGTCATTTTTCAAAATGCCTAACCAAGCAAAAACTCATGAAGACAACAGGAAAACTGTCTGTTTTCTCTGTATGAACAAAGCTAACAGGCAGCTGACTGATTTTATGATTAAACGCAGTCAAGAAATTTTGGGCCAAAGAATCAACTTTGAAGACCAAAGAGTACCAATTGGAATCTGTGAAAACTGTCGAGTAAGTCTCAGAAGAAAAGGTGAAGGGAGAGATGTCCAACTTCCTTCCTTGCCAGACTATCAAAACATAAAGATCCGTCCTGCAACAAGAGAATCAGCATGTGATTGCTTGATTTGTAGTGTGGGAAAAGCAAAATTCAGAAGCCCTCAGATAAGTGGAGCAACAAACACTGCCAGTCAGCTTATAGAACAGCCAATTGTTGAGAAAAGATGTTCAGCATGCTTTTCATTGATAGGAAGAGGCATCCCTCATGTCTGTACTAAAGCAATGTTACGACAGAACTTACTCGAAGTTGCAGAAAAGGACAAAAAAGCAGCAGAAAGAGTGGCTGTTTCTGTAATTGCCAACAAAGTTCCTTCCCCCCATGGCACTGTCCGTCTCAATCAAGGAGTAGGAAGACCCTTTCCAGTAACTCCAGGTAAAAACTGTACTTTTTAAACAAAAAAAACTTTTGTCAAAGGGCATAGCAATAAAATATACACTATGAATTTCGGAAATGATACAATGGTAACTTTCTGTGATTTTTTGCAGGTCCATCGCGACAAAGAGAATTATTTCCTTCATCTACACCCACCTTGACTGCACAACATCTAGTACAAGTTCAAAACCAGATTGGTCTTTCAAATAGAGGAATGAATATGCTTGCTTCAACTCTAAACAAAGTAGTTCCACAGCGTGTTGTGGAGAAAAATTTCAGAGAAAAGTTTGAATCTCTTGGAAAGCAACTTTCTGACCTCTTTGTCACCTCAGAAATTACTGATACATCCAAAAGCACTAGCCAAGAGTCTAAACATTTATTGGTGTACTGCAATGAAATGGAGTCATTAAGAAACACTGTTGCTGAAGTCAGAGGCCCTCAGTCAGACCAGCTTATTAAGGTGGGGATAGATGGTGGAGGCGGGTTCGTGAAAGTTTCTTTTGGTATTATGAGCTTAGAAACACCAGATACTTCTCCTCCATCAAAGAAACCTCTCTTTAAAAATTTCAAAGACTCAGGAGTGAAGCGTCAACTTTTGGTGGCCATTGCAGAAAATGTCTCTGAAAACTATGACAATGTCAAACAAATCCTGGATAAACTGTGTTTAGAGAGAATGTCTTTTGTGTTGTCATGCGACATGAAGCTTGCTAACATAATTTGTGGCTTGCAATCTCACTCTAGTGCACACCCTTGCACCTGGTGTGACATTGAGTCAAAGAATCTTCATCACAGTGGTGAGCTTCGAACATTTGGCTCCATTCGTTCTGATTTTGAAGGCTTCCAAGCAGCCGGTGCCCAAACAAAAAAGGCAAGGGACTTTCAAAATGTTGTTCACCAGCCAATAATAAGACTTTCTGATGATACTCTTGTCCTAGATTTTATTCCTCCTATGGAACTTCACCTTCTTATTGGTGTTGTGAACCACCTCTTTAAGAACCTCTGTCAGGTTTGGCAAAATGCAGATGAGTGGCCAAAGATGATCAACATTCAACAACAACCTTTTCATGGAGGACAATTTGCTGGCAATGAGTGTAGAAAGCTTTTGAGAAATGTTGACTCACTTCAACAACTTGCAGAGAAGCATGCTTGCTTTTTGGCATTTCCATTTATTGAAACCCTCAGAAAATTTGATGCTGTTGTTCATGCCTGCTTTGGGAATACACTCCAACAGAACTACTGTGAGCTTATTGAAGAGTTTAAAGCTTCCTATCTCAACCTTCCAAACACAAGTGTTACCCCCAAAGCACATGCTGTTTTCTTCCATGTGACACAGTTTATTGATCGCCACAACCACTCTCTGGGCATCTTTTCTGAGCAAGCCACAGAGTCACTTCACCACAACTTCAGTCTTCATTGGCAACGTTTCAAGAGGCCAGCCATCCATCGGGATTATCCCAGGAATCTTCGAAACTGTTTGATCGAGTATAACAGTAAACATTTATTTTGATTTCTATTTGTGGAAGAGACATTTACAGTTATTAATTACATATGCTATGTAAGAGTTTAATAAAGGCTTGCTTCTTAATCAATTGAGTAGAATAATTTTGTATAAGTATCTAGAATCATTAATGTTTTTCACAGCTTGAATTTCAAAGCTGAAAGTAGAAAACTGTTTGTCTTTCAAGAATAGTTTGTATGTATTTTTTTTGGTTTTGCTTTGTTTAGAGTTGCAAACACATTATATGTTGAAGAAATTTATATGTTATAATAGAGAACAAGATTTTTTTAAAGAAATTATTTTTTTGTAAAATTTTTATTCTGAGCAATAAAATTAAAAACTTTAAACTGATTTTTCTTTCTCGGACGATGATGAAAGATTTCAAAACCAACTCTAGTGTTAAGTAATGGGGTTAAGTAATGGGGTGAACTTGCATCAAATAGAGAACTAGTACAACATTGTGTTTACCCTTACAGACATTACCAGAGGTGCTTTTTCTTACAGGCATTACCGGAGGTACTTTTTCTTAGATGGCATTTTGAGATGGCGGAGCTACAAAATGTTTGTTTTCCTTGGCATCTAACTGAGAATATTTAGTTCAAGCATTGTTAATGGATTCTCGAAAGTCGAAAGACTGAGGAATAAGTGAAAACCTTCAAGTAGCCGCTCTATATCAGCTACCATTTCCATAACATGTTCAGCTTTTCATTTATATGCTAGAACGTCATTTAGATCATTATAGTTTACCAAAATCGTTTGAAAAAGCATTAAAGAAAAACATTCAAAATCTAAAAAACATTTGACGCGATTATAGGGTTTTAAGCATATAAAAACAAAAGTTTGTTTATCTTTACCAAAGAATTTATTATTTGCACAGCCTCGTTAAGCGCTTTTTCTCTCTTAATAAAATTTGCGTTCTCTCAGTAAAATTATTTAAACTTGTTAGTTTCGTCTCTAACGAGAGTTGTTGAAATTTAACAGTGGATTAATCTTTGAACTTTAATTTTTGAAGCAAATAAAGGTGATTCTACCGAACTGAAGAATACCGAACTTATGAAATTACAAATAAGTAATTACGTCGAGGCTTATTTACAATTTCATAAATTCGTTTCTTAATGCTTTATAAAGTTAATTAAATTGCTCACTGACTTGCTAAAAAAACATTTTTTCTACTGTGTCTGCCTACAACGATAGTATAATAGTTAGATTTCTATCACAAAAAGAGAAAAATCTACAAGGAACTTAATAAAACACTTGGAATCTCAGCAATAAGCTTAAGTTAAAAAAATAAAGATAAAAGTAAAAATTAAAAATACAAAACAATTTTAACATTTTTGAAAAATTTTATTCAGGGAATTTTTAAAGATTTTCAAGTGTCATTTTTCAGTGGACGCGCGTTAAATAATTTTTAGTTGGTCATATTGAGACATGGCACGACTCCGAGCGAAAAAATTGGTCTCTATTTGTACTCAAATGCTGTTCAAAATGAAATAAATTTTAGTAAAGCGCATTTAACTTCATGAATTTTAAAATATTATGGAAATCAATTTAAATGGTCTTCTTCAAAAAATCCTCATTTTGCCTTGATGGACATTTTATTTAAATGAGGCATTCTTTCTGTCAGTTTTTCGAGTATATTGATTTTAATCGCATTGCTCAAAACTCGTAGCATTTGCCAAAAATCATATTTTTGACCATTCGCACGGAAAATTTGATCTAGATGATCCTCTAACAGCTCTATCATGGTGATTTAAATCAAGTAAATAAACAAATTCTATATAACCTTATAAACACAAATCCTTATCCAATTAAACATTTTCCTGACCGCAGAGCATTTAAATTTAAAATGCCACAATATCCCTCTTTCATAACAGTTTCCTTAAGTGTAGTTTTAACCCCTATTCAGATTGTTTCCTAAACCCCAAATTATTTCCATGTTTGATCATTTAAAAGAGACCTTAAATTTTACAATAATGAAATCCACTTAAAAAGATGGTGGACTTTTCGTTTTAAGACTTTTTTTTAATAATAAAGTTGTGTTCATTGCCAGGGCCGTAGTGAGATCAAAAATCCTTTCGGGCAAGGAGAAAAAATGCCGCCTCAAATTCAATAACTTTTTTAATGTTTAATTTGATTCAAATTTTGATAAACCTACTTAAAGCACATTTAAAATCAACTTTAAATCGTGCTTTGTGGTTGAAAGTCATTGAAAAAATTACCAGGCATTAGTTTTTTTTAATAAATATTAAAATTAGACACATTCAAACAAAATTTATTTTTCTAGCTTTCAAAGATGCAAAGTTATCAATAATTTCATTGTAACAGAGATTTTGCCAGGGGATTTTCAATTGACAAAATGGCAAGATTAGTCAAACGTTCTTGACCCATGGAGCATCTTAGATAATTTTTCAAAAGCTTAAGTTTGCTAAAGCTACGTTCACATGATGCCACAGTGACGGGTAGTGTGAGAAAAATTCTAAGAGCAATTTCAATGAAAGGATATGCCTCAGTCAAAGAATAGATGTGCATATATTGCAAGATTTTCAATGGATTTGCGTTTTTTAAATCTGGAATCAGGACACTGGCTTGAAACTTAAAGCTTTCAATTTCAGATAGAAATTCATTAGCATTAAGATCACGAACATATTTTTGACAAAGTTTATCTCCACATTTCTTCAGATCTTCAACTGACATACTTGCAAGAGAGTTACCATTTAGAAAGTCAAAATCTGATGAAATCTCAGCCATTGTTTCAAATCTCCAGTGTAATTGTGTAATTATACTGTCAAAGACTATATTACAATTAATTTCAAAATCTTTTTCCTGAGGTATGTGTGAACTTTCTTTCCTTGTTTCATCATCAAACATCCTTTTTGCTTTTCGTTTTCTTTTGATTTGAAAGCTAGCTTCAATGTCAAGATCTTTTAATACTATTTCAGCTTTTTTCAATGCCCCTGTCTCGAAGGTTTTGTATAGAAGCAATCAGACCAGCAATTTTTTTTGATGCAATATCAATTGTCATAATTTTTGATTGTAAGCTGCGATTCTCTCTGTAAAATAATGTAAGTATCATGTTCCAAAGGTCAAGCCAGCAAAGAAACTCAAAATCAACTTGAATCAAAATCTCTCTAGCTCCGGACCTTGTTTCAGCATTTAGCAGAGAATCATTACAAATTTCTTGTAAAACATTTGTGATTTAATTATTTAGTGAATGGATAGCCTCCTTTTTGGCAGACCAGCATGTTTCACTTTGACTTTTTAGGGTGACTTCAAGTGTTTTCATCAGTTTGTCCCATCTGGTAGTAGAACTTGAGAAGAAATTGAATATTTTTTGAACCTTTCCAAAAAATGTAATCATAAATGGGGAAACTTCTGCTGAATGGACTCCTACAAGATTTAGAGTGTGAGCTTTGCAAGGCACATACCGTGCTAAATCATTTTTTGCAGTTATTTGGGCTTGAACACCAGAATATTTTCCAGACATGTTGGCTCCATTGTCATAACCCTGACCTTGGCAATCTTCGATGTTTAATTCATCTTTATTTAAGCTGAATAATATTTCTGAAGCCAGACCAACTCCGGTTTTTTGATGAGACTCAATGAAATCCAGAAATCTCTCTTCAATAGAACATTCTCCATTCTGACATTTGTTCTTTATGAGAGAAATCAGGAGTGCAATCAAATAAAATTGAATAATATTGGGCTTTTTTAATTCTCGTGACTATCTCACTTTTCACCTTTCTGCCAAGAAGTTCAATAAGTTCATTCTGAATTTGTGGGGAAAAGTAACTAACAGATTTCTGCTTAAGTTTAACATTCGTTATGTGTTCTGCTAAAGGATGATGATAGCGTGCTATTAGTTCAATTGTGTTGAGAAAGATTCCACTGTTTGGCTCACCAATAATATTGGAACTGCCTCTAAAAGCCAAATTGTTCTTAGCGCAGAGCATAATTGAATCTATAACAACTTTTAGAATATTTCGTCACTTTTCTTTTTCAGTTTGGATGGCATTTTGAATGTCTTTGTCTAAAGATCTTCCCTCTCTCAGATTTTTTTCCATTTCTTTCCATGAAGTGAAACACTTTCTTTGTTCACAGCTATTCTCGTGTTCAGGGATTTGAGGGTTTAGTTGTTTCCATTCTGAAAAACCTTTTAATGTATCTGCAAACTTGCTTGTCTTTGTGTTTGAAAAAAGGATACATGGAAAGCAAAACAACGAATATTTTGATGCACTGTATAACAACCATTGACAATTAACTTTTTTCCCATTAGGAAGATTTTTTTCAAACCAACTAGAACTTAAATGTTTGTTTTCTGATGCTGTTGATGTGGTAGGATAGACTTCTCTCTAGTCTTGTTTATCACCATGTTCAACCAAAGAACATCTTAGACTGCCAAGTTGGTGGATCATCAAACTTGAATTCTAACAGATTTGTTGTAACTGCATTTTGGTTGACTTAATTGTTTTGCAGTAACTGTTCATCATCACATCGAAAAAAAACTGGATTTTTTTGCGCTGTAAAAATAAAAATAAACTATATCAACATTGTTTCCATTGTAATATTGTAAATGACATGGCTTAATTTGCTAAGTTTTTTAATTAAATTTATTTGTGGTTTTGACTTGAAAATCCATCAATAAAAATATTTTTACCTGGTTGTTCTGTTTGATCTTCGCTTTTTTTAATCCATTTTGCAAACACCTTTTGTAGTTTTTTGTCACTTTCAAGTCGTTGCTTTTTTAACTTTTTGAAAGCTGAACCAGATAGCATTATTCTTTTTTTTTTTTTAAGGTGACATATTAGATTTTAAAACTTTTATTTCAAAATATTTTACTTTTCTTGACAAAGAAAGAATGAAAGTTTCTGTGTGCGACTAGGTGTAATCAATAAATACAAATGCAATTATTTTGCCTCGATTTCTTTTTTAAAAGTTCTCAAGTCAAAAAACTGCGAGTTAAAATTATTTTCATTAAAAAATTGCAAATCTGGGTCGTAAAAGTCATTATGTAAAACAATATTTGTAGTTTTGAAAACATTAAAGTGTTGCGTTCCAAAATCTATTGTTTGTTTAGCCATTTATAAGAGTAATTAATTCTTACGCTTAAAAAAAAAAATTAAGTTATTATTTAAATTCGCGACAATTAATTTAGTTATATTTAGTCGTTGCGTATTTACCTTGATTGCGCAATTTTTTCACTTCTTCCCATAGTTTCTTTCTCTCTTCCATAGTTTCTTTAGCGAAATCTTCGTTAATATATATTCCACTGCCTTTCAGATTTTGTTTTAATTATTTAACTTTTTTTTAATTAATCTTTTAATTTCACTTTGGAAATTATTTTAATTTGCATGAAGCTGCGAAAAAAATTATGAGGCGTGTCCAAAGATTTTGAAACGCAAATTAAAATTATTTTGGTTTTGAGGCGTCTTTAAACATTTCATATATTAAAAAATGTTTATTAAATTTTGAAATTTGCCTCCTTGCTAATTTGCCGTCCATGGCTGTGGCCTCGTTCGCCACCCCTTCACTACGGCTCTGTTCATTGCCATCAACATTTAAGAAAAATACAAACAGCTTACTTCGTAAGTTCAAGGCACGTGTTTGTTAACAGTGTTAAAAACCGAAAGTATAAAGCGTCTGAAAATATCTAAATTCGGTTGCGTTTTGGGCTTTTTTTAATTTCGAACTCTTCTGAGTTGTGTCTTTTGAAGTTTTTTAAAGTGATAAATTTTTTTCAGAAAATGCATTTAATAATTTTTTTTTAGAAAGTGTATCTAATTCCGAAATTGAAGGTAATTAGTTTGAAGTTTAATAAGAATATTTTATTGCCATGAAAAATTTGGAATATTAAACTTCTTTTTCAAACTAAAATTCTCTATTTTCATGTTCGATTTTCTAAGAAATCAAACAAAAAGATCTGACTTCGATTTTTCTGCCGCCATTTATTTGGCTTTGAAAGCAAATTTTATGAATTAACTTAAAAAAAAAATTTTATATCAATTTTGAACTAATCTCTTGTAAATTTTTAATTATTTTTTGATAAAATTTCACTTTTGAGGTTAAATCATTAATAATAAGTCAAAAATTTTAAAAGTAAATTATGTTAAAAAAAAAACAAAATCAGATTTCAAAAACTTCTATATCAAAATATTCAAAATAAATTTATAATAGTTAAGTAATAAACGCAAAGATATGCAAAATTTAGATTATAGTTTCTAGACAAATATTAGTGTTAAAGTTCTTTTCAAAATTAAAATGTATGGTATAAATAACAGTGATTGAACAAAATAGGGAAGCTTTAAAATAGTCATATATATATATATATNATATATAAAAAAAAAATATAAAAAATATATATATATATATATATATATATATATATATATATATATATATATATATATATATATATATATATATATATATATATATATATATATATATATATATATACATATATATACATACTTATATATACATACATACATATATACATCATACATACATACATATATACATACATACATACATACATACATACATACATACATACATACATACATACATACATACATACATACATATTTTATCTGATAAATCAACTTAATATGGATGTTTATAGCTTTATTATTTTTGTGTAAAACTCTCCTTTAATATTTTTCATATTTTTTAGGTGAAAACAAAATAGCTGTTTCATTACTTTTGGATTCATCTGTGCGGTTCAACGAACTATGGTTCAATGAGAATTTTGATGGACCCCATTTTCAGTACTTAAAAGATTTTGTAAAAAACTTTGTAGATACATTTGGTATTTCAGCTAATCGTCGAGTAGATGTTATCCAATTTCGAGATGCAGTCACCTCAGAAACAATTAGTTGTAATTCTTCATTTAATTTGGAAAGTTTCAAGGCTAAAGTTAATAGCCTCACAAATTATTATGAAGCATTGAGCAACATTGATCTTGTCAGCGGTATCAATGAAGGAAAAAAAAAACTGCAATCTAGTTTATGTGGCAGTAATGAAAGCTTTGCTACTGCCATGGTAGTCTTAACATCAGGCATCCAAGTTGGTTCAAATGTTGATAATTTATTAACATCATTTTACTTACAAGCAGATGCTCCTAAAACATATGTTGTTTATCTCAAAGAAACAGGTTCTCCAGCTACAAATCAGTACAATATTTTAACAAAGAATATTGTTGAAAGACAGTTTCCTGTAACACAATTTATTGACTTTCAAAATTCATTTTTGGCAAGTTCAGTAGCCAATCAAGTAATTGCTGGTAGTTTTGGTTAGTTTTTTGATTGTATAAAATATAAAATACTAAACAAAGTCTAATTTTTAAGAAAATCTTTTTATCACTTCTTATACAATTATATGATTTGTTAGAGCCATTTGATGTTACTGCATGGTCAATTTTTGGGCAGTGCTCAAATAAATGCCAGCAAACAAGAACTCGGGTTTGCACTGGTCAGTGTACTGGAGTAGAAACTAACCAATCACAAAACTGTACTACAGGTCTATGTTCCCGTAAGTTGTTGCATATCTCAAAATTTTTATGTTGTAATAATTCACTTTTTTTTTATTTTCAGCAATATGTGTGTATATGTGTGTGTGTGTATTGTAAGTTTTTACAAGTTTGACCGCGAGTGTTAGATTAGAGTTATATTTGAAGTGTAAAGTTTTTTTAAAGCAATTTTTGGAGCATGGTCACCATTTAGCAACTGTTCAACATTATGTCAACAAATAAGAAACAGAACTTGCACTGGAAACTGTCCAAATGTAACAGTTACAGAAACACAATCTTTTTTGGGTGACTCTTGTCCTAATGGGATGTTAAAAATTAAAGTTTTAAAGTAAAATGCAAATCTACTTTTATTTAATGATCATTTGATAAGTTGTATACAGTTTCATATATTACATCATATTTTACAACATCTTCAAAGGAAGTGATCAAAGGAAAAAATGCTTTCTTGATCTTCTTTCAATGAATACTTAGGATTATGTAGAAGTACTAAAGTTTGGGCAGGAGAAGTTTATTGCAATTCTTATTGTGGTTTAGTTTTAAAATCTTATTCTAGCATCTTTTACTAAGAAGTGCATTATTGTTTTCAATCAAGTTATCAACATTTGTACTTAATTATTTTTAAGTAAATAACTTTAAAACTAATTCTTACTTAGTAATAAATAGCTTAAGTATTTAAGTATTAAATGTTTAAACAACTAAAATATTTAAAATAATTTATACGACTTAAGTTAAATCAAATTTTTGTCAAATTGAACAAACATAAAATTAATGTTTTAAAAAAATTTGTATACAGCAACTGTGAAAATAAAATGTTATGGTTTTTTGGTTTATATTTTGATGATTTTTTTTGCCATATTTGCCAAGTTCAATTGATTTTGGTAAATATTTTGCTGGCTGTCTACAAAAAAATTTTTTTTTTTATTGTTTTTGTAATTTATTTTTATTAGTCTTAAGTTTTTTTTTGCTTATTTAGTGTTGTTTTTTTATATATTTCTAGAAATGTTATATAAAAAAAAAGAAAAGAAAAAAG
>QPEY01000102.1:485866-498674 GCA_014706445.1 Hydra viridissima
CATCTGAAGATGGTTTAGGCAAGCTGCAAACTTTGGAGTGCAATGCTGGTGTAATTTGTCCTAGTAAGAACTGGCTTTATATTGTTGTTGTTATTGTTTTTATTTGTGATAATTACATTGTTGCATAATACATTTTATTAACATTTAACTTTAATTTTACAATTTTTATGTTTACTTTTTAAATCTTATTTAAATATTTATTGCTATAACAAATATCTTTCCTTTTTTTACAACGATGTAGTATTTATATTATCTATTTTTATAATTTTTTATTACTTTAACATTATAAATAGAAACAAAATTCTCCAGAATAATTTTTTTCTCTTTAGTTAGAGGTACTTGGAACACTTGGGGTGCATGGTCAGAGTGCAGTGCTTCATGCGATGCTGGAATAACTCAAAGGGCTCGTAATTGTTCTACTCCTTGGCCTTCAGATGCTGGTGATGACTGTGTTGGTGATATTGTTCAAAAAGCACCATGCAAACTTTTTGACTGCCCACGTATAAATTTTAATTTTTTTTTACAATATAAACAGTATTTGGTGTAATCCAGTACTCGAAGTGGGAAAAAAAATATGCTGGGATGATTTTCGATATTTTTTTATTACCATCTCATTTATATTTGAACTAGGACATCATGCTGTGTGTGTGTGTATATATATATATATATATATATATATATATATATATATATATATATATATATATATATATATATATATATATATATATATATGCATGCACTAATATTGGAAAGTAATAAAAAGTTAAAGTGTTTAATGTATAAATTCATCTGTTCGTACATTTGAAATTTCATACCTATTTGGACTTTTAAAATATCTTTTAAAGTATTTTGCTTATATTGGTGGACATTGATGGCTTTTTCTGCATGTGAATGATCTGATTGTAAAATATGGACCATGTTGAAGCCATTTTCTACTTGCAATAATATTAGGTCTTACAAATAAGAAAGTAGACGATTTGTTTTTGCTATGTATTATGCAGTCAGAAATACATGGTAAATTGTTTCATACTGATTCATCTGCATTTGGTAACTAAACATCTAAATGAATTTTTTTTTTAAGTATCTTTTTAAGTATCACAAGCTTTTTTTTCCCGTACTGTTTAACACTGCCATTTGTTTAATGAGTCTTTCCTGAGCCTAAATAGTTTATGTAAATGCAAACAGAACAACCTAGGCCAGTTTTTGAAATAGTCAACCATTCAAAATATCTTTAAATTCTGTGACCAGTATTCTGGAAAATATTCTGCATCTCTGACCAGTATTCTGGAAAAATTATTTTGTCATTCGGTTCATTGTTCAAAAAATTGAAATAGCTTCACAACTTTAATTATTTAATTTGCTTTTCTTTGCACGTTGGCCATTTATCTTTTTAATTGGTATTTTATAAATTACTACTTTAAAAAAATTTAAATGAAATTTTAAATCAGGAGTTTATACAAGAACTTAAATCCCACATCTAAAAACACAGAAAATTGGACAAATTGAAATTTATATGCATCGACTTAAATTTAGATACAGGGGAACTTAAGCATACTTGCATCGGCTACTGGGTTTTTCTACAGATAAGCTTTTGTTTTGTATGAATGGCTGAAATGTTTTTTCGAAACGGATTTTCTGATTTCTTAATTCTAATATAGAACACAAAAAAAAAAAATCTGAAAGAACAAAAAACTCAAACCGCTTTACTTTCTTCATGAAAAAAAGTAAATAAGATGGTTCGCATTTTTTTAAAATGTTTCGAAATGACATCCCACCCGTTTCACTTAAGCACTTAAAAAAGTAATGGAATGGTTTACAGTTTCTTAAAAAGGTGACAGGAAGGCCGTCTCACTTCGAGCACTGAATGTAAATGTATATTGGAATTTTTTACAATATTAATAATATAATTTTTTACAATATAAATATTTTTTTTAGATATAAAGAATTTCCTTGATTGAACTCTAGAAATTTGTTGTTTTTAAATTGTATTTTTTAATTTTACTTTCAATGAAATGGTAGGAGTTTGCATGACTCCCAAACGATGCAGCTGCTCGCAGGCTACTCAGTGGAACTACGTCCCTACTTTCGATCAATTCCAAAATGAGGGCATAACATTGGAGGTAATTGACGAAGTTATGTCGTACTTGATGATTTATGACGAAGAAACTGTCAACCAGACATGCGAAGGTTGCATTTCTTTCTTACATCTGTTTTTCCTTTTTTTTTTACTAAAAAAACTAGGGGAAAACCTCAATGAATGGGACAGTTTTTGCAAAATGCTTTTTAAACGTAGATAAAATTGTTTAATATATATATTTAAATATGTTTGATAACCACCGACTCTTGCTCAATGATATATTAAAACAAAAAAATTGGATTTGCATTTGGCTATTGGTAAAAAGAGAGTTTTATTGGGGCATGACATTTGTCCCATTCATTAAGTATGTCTCATTGAATGGGACAAACATAAAAGAATTAAATATAAACGTATTTAATTCAATCATTTTTCAAATTAGTTTATTAATTGTAAATGTAGTTGAATATATAGATACATACATAAAGACCACACAAAAAATATTTTTAACTTTAAACATTTTAACTCTAAATAAATTTCAATTAAAGTAGAACTTTCTCATTTTAGAATATTATATTTAGTTATTTTTATTTAAGTAAAATATTGCAGTATAAAAGTGTGTAAATAATACCCATTACCCATGGGGATAAAAGTAAGGGACTACAGCATCCCTCTGCTGAGCTGTAAAAAATACTTTATAAAATTCATTCTATAGGTAGTACTTTGTCCCATTCAATATGCGCATCACTTTATCCAAAAATGATTAGTCACACCAAAAACACCATTAATTAAGCTTGAATGTTTTACTCACTGTAGTACTAGAGACTGCTATCTATTTAAGCATGGAATTTTATTTTCCATAACTTCAAAAATTGCTGCAAAATTAGAAGAAAAAAACGTTTTTAAAAGTTTCTTTTTAAATTCAAAAACGCAATAACATCAATTGTCAATAGGGTCATAGAGCAATAGGATGGATGAGTCGGTCAGTTGAGTTCTTGTTTCTATCACTCTTTGTTACAGGAATTTGAAAATCCTTACATCGATGCTTGTATAAGAATCTGAGTTTGTCCCATTCAATAATCATCCCATTCATTAAGGTTCTCCCCTATATTTTTTTGCTTTTCTCCTTTTACTAAAAATTCTAGAAAAATAAAAAATAAATATGACATTTATCAGTTAAAGCTTGATTGCTTTTTTTTTTTTCTAAACAGTTTGTGACAAGATGATTCTTGATTCCATGAAATCTCAGCTCACGAATCATATGATGCAAGTTAATTTAACCTTAGTAAAGCTTAAAGCAGTAAGTCAATAAAGCTTAATTCTTTAATTACACCAGTTTAACCTGTTATTTTAGGATTTTCATTGAGTTAAAAACAACCCCCTTTCATTTAGATAAAAGAAAATTTGCGTGACGTAATCAATTGCAATCAAATGCTCCAGAACTACTCTGGCTTGTGGGAGCTCTACGATTTAATTTTTGAACGTGGTGTTATGCTAGATGGCATCCTGATCGAAATGCAAGCCATTTACATACGCTTTGAGGCTGCTTCCACTTCGTGTGAATCCTATGGTAAGACCTTTACTGGTTAAATTTTTTTGTAAATCGTTTTCGATTTTGTCAAAAATTTCAAAACAAAAATATAAGTGATTTTTAATATTTTTTAAGGTTGGTTTCATCAGGTTGTCAGCAGCATTTTACGTAAAACAAACTGAGTAAACGAGTAGCCATATCTAGAATTTTTTACAAAGATCAGCCTTTTATTGATCTACTAAGAAATTGTAAAGCATAAATTTCTGATAGAATGTATTTTAAACATGCGTATTTAGCTACCGTGTCAAGTATAATTGGAGCTTCGTTAAAATTTTTATTCGTTAATGCACTGATACTTTTGATTCTTTATAAGTAAATGGGTTTTTTTTATTGTTTTTATTTTTTAAATTCGACTTCATTTCTGTGGGCATGCTGGAAAATCAAAAAGTAGAATGACATTGCAAAAAAGCTTTAAGTTGCACCTGAGTTTAGGAGTTTTCATAAGTTTTTCATCTCCAATCAAAACACTCATTTTTAAATATACACACTTTACAAAAATAGTTTTATACGAAGATGCAGCAGGCATGTGTCAAGTGATATTGTCAATCAGTATTAATATATTTTGTGTTTATAAGAACGTTACAAAAACACAGGTTTTTGCAAATTGTAATTCACTAATAACACGCAATTACCTAAAGAAAATAGAGAAAAGACAAAAGAAAAACAGAAATAAATTAATTACATAATAAAAGTAGAACTTTACAAACACTTGTATAGTAACACCTATAAAACAGGCTTTTAAAAGAGAAAAAATGTTGATCAAATAATATGTATTCACACATACATGCACATATAGACATGTGCACAAATAAAAAGTTATGAGATGTATATGGATAAAGAAAAAAGCTTAGGAATGAAGTTAAGCGTAATTTTCTAGGTAGAAATGATGGAGTGGCTTTAAGAACAGATTCTTGGACTTAAGAATAAAATCTGTTTTTGGGAAGTTCGGAAGAGTATTTCAGAAAGGATACACTGGTATATAATGGAATTAATTCCATGTTTAGCTGTCTGTTTTAGTGGGCTAGTTAAGTTGTTATAAGTGACTGATCTTAGGGTATGCACACACGTTGTCCTTGTATTAAAATAGTTACAAAATGTAATAGGAAGGAGACCGTGTTGCTGATCTCAGTTAAACAAAATTTGAGTGATATATAGATAGTAACGTTTCAATTTTAATGTAATGCCGAACTTTTGCAGACATGCTGTTGGAACGGCTTATTTTGAGAGGAAGGTTATGTGTGCTTTTGAATAAAAGTTTTATCTATCACAACACTAAGAAAGTTATACTACTTAGCGACGACAGGTTTTGGTGACTTTTTCAAGTATTTTGGAAAAATCTTGTTGAAAATTCTGGGAGTTTCTTGAAACCTCATTGAATACTAAAAAACATAAATTTAATTATTTCTTTTTTTTCAGTAATAAACGAAATTTTATTTGCACGAAGCCATTGAACAAGACTGGCCATATCCTGATTAAATATTCATTTAGTCGTTTGAGAGATTTTGCTTTTAATTGAAGAATAATATCATCAACAAAATAATACCGATTTGAATGTTTGATAGAAAGACTAAGATCATTTATATAGATAATAAAGAAAAGAGGACAGAATATGGATTGTTGAGGATACCTCTGCAAATGTTTTTAATGTCTGAGGTGTCACTTATTGTAACAAACTGTTGACGATTGAAAAGATGTGATTTAAACCACTGCAAGGGTATCCCCCGTACAGCATAATAGTTGGGCTTTGATAGGAGAATGTCATGGTCTACGGTGTCAAAGGCTTTTTTTAAACCAATGAAAACCCCACAAGCAAAGTTTTCATAATCAAGAGAACTCTTATACTTTCTATAATTTCAATAAGAGTATGAGCTGTACAACGTTTTTTGCGAAAACCAAACTGGTATTTTTATAAGCATTGATTTTGGTTTAGGAAGTCGTATGATTTATTATGCATGGTTTCTTCTTTCCTTGTTGGTTGCATGTAAAAAGAATTGCTATTAGGATTGGTCCAGTTCTTTTGAATCTTGAATCTAGAATTCGGAATTCACTGGATAATTTTGAAGCAATTTTAGGAGGAAACTATTAAAATAAATGGAGAATTAGTTATAAAAAACGCAATGGCAAAATATCATCAAGTCAAGTCTGTAAGTGATTACGTGTCGGCTGTATAAAAAAAAGGAAAAAGAGAATTTGAAACCGCTGATTTTAAGAAATGTGAAATCTCATGAGATGTATTTAAACACATCAATGTTGAAATCTCCCATTAGCATAAACTTTTTTTTGTCTCTGCTAAATTTCGCAAGAAAAGGATTTAGGTTGTCATCAAAGTCCTAATATACATAAAAGCACCACTCATTTTAGCTTTACTTAGCGTGTGAACAGATACATATTCATCTAAATTAACATTAATTATAGGCACATCTTTAAGTACATCTTTAGATTCAGTAATTAACGTTGATCAACGTTATTTCAACGTTGTTTCAACGTCGTGTGCCCGCTGGGGAGGTAGTGAAAATATGTTTTTATGGAAATAATTTACTGATTTTTGGGACAAGTCCTTGTACCTAAGAACATCTACATACTTGCAATTGATTGAACATCTACATGCTTGCAGTTGATTGAAGTGTAAGTCATTGAGGTCCCCAAAAAGATTTTTCAAGTTTGCATTTTCAGGTAGATTTTTTACCAGGTTAAATTTTAGTGACATTCCTGCAAGTGCGACAGATAACTCAAGATCAAAAATATTAGAGAAAGGAAGAATTTTTTTTACACAGATTAGGCAGTATCAAGTATATGAAGTTTTGACTTTTTCATGTCAGTTTATCAATTTGATTACAATTTATATGTGTCACATAAGTCACATTGGATTGCTGAGTGATTTTTAGCAACCGCTTTGAGGCATATGCCGCATGGTTGTTTCACTACCATCATTAAAAGATTACAGAAAAAAAGATGGTAAGAAGAAAAATAAAAAATATAAGAAGAAGTGAAAAAACATGAGTGAATTACATAAGAAAACAAGATTTTGTATAAAAAGTAAATATAAGTATATTATCTAAGAATGATAATAATATACTGACTTAGATAAATAATACAGTCAACTGATTAATAACTTGTATATTATTTTCTAAACTTAAATTTAAAAAAATATGATCTTAAAAAATATAAAATCTTTAAGATCAAATTTTTCATACTTTTAACTTTTGGGCAACTTAAGATTCGACTTTCTCTTTCTTTTCATCAACACCAATTTAATCTTTTCTAGACTTTTTTTTGTGTATTCTCGTTTTTGTTTGTTTAAATTTTAATTCTGGAAATGATTTTGGTTTTTACTTTTCTTCCTTTTCTTCTTCCTTCTTTCTTTATCTTTAATTTTTCTATCAACTTTATCTATCGGCTTTCAATTTCTTTGTTTTTTCCTGTCTTTTTTGAGGTTTTCACTCAAACTTTTTTAACCGATGTTATTTTTTGAAATGCTTAATTTACTTTTTTTACTTTATTAGCTTCTTCATTTTTCTTTTTCTCATATGATCTTTTCTTTTACTAACTTTTTCGCTTCAAAAACGTTCTGTTTTTAATTAAAACGTAACAAGCTTTAATTGAAAAAGAGAATATTGTTGAAGCGAAACTTTTAAGTTTTTATTTTTCTTTGCCGTTAAAATCAGTCTCATAAGTTTTTGTGCCAGTTTGGAGATGTTGTCAGTTAACTGGCTTTGAGATGTATAGCATATCTTTATTTCAAACCATCAGAAAACGAACTTCGGTTGGCGGATTCCTAAAATTGGGTTTCGTTAAATTTAGAACTTAAAGTGCAATAGTAAGAGCCCGCTATTTCGAATGCTGCTTATTTCAAATATTCTCAATTTCGAAAACTTTGAAGCCTAAAGAAACTGATAAATTTGGCCGTTTATTTCAAACCCCGTTATTTCGAACATTTTTTCCGGTCCCACTACTCAAATGCCATCCCTAAATTCCAACCTCTGAAAGAAAACATGTAAAAATAACAAATAAAATGAGAACTTTAATTCAACATAGATCAGTTGAACAGATCAGTTGAACAGATCAGTTGAACAGATCAGTTGAACAGATCAGTTGAACAGATCAGTTGAACAGATCAGTTGAACAGATCAGTTCTAATGTTTTATAAAACTTTGAATATCTTAAAGAAAATAAAATGTTGAATTTTGAATATCAAAGTTGAGCATTTTAAATTCTATACGTTGTTTGAATGTCACATTGTATTCACAACATGTCATCCTTTAACTTGAATTTCTAAAAAAAAATAAGTAGAAATAACAAATGAAATAAGAATTTTAATTCAACATTTACTTTGAATGTGTATATTTTATAAGGTATTTATGTTTATATATAAAAGCGTTAATGGTGTGCATTCACTGCGTTCTTTGTTTCGAGGAATCCATTTATCTCATTTTTCATTTCACAAATTTTATTCAACGATTTCGATCGCAAAAAGAGTTTTATTGAATTTTCAACAAACTTTTTAAAAACTAATCAAACTTAATCGAACTTAACAAACTTAAAAAACTTTATTTTTATTTCAAAATTTAACAAACAATAACGATCTAAATTTTTACGTAAATAAAATAAGTGCTGTTTCAAATAAAGCTTATTTATTTTCAGTTTTTATTTGTGATCATAAATTTAAATTTGAAAGGTTGGTATCATGAAGAAGATTTGATTCAGCAGAAAGTTTTGAGTTTATTTTAAAAATGTTTACTTGATGAATAGTAGCTGATGTGAAGTGCTTTTAAACTTTATCCAGCCAGTTGGTCTTGATGAGTTCCAAATTATCCGGACGATGATTTGTTGCTTGTTGCTGACGGCTGTTGCAGGTAGTGGAGTAGCTAAGAACTCAAGTCATCATTTTCTTCGCTAGACCATGACTAACTTGAAGCCTGGCATAACGCTGCCGGTTTTTGAACAAGTTGATCTTTAGAACGCAGCTTCCAGTTTATGATTTTAACTTGATTGAAATTACCCAGAAAGTACACTATCCTGTCACAAAGTTGCCACTAATAATCTATTGATTCTAATAACTTAAACAACTTAAAGGCTTTGAGATGTTGGTTATGTAGATGAATACCTAAATTGGTTATTGACTAGAAAAAGACGTCACCACTAACTTAATTATTTATTATGATTTGATGGACTTTTACAATGCTGACGAGTTTGGACTGTTCTACAAATGATCGATTTAATTTTGATTTAATTTTGTAAACTTTTGATTTAATATCGTAAATATTTCGATATAACTTAGCATGTGTTTTTGTTGTTATGGAAACGCAATGGCAAAAAAAAAAATATTCGCAGTTAAATCGAAAAAGTGGTGAAAAATTATGCAAAATCCGCACAACTGGGATGGCAGCACAAATGCTCTGGGGTATAAAAAGCCTATGTTTGTCATTGGAAAAACCCAAAAACCATGTTCTTTAATAAAGAAATTTTAAAACCGTGTCGAAGTCAAGTAGTTAATTGGATGGATGCGGTATTAATTGAGGAGTCGGTGAGAAAGTTAGATCGAATAATTACATCTAGTTTAAGAAGTATTCCAGTAAACACATAGCGTTTTGTAAACGTTATTCGGACATTTATTTTAGGTTTTATCGTCCAAAAAAAATAAGAACGTTTCGTAAACGTTCTAAAAGCGTCTTAAAAGGATAAATTTGAAACGAAAAAGTTTGGTCAATAAAAGACGTCAAATAAACGATTTTAACAAGCTAAATTTAGTAGGAAGAAGGGAAAAAATGGAAAACGGCTTTTTAAGACTAATTACTTGTACAAGGCTCTACTTGGTAATTTTCATTTTTTAGAAAAGCATAACAGATAATGTAATTATAAGATCATGTTTGGAATTATAAGATTATGTTTTGAATATATTTAGTTACAGTCAATTGTACTTATTATTATTTTTAAATATTTTAATACAATGTCATAGATATTTGTCTAATAATGTCATGCAATGCCACACCTTTGCTGGAGTTCTTGAGTGGTTAATTACCATTTGGTTTTTAATGTTATAATGCACACATCATAATTTTTTCTAATATGATTTAAAAGTTTTATAATAACAACAAATAGACAATAATCTAAATATGAACTTTTTTTGGGTTTTGTTTCTTTGTAGGTGCTCTGGTGACGGAAAGACTACCAAAAGAAAATGTCGATCGACTAATTGGAGACCATTTAAAGAGAGCTCCAAGGGCGGAATATAAAAAATAAAGACTCTTTTTTTGTAATTGTATTTGTTGCAAACTTCTTTAACATTTAGTATCTATTTAAGTTATTGTTGTGTTGTTTTGAATTAAGTGCCTTTATAATGCCATTATCATTATGGTGATAAACTTATGCTTTTTTAAATTATATTTATAAAATTTCGTAATTTGAACCGATGTTTTAATTACGAAAGTAAATAAGATTAAACCTTTAGGTAATTTATGTTACGTTTGAAATAAATGCTTTTACACATTGAAGTTTATTAGATTACGTTTGAAAATTAGTGTTAAACTGGAAAAGCTCCTAAAATAAACGTTTCCAAGTAACGGTCAAAAACCGTTTTTTGAACGTTTATTACAAACCGTTCCATCACCGTTTTTCTCTGGACGGAAAAAACCCTGAAAATAAATGTTTCCAATGCACGTCTTAAAAACGTTTTTTGAACGTTACTGTGTTTACTGGGATGGACGTAACAATAAACTATTACCCCGCACAGCCTTGTGTCGAAAATTTAAAACCAAAGAAATTTTTATTTTTTTAACCTCCAATTGCTACATCGACAACGCAGCGCCTATGGATCCACCCGCTATGAGATCCCTGAAAGCAAAATATAAAAATTTTGGTGGTTCGCTATGGTTCGCAAGATTATCAGAAGCTTAAAGAAAAACAAAACCCTGCTAAAATATCTTAGATGTAATGCAAAAGTTGGCATCCGCTATCTATCGAAACGATTATAAACTGTTTTTGAAGGAATCTCTACTGTAAATCAAGAAACATTAAGTCTTCTAAAATTTTTTTCCTTAACAAAAAACAAAAAACAAACATATAAAAATTAGAAAGTTAAAAGATTCCAGTTAAAAAATTTGTGATTTTTTTGAAGTTTCTTCACATACCAAATATCTTTTTGAAGTTTCTTCACATACCAAATATCTTGTTCTAGAAACTGCGAAAAACCTTTGAGTTAATCCCTCAGTTTTTTATTCAGAAATAACAAATTTATGTATGAATATAAACTTGTGCCACCAAAAATCTAATTTGATTAATGCATCTAAATTATTTTTAATTAAAGCATCTTAACCAAAAAATGTCTTATTTTTTGGTTTAGATGCTTTAATCAATTCTTTCGTACTGTAGGTTGGATTGAGCTGGCAATAATATTGATTTTCGAGTTTTTCCTTGACGTGCGACGATCTTAATTGTGTTAAAAATTGTTCAATTCATTTTCTTTTAGAAAACGAATTGAACAATTGAAACGGTTGAAAGTCCTTTTTAACCACAACAGTGTTGCTTAAAGTAAAACGTTTTTGGAGCTCTGTTCCTTTATGCTGAGTTTGTGTGCTACCATAATGTACTCGTTTCTATGACACTCAGCTTCGTTTGTATGGGCTGGTGTCTCTTTCGCGCTCGACTCACTTACATCTGAGGTGTTCCCGTTGCCAGTAACCAATTGGCAAAATGTAATTTTGAAAGCCAAATCAATAAAATCCACGTGCCTTTTTATATTTATTTCTCGTTCATATTTTAAGAAACAATTTAGACCGCATAGGTGGGTACTTTTAATTGGCTACAAATTGTTGCTTTATTATTTGCCATTAAAAACTCAACTACCCTGTAGTTGGTAAATTGGTATATTGCGTAGTTGGTATGTTCCCACTCATTAAATATTGAGAGATTATCAATCAATATTTATACTGAAAGCTCCCTAATGAGCAAGAACAAAATTATACAAAGGATGAAAACTTAGCCATAGTGTAATGACGAATATAAACTAATGTAGTTAGTTGTACACATGGCTTCCGAGGGGGGAGTGGGTGGGTGGACGGGAAAGATTCCCGGGGCCCCGTGTGTGTAAAAATAATTTTTTTAATGAAAATCAAAAGATAACTGGCAAAACCTGTTCAGAGAACTTTGACTCAGAGATCGAAATAAAAACACAAAACGAACATGCTAGGGTAACTTAATCAAACCTCGCCCACACCCACACTAAAATTACAGTTGAAAGGCGTTTTATAGACCTACACTGCTGCACAATACATCATTCGATAGCTTAGTCTTTCATCTACAAAACTATGCAGACTATTGTAGTCTTTTTAAAAGTGTTTGGCATTACTATTAAAAACTGTACTGTGTGTCAAAAGCACTAAATCTCGCCCACTTGAACTCAATCTCGCCATGTTGATTTAAAGTCGCTCCCTGTGTGCCTTTTAAAAAGAACTTATACTCGCCTAGGGCGACGTTATATACAGGTTGGTGAGATGAAATCTCCTTAGTTAATTTGTATGCTCAATTGAACTATTTTAATTAGAAAAGTAAAAAACCATGGGGTTTTTGTGAATGCGAACTTTCACCCCTCCCTAGATTCTGACCTGGATCTGGATGGGGCTCGTAATACAAAGGTTGCGAGTTCGAATCCTGTTCGAAGCAATTATATGTTATCGGTTAGGCTTGAAATGGGGAATCAACTCATTAAATGCTTCTTCCCTAGTGGCGGTGTTTTGTGATAAGACTTAATAAAAATAAAAATAATAAAAAAGTTTATATACATAATACGAAATTGTATGCATTTTTTATTATATGAAAAAGATTTTGAAATATTTAGTACATATTAGTAAGTATTATTCTCGAGACCATATATTGGAACGCAAAAAAAACTGCGTTTAGCGTTTGCGTTCCAAAATAAAAACTCACACGCAAACTCAAACGCATTTGACGCAATTTATTGCGTTTACTTACGTAAACGTAAACGCAATTTACGCAAATAACTGCGTTTACGCACGCAATTAATACGCAACTTACGCATATAAAATGCGTTTAAAAACGTAACTCAAACGCAATTTACGCGTATAAATGCGTTTACAAACGGAACTGAAACGGAACGTACGCATATATATATATGTATATATATA
>QPEY01000102.1:505214-531134 GCA_014706445.1 Hydra viridissima
ACGTAACTTGCACTTTGTGACGCGTAACTTTTTATTGTGTTTGAGACGGACTTTTGCAAGTAATTGTTAATGTCGATGTCGTAACTCCCTTCTGGAATGGCGATGTTTTCCCAATTGGCTCCGTTGTTCATGCCGACATCTGGATAAAAAGAATAAATGATGTTTGTTCTTTTTCCGTTCAAATAAGACGATCCGATAATGTCGCTCATCACTCTGATCGTTTTTGTATCAACGTTGTAAGCTTTAATGTTAACCATTGCCATCTCATATTTTTTTTATGTGAATCCAACTCGATTGGCTCCTTGAAGCATGTCTCGATGACGCTGTTTTTTGATTTTACATCTAAAATAATTCCCGACATCTTTTTTATTTACGCAAGAAATTTTTTTTAAGCCATTTAAAAAAAATTTTTTTTTTCACGAGTTTGGAAAATAAAAATCATCAAATCCGCTTCGATATTTTCCATCGTACTTTTTTGATGACAAATCAATCACCGCAAATCCGTGAGGCTCAGACCAGCAATGTTTGCAAAACTTTTTCAACTCTTCTTTTCCCATGTCGCTCGAAACATGGTCTCGATAAATGTGGTCTACATTTTTTGAATTTTGAGGAAACAGAAAAATAAAATTAGCATTTTCTCTGATTGTTTGTCTGGGGAGCATGAAATAATTTTGAGTCAGGTAAAAGCAGTCCACGTTGGAATGTCTTCCTCAGATGTAATATTTTTCGCACTTGTTTTGTTTGGTCAATTGCAAATCGTCAAAGATCATCAAATTGTTTTTGGTTGAATCGAGATCTTCAGGTTCAGGCACATCGTCAGCTGTTTCGAAAAACTGACACTCCATGTTCTCCTTGTCGACATAGTTTTTTGAAAGGTCTTTAATAACACATTCAGGGTTTAAATTCAATTTTTCGATTTCACTTTTACCTTGAACAAATCAAGAATAACCTTTTTTGGTAAATTCCTCTCGAACGAACTTTTCAGTATTTTGTACTCGGGCTGGAAAAGAGATTTTCCAAAAACTTGTAAATGGTTGTAATCCAACCATCCAGGTCTTAACAGCAAATTTAGAAGCAAAGTTGTTTTTCCACAACCTGACTTTCCGACGATGATTCCTCGAATGCTCCTCGGCAGAAGTTTGTTGTTTTTCTTTTGCTCTTCCCAATATTCCATGACAAATCAGTAACTTCCATTTTTATTTAAAATATTTTTTTTAAAATAAAAAATGTACTGCGTGAAATGTAAAAGGAAAACAGAAACGACCCATTTGAGAAACGAAGTCTCAAAAAACAACAAAAATATGATCAAAGGAACTTGTGACGTTTGCGGAATGACAAAAAGCAAGTTTGTTCCTTCGCATGAATCATTTCAAAAAGGGGGAGACTTGGTGGAATCGATCAACAAATTTTCAAAAAAAATTAAACTGCCGTGGGCAAAATTCCCAGGAGAGATGCACATTCCAGGCATGAATTTTGCAGGGCCTGGCACAAACTTGGACAAAAGGCTCACTTCCACCGACATGTATCAGGAGTGGAGCAAACCGGTGGACAGAGTGGACAATGCAGCATACCATCACGATTTGGCTTATAAATATTTCAACGACATACAAAGCAGAAATTTGGCAGATCATATGATGCTTGAAGAAATGAATTCCATTCTAAACCCCACTCAAAAAGAAATTAACGAAAGAAAACTCCCATCATAAAAGCCAAAGCCAAATTTGGACTGGGTGTTGAAAAAAAAAAAATTTCAACGAAGAACCTGAAATGGACGGATCAGCTTGCAGAGGAGCTTCACAAACCAGTGATTCAGAAGAAAAGTGTTTGTGAATGACGTCGATGAAATATGGGCTGCAGATTTGGTTGATGTGCGCTCTTTTTCAAAATTCAACAACGGAGTAAAATATTTGCTCATGGTCATTGATGTGTTTTCAAAGTATGGATGGATCATGCCTTTAAAAAGCAAAACAGGTATTGATGTGGCTGAAGCTTTCAGTAAAATCTTTGAAAAAAGAAAGTGCGCCAAAATGTGGGTGGAAAAAGGAAAAGAATTTTATAACAAGCACGTGAAAGCGTTGGGAGTGCAATTGTATTCCACTGAAAACGAGGAAAAAAGTTGTATCGTTGAGCGATGGAACAGAACGATGAAAGAGAGAATGTTTAAATATTTTTCAGCCAACAACACTAATAAATAAATTGCCGTTTTAGATGAAATGGTGAAAAATTACAACAACACAAAGCACTCTTCCATCAAAATGACTCCAGTTGAAGCCAGCGATGAAAAGAATAAAAATAAGGTTTGGATGAACCTGAATGGAAAGGTGCAAACAGAAAGAAACGAGCCAAAATTTTCCATGGGCGACAAAGTGAGGATCACAAAAAAGAAGTCCAATTTTGAAAAGGGGTACACGCCGAGATGGACTGAGGAGGTTTTCACAGTGTCAAAAATTCAGTACACAGATCCGCCCACGTACAAAGTCACCGACGCCAACGGTGAAGAAATTCAAGGCACATTTTACGAGCAGGAAATGCAAAAGACAAATCAAGACATATTCAGAATTGAAAAAATAATTCGAAAAAAAAGAGCAAATCATTAGTCAAATGGCAAGAATATCCAGACTTGTTCAACTCCTGGGTTCGACCATAAAGAATTGTTTTAAAATTTTTAAAAAACATTTGAAAAAAATGGTATAAATAATATTCTTTTCTTTATAAAAAGATGAATTTTGTGACGATTGAAAATTTTGACGAGAGCAAATTATCGGTTGGAGAAATTTATTCAGCAACAAAACCAATTCAGTACCAAAAGATTCCGCTGTTTTATGATCGCCCCTCTGGAAAAGGTCCTGTCATTTTGAGAACTCCAGTTTTGTTTTCTTTGGGTATGTTTGAAAGTTGCAGTTTTGAAACGAAAGAACTGAATGGTTACTCCATGTCCTTTCTTGGTTTTAACGAAAAAAATGGAATGAATGAAGAAGAAAGAAAGTTCATCGAGGTGACTGAAAAAATATCAAAATTTCTTCAAAAACAAGTCAAGGAAATGATGCCCACTTTGAAAAAAGGAGGAAGAGCAAAAAAATTATGACAGAAGATTTGTCCATTTTGAAAAACAAATCTGAAAATCCAAACGCAGCTCCCATTTTTTTCGGAAAGTTATTCACAAAGAAAAACGGAAAAAAATATTGAAGTGACTTCTTTATTTTTCAAAAAGGAAACAAAAGACGAAAAGTGCGTCAATGAAAATAAAATGCTCGTGAAAGCAAATCCTTTGGAATACATTCAACAAAAGTGCTTCGCCATCGCCTCTTTAAAAATTGAAGGTGTTTTTATCGGAGCGCAGATCGAGTCCATTCAGGTTAAACTTTCAGAAGTGGTCATCACAAAAAATGCACCTTCTTTTCAAAGCATCATGGGTGACAATTTGGATTTGGGAGAAGTGGAATCTGATTCTGAGTTGTGAAATCACGTAAAATTCATGAAAATAAAATGATTTAAAAAATTTTCTTTTCATATAAAAAAAAAATGCACGCCCCTCACAAGTTGTTTAAAAGCAGCGCCTCAGCAGAAGTCCATAGTTTGGATTTGCAATTGGAGGAAAGAATTAAAGAGTTGGAACAAAAAAATCTGAAAAACATTGTTATGGTCAATAAAAAATTGAGTCATCCAACCTATTTCAACGTCAACGGACAGCATGAGATTTTTGCTCAACAAGACATTAAATTTCTTCCTGTATCTCACAAGCAGATATCGTTGTCAGTCGGACTGATTTTGGGAAAGGGAATTGCTGTCGTCACTTTAATGAACAAAATCAGCAATCAATTAAATTATTACAAAAACAATGTTATTCTTTCAGAGTCTGTGGATGACATCGTCATGACCATACACAATTACAGCAACCAGAAAGTCACCGTCAAAAAAGGAGAAAAACTTTGTAAAATCAATCACATCGATTCGAATTAAAAAAATTCAAGACTTTGTTAAAAAGATGGAATTGTTAAAAAACAAAGATAAAATTTATCCGACTCTTCCAACAGCACCGTCGGATGAAGGTCACATTTATCGACTTCAAAAAATAAGTGAGATCCAAAAAGAAATGGAGGATGAAAAGGTGAAGAGAATGGCTCTCAGCGAAAAGTACCATCGAGCTGCAAAGATTATTCGTTTTACAGATGATCGATTACAAACGGTGTGCATTGCTTTGGGAATTACAGGAATTGCACTTTTGTCAACCATCGTAGCCGCTTCAGCATCGATTGCGGGTGAGGGTGTTGCTATTGGAATGGGGCTTTTATCTATTTTCGGAAATCAACAGAACAAAAAACTGATGCTGAAGGCTGAAAAGCACGAAAAATTAAAAGTTTTTGCTGAGTCAATATTGAACACCATTAGTGACCACATTTCAAAAACGCTTATGGATGGTTTTGTGAGCGATTCAGAGTACGAATTAATTCTTGGAGAGCTTCAAAAATTTAAGACCATGAGAGAGGAGATACGAACAAAGACCAAAAGCAGCATTGACGAAATAATCATAGAGTCGTTGAACCAAAAAGGAAGAGAAGACGCCATTCAAGCGTTTAAAAACATGTTTAAAAACATGTTTAAAAACATGTTTAAAAAGGGAAAATAAACGCAAAAAAGGAAAATAAACAAAAAACTCGTTCGTGTTTTTGTTTAAGATTTTTTTCTACGTATTTTAAAAATGTCTTTTTTTAAAATACGAGACCCAAAAAAAAGGGACGAGATTGTTAAAAATTATATGGCTAAAAGAGAAAAGATTTACAATGACAGCATCAACACCGACATTTCATATACCAATTATCAGACTGATTTGAGCAAGTTTTTCAAGACTCTGATCGAGAGCAATGAAAAGGTAAAAAACGAGCTAAAGAGTATTGCATACAGAGCGGTTGACAACAATCCACTGGCTTTGACTTATCTAGAAAGCGAGACGTTTTTTAAAAGTTTAGAGACTACTGAAAAGCCTCCTGAAAAAATGAATGTTGGAAATATTGCTATGTACTATTTGTCCAATTACGCGTCCAACAGATTTTCTTCAGACAGAGTGTTTGGAATTCACGCAAAAGATGGAGAAATGGAAACGGCTATTATGGAAACGGCTAAGAATTTTTTGAGGAGAATGGCAGCTTCAAACGCATCGAGATCGTCTCTTCATTTATTGAGAAAGGCGGCAGCAAGCGAAATTGGAAGAGAAGCGATTACAGCAGCCAAATCTGTCGGAAAAGAATTGGCCTCTTCCGCCATATTGACAGCCAAAGACGTCGCCATTGACAAAGGCAAGAAAGCGATTGAAAAAGTTTACGCCAAAACAGGGACGGTGAATCCAAACCAATTGGTCAACTCAATTGTGAACGAAGCGGCAAAGGTAGATCAGTATGTGCCTATTAATCCAATGGAAGAGCTGCATAAAAAATTGTTTGGTTCGTCCATTAAAGTAAAAAGGAAAATGACGAAAAAAAATGCATCCAGAAATCAAGATCTCGTCAAAATGGGGAGTGGACTTTTGATTGCGTGAATTTATAGATCAAAATGATATAATTTTTTTTTCCCTTTTAAAAAAAAAAACTGCTTACACAGAACAGACAACATTGACTTGGTGAACAACGCCATAATGTATTTGTTCAGCGACGTCACTTATGACTAATCAGGACAACAAGTAGAAAGAGTCATGTCAAGAGTCAGGTCAAGGAACAACCATGCTTGGATTGTTGAAATACCCTTACGGTTTTCAGCTTGCAGATGGTTTGAAGCAAATGTGGTACAAAGACACTTCAAACGCAACTGGAACCACAGGATTCAACGTCAGGCGAGACCACTTGTTTACAGACACCACATCCATTGGATCTTTTTCGTTCAGGATACCTTTAAAACACATTTTTGGTTTTTGTGAAACTTATGACAGAGTTGTTTATGGATTCAGACACACCATCACCTTTACAAAGAAAGAATATGACGACGCCATTTATAGAGCTGGAACTGTTGGTGCGGGAATGATCGACATTAAAAAATTCAGACTTTTTATGTCGAGAATTGACTTAGATATTTTGAAGAAAGCCGAATTCATGGATTTCATGACGAAGAAAGTTTCCGTTCCAGTGGCATATAAGGCAAACAAAGTCGAAAGGCAAGTCATTCCCGCTGGTCTTACAGAATTTACCTGGACTCTCGGAAGAATCACGGACAAAAGCGTTCCTAGATATATCATATTCGGACTTCAGACAAACAGACCTTCTAGTCAAACTGCAAATCCAGCTGTATTTAATCATTGCGATGTCAACAATTTTTACGTGACTGTCAATGGGATAAAGTATCCAAATTACAATTACGAATTGAACTTTGGAGAAAAGAAAATTGTTATGGCTCATTCTGACGCGTTCTCTTTTGATGAAAAATATTACGGCACAAACGAACTTGTTTGTCAATCTGGTTTGTCTCTGCTTGAATATAAAAATTTGTTTCCATTGTTCTTTGTCGATATCAGCAAGCAAAAAGAAAAAGTTGTTTCTGAAACGGCCGAATTGGTTATGAACCTTAAATTCCGAACAGCAACGCCAGATAGCACCGTTATATTCGCCGTGATCATTTCCGACAAAATGATTAAACTTGTTTCAGACGGAACAAACATGAATGCTGTTTATTAGATTCTTTAAGAATAAATCTTGACAAAAATGAATTAAACAAAATTTTTTTTCTTTTTTAAAATAAAAACATGAGATTCACAAAAAATCATCTGAAGAAATTGCTGAGGGAAAATGGAGTCACAAAAACTTCAAACAATTTGTTGACTTTGATGATGATTGTGGTTGAGAACAATCTGATCAGCAAAGATTTGCTTTTGGAAGGAGCAAAAGAAGACAGGCCTGTTGGTCTACCAAAAAAAGAAGTAAAAACGGAAAAAGTTAAACAAGAAAATGTGAAAAAACCGATCGACCCGAAATACGAGAGAATTGGTTTAATTCGAAAAAAACCTGTGACTGTGAAAACAACCAACATTGACACTGGGGAGGTTGTTGAATACGAATTCCTTTACAAAGTGATGAAAAAAACGGGGCACGGATGGAGTTATTTGGAGCGTCCAGAAGGAAAAGTGGACAATGGAATCAAGATTGAAATTTTAAATTTGAAAAACTCGAAAACCGTAAAAACGATAAAGTCGAAAAAAATTAACTTTGAGTTAAATAAATTTCTTGACATAATAAAAATGGAAGACGAAACGGAGAGTACTTATGTGATTGAATTTGATGAATCGGGCCAAATGCATGTATTTAATGAATATGGTGAAGAAATGAAGTAATTGAATTTCAAGTAAAAGGAGGAGAAGAAAGATTTGAATTGGCAACAGGCGAATATTCATCAGAAGAAGACGATCCGGAAGACGAGGAGGAACAAAGACAAATATTAAGAATTAAAACATTGATTATAATTTTTAAATCGGAAAAAAAGAGAATGTGCGCTCCTGCTACTTAAAAAAATTTTTTAATTCTTTTCGGAGAATTGAAAAAAACGACTCCAAAAAAATTTTTTAACATGAAAAAGTTAAAAAATTTCTTGATATAATAAAATGAAAAAAATTGATTTTGAGTTAAATAATTTTCTTGGTATAATAAAAATGGAAAACGAAACGTTAAAGAAATTGCGAGAAATCGCCAAAATCCAAAAAATAAAAAATTATTTAAAGATGCGAAAGGATGATCTCGTGAAAAAATTAAACACCACATCATCTCAAAGGAGCATACTTTCATGGCTTATTAAAAGACCGGTTATTGCTCCGCGTCCTGTCATCGCACCGCGTCAAATTGTTCAAAAACCTGTCATCGCTCCAAAACCGTCAACAATTCCACGGAGACCTGTCATTGCATCAAATCAATCTTTCATGTGGAAACCAGATCTTGCTCCAAAACCAACCCATTTGCAAAATCCTGTCATCACGACGAGATCTGTTCCAGAGCCATCACGTCGCCTCATTGACGCTCCTGTTTTAGATTCGTCTCCTGGACTGTTTTCAAGGTTGACCACGGCTGTGAAAAATGTGGTTGTCAACAGCTTTAACAGCGTTTTCGAATCAGTTGATCCGTACGTTCCAGATGTTGTGAATAAAAGATTAAAAAATACAAACTTTTTTTTTTGAATAAAAAAAAATTTGCGGTTTTCCGAACTCGTCTTCGGAAAACCGCAAATTAATTTTCAATTGACCAATCACGCGCTAAGGCATGTTGCCAAACAGTTTTCGCATCAAGTCGAAGGAAATCATCATGACGCTTCTTCCTTTTTGACGGTGCGATAAAAATTCTTCAAGAAAATAATTAAAAAAAAAAAGCGTACATTGTTTTGATTTGTGAGATGACGAGTGTGAGCATTACGACTGGAGAGGAAGTGTCTCGAACAGCTCCTCTTTCGTCAAAATCTGGAATTGTTTTGGAGTTGACGGATTTTTTACGACACAGCAAAAAAGGAAATCCTGGAAAACATGACCAAGTACAGCAAAATGGGTTCGAATTGCAGAGTGTCTGCCATCTTAAAAATGGACATCAACTTGATTGATTATAAACCAATCGGTGCGAGGTCATACATTCCTCTCGATGATTTTCTGGCGAGCAAAAAAGCAATCATCAACATGATCAACGAAGACAACGAATGTTTCAAATGGTGCGTCTCGAGGCTTTTGAACATGAAAAAGAAACACGGTGAAAGAATTGACAAAGACTTGATTGAAAAATCGAAAGAGTTAAATTGGGAAGGGATTGAATTTCCAGTCAAACTCAATCAAATCAAAAAATTTGAAAAAAACAATCCAGAAATCAGCGTGAATGTTTTTGGGTACGAAAATAAATCCATTTACCCTTTGATAATATCCAAATGTTTGAACAGAAAACATGAAATAGATTTGCTGCTCATTTTAAACGAAAAAACAAATCATTATTGTTTGATTAAAAGTCTAAGTCGACTCATTTCCTCACAATCATCCACACATCATGCAAAAAATATTTTTACAGAAATTGTTTGCAAGGGATGAACAGCGAGGAAGATCTTTCCAAACATTCAACTTATTGCAAAGAGCACAGCTCAGTTTGAATCGAACTTCGAAAAAGTTTGATTTATTGCTTAGAAAAGGAGTTTACCCTTACGATTGGATGGACTCGATCGAAAAGTTTTCTGAAACTCAATTATCACCCAAAGAATCGTTCTTTTCCAAATTAAACGATGATGGAATAAGCGACGAAAATTATTTGCACGCCAAAACGGTTTGGAACGAATTTGGTTGCAAAATCTTCAGAGATTATCACGATTTGTACAACGTATCAGACGTTTTGATGCTGGCGGATGTCTTTGAAAATTTCAGGGACGTTTGCGTAAAAAATTACAAACTTGACCCTGCTTGGTATTACACATCCCCCGGATTGGCTTGGAACTCTTTTTTGAAAATGACAAGAATAAAATTGGAGCTTTTGAGCGACTCTGACATGCTGCTCATGTTTCAAAAAGGAACCCGCGGAGGAATTAGCAAGATTTCAAACCGACTTGGAACTGCAAATAAAAAATGCATGGGCAACTCCTACGACCCTAATAAAGAATCCACATTCATTCAATACTTGGACGCTAACAATTTGTACGGATGGGCCATAAGCAAACCTATTCTATATACTCACGGTTTCGAATGCATGACTGAAGACGAACTTTTAAATTGGAAATCGATGCCTTGCATTTTAGAAGTCGATTTGGATTACCCTGAAAGTCTTCACGAAGAACACAACGATTACCCTTTGGCTCCGGAAAGAATGACCATTGAAAAAGTGGAAAAACTCATTCCAAATTTAAACAACAAAAAGAATTACGTCGTCCATCACGAAAACCTTAAACTATATGAACGAATGGGGCTTGTCATTACAAAAATACATCGAGGCATTAAATTTGAAGAAAGCCCTTGTATGAAAAAATACATAGACCTCAACACAAATTTGAGAACAACAGCCACAAACGACTTTGAGAAGGATTTTCTCAAGCTGATGAACAATTCGGTGTTTGGAAAAACCATGGAAAACATTGAAAAGCGAGTGGACGTGAGACTGGTTACAAAAAGGGAAGAAGCCACGAAATTGTCGTCCAAACCAAATTACGTCCGACACACGATTTTCGATGAAAACTTAATCGCCGTTCACATGAAAAGAACAAAGTTGTTTTACAACAAACCGATTTATTTGGGAATGTCCATCTTGGATTTGAGTAAAACTTTGATGTTTGAATTTCATTACGATTACATCAAAAAAATGTATTCAGATCGAGCAAAATTGTTGATGACAGACACGGACTCGTTGATTTATGAAATAAAAACAGACGATTTTTACAAAGACGTTGCTGAGGATGTGGAAAGCAAATTTGACACGAGCGAATTTGACAAAAACCATCCTGCCATTCAAAGCGTTGGGTTTAAGGTTGGTGCAAACAAAAAAGCTGTTGGGATGTTCAAAGACGAAACCGGAGGAAAGCAAATTGAAGAATTTGTCGGTCTGCGGTCGAAATTATACTCTTACAAAATCCATAAAGAAGAGCACAAAAAATGCAAAGGAGTGGTTAAAAAATACATCACCCACGACAATTACAAAGACTGTCTAAAAACTAAAAAAGAAAAGGTAAGTAAAATGAGCGTGATCAGATCCCATTTACACGAAATTTACACGGAAGAAATTAACTAAGTCTCTCTCAGCACCGCCGATGACAAAAGAATCATTTTGGAAGATGGAATTCACACGTTGGCTTGTGGACATTACAAAACAGATTTCATTTGATCAACTACTGGAAGTTTTTCGGTCCAGAAGAAACAGATCCACAAACGGATTTAAAAAATTTACAAGAACAAACACTAGAGGCAGAGTAGGAGGCAGAGCAGGAGGCAGAGAAAAGGCAGAGCAAGAGGCAGAGCAAACCCCAGAGCAGTAGGCAGAGTCCAAGAGAATTTTAAAAAAAATTTAACAAAGTATAAAAAATGAGTAACAAAAAAATCAATGTGGAAGGAATTATTTTGTCAAACGAGGCTTTAACAAATTTTCAATTGATAAAGGCAGCAAAAAAACTGAAATTAAAAAACTTTAGAGGAGTTTTTGTCAGAGATGAATTGCCAAAAAAGGCAATGAAAAAAGAATGCGGAATTGTCAACACGAGTGATTCAAGCACTGACGGGTTTCATTGGGTGTGTTGGTACAAAGACGGGAATAAAAAGTTCAGCTTTGACTCTTACGCCCAACCCCCTCTCGTCGAACTCGTCGACTATTTAAAAAGTCCCGTCTTTTACAACAGCGAAAGGGTTCAATTTGGAAACACGTCTTACTGTGGTCACTTGTGTCTTTACGTCTTAAAAAAATGTGAAGAGGGAAACAGCTATCAAGACGTCGTCAACACCCTTTGGTGATCGCAATCGAATATAAAAAATTTTGTCCATTTAAAAATGATTGATAAATTCAACAGAAGCGTATTCAGCGTTTATTTCGACAATCTTTCAACAGACTCAGCAAGCAATGTTTTTATTAAAACGGAGGGTTCCAGCACCATCACTGCAGACACTGATTTCAATTCAAACAAAATCACTAATCTGGCAGAACCAACCAACTCACACGACGCCGCCACGAAAAATTACGTGGACACGCATTCGTCGGGAGGAACTGGCACGGTGATTGGAGCTGCGGACTTGGATTTAAATTTTCACAACACGATCAATTTGAATGAACCAACAAATCTTCATGACGCCGCCACTAAAAATTACGTCAACGTCAGCTCGAGCATGCGCATCAAAACGGACGGATCGAGCAAGATTACTGGGGACTTGGATTTAAATTCTCTGATCCGACCACTTCTCACGACGCAGCCACAAAAGGGTACATTAACACTCGAGTGGCTTATTCAAGCATCAATTACTTATACATTAACATGACATCGCACAAATTGACAAATTTGGCCGAGCTCACTTCAGCCTCTGACGCCGCCACAAAAAATTATGTGGACACGCATGCTTCAGGCAGAACTACAGTGGGCACCGCCGACTTGGATTTAAATTCCTATAAATTAATCAATGTGCTTGATCCGTCAAACGCGCAAGACGCTGCGACAAAAAGTTACGCAGACGTTTTGTCACAAAAATCCAACTTTTTAGGACTTGTTCCAAATTCAAGCTTTTCATCCTTGGGGTTAAAGTCGCAAACTGTGGCAGGATCGACCACTGCACCAGTCTTTAAATACGTAGACGGTCCTGGAGTTCTTAGAAGATTATGACTTGCCATGAATGGAACCGGAACAAACGTCCCTGGAAATGTTTTTATCAGAATATTGGCAGACGAAGGAATTATTCAACAACCACTGAAGGAATAGGACACAGCTGCCCTTGCTTGCGACTTGCTCTTTTCCCCTCTCGAAGGATCATTTTACGCCAATTCTTTACAAGGATGTAACGTTTTCAGCACCACTTCCTTAAAGGCATATTTTATGCTCGACTTACCGTTTACAACAAACTTGACCATCCAACTGGTCAATAATAATGCTGCGGCAATCACCTACTGGATTCGGCCCTTTATTTCCACATTCACCTCCATCCCTCCTCTTCTCTCCTCCGTTAAATTGTACTCGAGGACGTTCAGATATCTCAACACAACTTACGGAAACGAATATGTTTTGCTGAACACCACAGGAAAAGGAAATGGTGTTTTTCTGAAATACATCAGGGCGCACATAATTGGGGCCTCTGGAAACTGGTGGGAGTCTAGAGTCAGAATATACGACGGAAATTTACCTCCAGGCAACGGGACTGTCCTAAGTCCATGGACCTCTTACAGTGCAAACAATTACAACACTTTCCTTGGGTACGACGGCGACAGCAAATGCATCTTTTCATCGTCTGGACTGGAAGACTTTTACTTGTCTTCGTGGAATGGATCAAACTTAACCTTGTTTAACAACAAATCAACAGGACTGCTGTACCAACCCACCACCTCCATTGGCTCCACCACAACCATTTCATTTAACAGAAATTTTGCAGAAGCAGACTCCATACCAAGCGTCGCAGCTGGCGTAAGACTCGTTGTCACACTCAACTCTGGCGACGCGCAAGTCGGTCAATCCGGAAGCTTTTACCTTCTCCTCGGACAAGCGTATTATTACGCCTAATTCTAAACCTTTTTAAATTTAATTTTGTGAATATTTCGACTTAAAGAAATTCTTGGCACATTAAAAATGAATTCCATTGAAACTCCGAGAATTAAAGTGTTACGAGATGAAAACGAAAAAATTCGAAGTTTTAAAATACTGCCTCAAGATCCCATTCAAATTTTGAAAAATAAAGGAATTAAATGGCGGGAGATAGAAATTTATAAATCAATCATTGAAACAAAAAAAGAACAAGACGAAAGAAAAAAAGAAAAAGAAGTTTTTCGTGCAAGAAAATTTAAACACCTTTACAAAAATTAAAATTTTTCATTACGCGTTCTCACGTTATGAAAAAAAATTTTTTTTTTTTGAAAACACAAAATAATTCTCGCGGAATAAAAAAAATTATACTCAATTTTATACGAAAAAATCGTTTTGTCCCAGAACTCCAAATTCCTAGTAGTTATAAGTGTTTCTAAGATTTCATTTTCTTTCAGCTTAGTAAGAGTGTTACTAAAACTATTCACAATGAAATCAACATTTTTTTCTTCAACTGGATTGACCAAATATGCAAGCTGCTTATCAGGAACAACAATTTCAGCTTCTAAAATAGAAGCGTTTCTTTGTAGCAAACTGTGAATTGCGTTATCTTCTTCAGTACCATTTTGTAACTATTCTAGAAAAGTAGCAACCTTTCCAGCGTCCATAGAAGCATCGAAGTCTGAAGAATTATTTTCTTGAACAATTGATTATTGGAATTCCTAAGAAAACAGTAAATAATACTATTGCAAAGCAAGTTAGTAAACTTTATACTTCATTCGGAATTTTTTATCAATTTGTATATAAAATATGAGCATCAAAGTTGCTAGCTAAAGTTTTGAATAATGATTTTTATTGTACAGTAGTATTAGCAAAAATAAAATAGTCGAATACCAACCAAAGAACAATTGATTTCAGTAACTTCTTTTTCTTTTGTTAATGCTTGATTTTGATGTTCAGATATATTATTTGACGTGTTGTTGAGAACTAAACGTTTCAGTGCACACCAGGTCACAAACTCGTTGTCGCAAAGCAAGATCAAAGCCGTTTTCAAACAGATAGTTGTAGCTTGTCAAATGAGCAGGATTCATTTCAGTTTCCATAATGTGTAAGCATTGTGATGTATCCTGAGTCATGACATTATTAATATAGGAAGTCCACTATCTGCTGCACTCTCATGTACATTCCGATTTTCATTCTCGTTTATGCCAATCAATAATAACCAGTACCATTGTGCAAAACGTTTTCAAGACCTTGATCATTATCTGCACCAGGTATTGAAATGTTATCAACGGTTGAAATAGCTGAAATATCCTCAACTGGGTGTTGATAAATTGGCAAATATGCATCACTAGGAATAGCCTGAGGATTAAATGGATAAATTCCACACGACTTGAACCCAGATGTAATATTACAAAGAGTCATTGCTTTTTTCCCAGCTGAAGCAAATATACCTGCAAAACTTGAACAGCTAGTAATAATTCCCGGAAACTGACCCATCAGATCTTGTGCTAAAGAGCGATAATAATCTTTCAGTGGCTTGAATAAGCTGCGGTCGTATGGTTGAAGCCAGTTTGATGTGTGTGAAGGTATTTCAACTATATCTATCTGGTTCTGGCAATATCAATTAGCTCAATGAAGTTGTGAGAATCGTGCCCATCCAGAATGAATAACTGAGGACGTTGTGGACAAAGTTTTCTAAAAATGTCTTAGTAAACTATAGCTTTACTAGACCCTGTTTAGTCCAGCCACAATCGGACCAGCTCAATTTGTTCCCGGTGGCGCGGAATCTGTGTTAAAACCCAATAAAGGCCTGGATGTCTTTCCCTTCACTATAACCTAAGGTGGAATGAACTTACCCTGTGTATTCACACATGCAATAACAGTGATTGACTCTCGATTTCCACTCGTTCGACAATGGAGGTTATTTGTTCCTTTTCGTGCAACCACTTTTCTTGGTTTTACATCAAGTTGTAGACCAGGTTCATCCATATTCCATACGGATTCTGGTTTAAGGGGAAAACCATTATTCACTATAACGCCATTCAAAGCACTAAAGTATTTTGACACTTTACCTTTATCCATGCACTGATGTCGAACTGAAGCTGTATTCTCAGGTTGTCGCAGAGTAAACTTATTCCCATGCCGGCGCTTAATCAAAGTCCACCATCGGTTACTTGGAAGTATCTTCTTGAAGTTAACTTTGTACTTTGTGGCAAGTTTCCCAGTATTATTCAGGAACGGTGACTTCCCAAAACCTACCCCTAACTTTGCTCTGATGCTTGCATAATCGATAGGTTTTTCTTCTATTGCAAATGGTAGGGTAGGTTTTCTTCCTGGCTTTGCTCCAATAACAACTTTTCCAGAGAGCCTGTCTCTCAGTGTTGTACGTTGCACATTGTACAATATTGCTGCCTTACGAACTGAAAATAAAGGCTCTGATCTGACATGCTTAATTGCACTCATCATATTTTCCTCACTCTATTTCAGGAATTTGCCCCGTTTCTTAACAGTAACTAGCTGATCAATGGAATGATTGGAACAATTAACACGAGTTAAAGAAACATCAAGTGTTGGTAGCTGTTTCATTTGACAAATGTCAAGAGCACAATATGTTGAAGGAGTTACACCATCACGAAGATGAGTTGTATTATGACATACTGTAGCCTCTGTTCCAACCAACATCCAGTGAAATCTTGGTGATGATCAACAACCACCTCTTGTTTTAACAATGGTTTTTTTCAAGACAAGACCTAGATAAATTTAATTGTAGTATGAATGTCATATTAATTTGATAAAGTGTTCAAAATTTACAAGAGCTACAAATATTAACACACGGTGAAAACCATGTTAAATCAGTTCTAAATTTGAAAATAAATAAAAAATCGTAAATAAAATATTCATTATTTCTAAAAACTAACTATTATAAAAAAAAACCTATAAGATAAAAATATATAAATCAATGCTAATTTCTTTCTTACCAATAATTAATTAACCTATTATTTTAATATATCATTAATTCTTTCTTACCAATATTATTATCAGGAAAAGAAAATGAGATAGCAGACAACGTTTACTTAGTCGCGATGTGTTTATTTTCTTTGCTATTCTTCTAGCTAATTTATTGTTTTGATGAACATTATCTTTTTTATACAATTACTCAATACTAAACGCAGGACCATAGTACTGTAATTAGCAATTTTTTAAAAATTAGTTTCCTTAATAACAATACACAGAGGAAGCGTATTGTTTTGAAGGCGATCAAATATACATTAACGTGGATATCATCAAATTTTGTCAAAGCAATTATCAAGTAAATTTGGGGTTCAATTTTACGATAATTTTATTCTATATACTATTGAGGAAGTTATTTTATAATGAAATTAATTTATAAAATAATTTCCTCAATAGTATATAGAATAAAAATACATATAAAATATCCTTCTTTGTAAGCAATCAAAAACATGATGTCCTTAATACATATCTTCAAAATTTTATGATTTTGAATTTCGATTATTTTTTAAATATGTCATCCCAATTTAATCAAAAAACAATTGGAGTCACGGCGAAAGGTTTTTTTTTTAAACTGCTGGTAGCGAAAGAGTTAAATCTTATAAATATGCCTTGATGTAACATGCTGCATCTATTCTCGCCCACCCTGGCGAGGTTGAATGCATTGGGCGATAATATATTTATTCTGTTGGCGAGATTAAGTTAATTTGGGAGGTTAAGCAGAAAACAACTTTATGCATATTCTACTATTTCAAACGATTGTAAATGTTATTACAATTAGAGAATAAAATGCATTAGCTGGTTTGAATTCGGCAAATTAAGTAGAAAAAAACTAAGTAAAATTCAATAAATTTTTCTTAAGTGATAATTCTTTATTTACGGTTCCTCTGAGATTGGTTGTTATGATACTGATAAAGGTTGGCTTGCTGCTCTAAATAAATGCCTTTGTGATGATGTAGCGTGTGTGCTAACGAACATATAAGCAATCAAAGATGGTGGGCGAGATTGAGTGATGGGCGAAATAACATTAAATTACCCTAAATAAAAAAAATTGAAAATCTCTAAGAGAAGAAAGGGAAAAAGAAAAACGATATTTTGAAAGAAAAAAAGAAAATCATTTTTGTAAAAGGGTTTAAGAAGAGATTTTTAAGCTGTTAAGAAAAGTTCCAATACAAGTGGACATGAGTTCCGAAGTGAGATATGAGTTCCAAAGATGTCTTTGAATAAGAAATGTCGTGTTATTAGTTACATTTGTAAAGTATTAAATGAGGAGCTAAACATTAAACTACAAAAAAAGTACTAAATAAGACTGAACAGACAAGTAGTGTTACTATTAAATACATTTCGAGTCAGAATCAACGTATCGTTATTATTTGCGTTGAGAATTTGTCAAAGTTTACATTAATCTTAAGTCTTAGAAAACAACGATACTACATGAATGCCGTTCAATAATACCACACGGACCATACACGAATACTATTCGACATGAAAAATACAGCAACGCACACTAAGGGTAACATTAATGAAATACATTAGACATTCTCCGAGTTGTTTTTTTCATTAAATTCAATAAACATTTAACATTCTTAATACAAACTTTTATCTTATCCTAAATTAAGAAACTTGTAATTTGTTTATAGTTTTTATTCACCTAAGGGAGATAATCATAAATGTAAATTTTTCTTGTGCTTGTTTCCACAAATATCATCAGTGTGTCTTAGCAACGTGCTAACGAGACTTCCTGGATTTTTTGTAAAGAAATTAAACGTTTTCTTCAATGATTTTTTTTATTATTATTTTTTTTAATGCTGTAAATGTTTCAACAACTGTTACTCAAAACAACACTTAAAAGAGTTTTTTTCCAAACTATAAAATTACTGTGAAAGGTGCGAATAAAATAAACAAATTATTTCTAAAAAAATAAAACCAAAACATTTCGACATCGGGAATCAATGTGTCAAACGGTCTTCTTCATCTAAGTACATTTGCGCAAAATTGTTTTAAAAGTTTGATGGATCCAACCTGAAAAAAAGAACATTTTAAATAAATCAACTGAAAAATCAACCAAACCTATCTCGTGCTTCAGAGAGAAACATCGAAATCTTCGCTCAAAATAACTACAAATAAAAAAACTCACCATAGGATTGACAAGAAGTCAATGCTGCATCAAAGCGTAAGTAGATAGAATTCAATTCAATAATAACACCGTCTAACATAGCGGCGCGTTCAAATACCAAATCATAGAGCTGCCACAGACCCAAGTTGTTCTGGATCACTGCATTACAGTTGATGACATCACGCAAGTCTGCTTTTATCTGAATTGAGAAAAACACTTTTAAACCAAAAGATACAAAACTAATTCACAACGTAGAGAGGACGTCCAAGGCACAACTAAACAAATTTTTGCATCTGATTCAACTCTTCAATTACCACATTCCACCAGAAGCAAAAATAATAGAAAAACGCCGCACAAACGTTTGAAAAATCACTTGCACGTCTCAATTGCCCATGTTAAAGCACTAAAACTGACTTACTGAGCGAAAAAAAACAAAGCAGAAAAACACTCACTAATTCAAGTTTCACTCTTGCAGCTCTAGCCTGATTCAAATGATTAGCAATTTGTGCTTTCAGAGTGGAAAGTAACAAGTTGTCGCAAGCTAAATGAAAATTAAAAACAATCATCAAAACCAGGATTATAGATCACCAGCTGAGTTGAAAAATCACAAGAAGGAAACTACTAAATACCATCACATGCTCGGCTGACTGTATCCTCTCCATAAAAGCCCAAAAATCCAAGCACGCTGTCTATTGCTTCCAGACTCAAATTCCTGCCTTGGAACTCATTGAAAATGGGAACGCTGGACCATTGTTTAACTTGTGAGCAACTGCAGCGTTTTGAAATGGGACATGACCCTGTTAAAAAAGAATTCAGTTGAAAGACCTATTTTCATTCATCCAAGTGTTTTGCAAAATCAGAAAATGACACTTACGTTGATCAGTTACTATCTTACTACTTCGATAAATGTAAATTCTAGTACAAACCAATACAACAAAAATCAAAACATACATCTAAAACAAAACCTTACTTGGACAATCAAACAGTTTACAAGGAAGTTCTTGAGTAGAATTGCCAATACAGTCATCACCAGCCCCTGGAGGGTAAGGTGCTGAGCACACACGCGATCTTCTAATCACGCCAGCATCACAAGAGGCGCTACAAACTGACCAGTCACTCCAAGCACCCCATGTCCCTCTCACTAAGGACAAAACTCTTTTTTTTTAAATTTGAGCATAACTGTTTTGCTTTTATTTCATTCAGCAAAACAGTTATGCTCAAATTTTAAAAAATCAAGTTCAAAACAAAAATAACTGACTCATTAACATTTACAAAAAATTTGTTAGATAAAAAAGAAATAGATTTCACTAAAAACTTCTGTACCTGGGCAAATTACTCCAACATTGCATTGTACAGTTTGGACTTTATCCAAGTTATTGTCAGATGGACACACTCCATCAAGAGTGTTGTTTACACAGAACCTCTGTCGAGATTGAGTTGGGACAACATTACCATTAGTTTGGCAAGATGCAGAGCAATCAGTAAATGGACCCCAACTTGTCCACACACCTGTTTAACAAATAGAGTTAAAAATCAAACCAAATCGGTAAAAAACAATATGCCTAGATTCCTCTGCAAAATAGTATTACCTGGGCAGCCCACATTTGCATTACAACTTATGGTGTCAGTTAACGCTGCACCTCCACAATTAGCACCAAGCGTAGCAAATAAACATAATCTTGTTCTAGTTTGTGATGGAATAACTGACTGGCTCCTTCTGCAGGAATCTGAGCATTCGCTCCAACTGCTCCATGCTTGAAGTATTCCTTTAAAAGGCAATAAAGTAAATTAAAACAACAGAACTTAAAATCACAACACAATTTGTCACGCACGACCAAAAAATCCCTTTTTGAAATTTGGAAATAAATAAACTAATGGATAATTTAAATATTATTGTTAAGCATCTAAAGTTATTAATTTTTCATCAATGGTAATCATATACATGTTATAATTAAAGAAGTTCTGGTCGCTTCGCATTAATTAAAATAATTAATGGAAAGTGATATTTTTTAACTTTTACTGTTTCATTTCTTACCAGGACAAGGAACATCTTTAACACAAATAACTTCATCAGTTAAACTTTGACCATTACAATTTCCAGTAAAGGATGTATTAACACACTGTCTTGATCTGAACTGTTTAAGATAGACATTAACAGTTGCTTGGCAGCTAGCTGGGCATGCTGACCATGCAGTCCATTCAGTTAACTGACCTACAAAAATGTGCAAAACATCACTTTTAAATAAATATTTTTATATTTTGACTGTATGGCAACAGATTTTTCATTGTAACATCCAACAGGGTTATTAGTCAAGAAAATATCACAAACAAAGGTTTATACTTAAAAAGACAACTTTTTAACCATTTCTGTTGATTTAACCAAATTTAACACTATTTACCAAAATTAAAATATTTTTATTATTACAAGCCTTTAACAAGTTTTAATTTTTAGTTTTAGTTAATAGTTAATAGTTTTTAATTTTTACTATTTCTTTTCCAAACACATGATCAAATGTATACCTGGACATGCTGTTCCCGCATTACAACTTTGAATTTCCTCAAGAGCTGCTCCATTACAATTTCCACCAAACGAAGGGTTGGTACATGATCGAGTTCTCCTCATTGTGGGGACTACACTTCCTATCTGGCAAGATTGACTGCAAGCAGAAAAGGCTGACCATGCAGTTAGAACTCCTAAGAAAATTTAAACAAACAACGAATTAATCAAAAAATAATAATAATAAAACTCCTGAGAAAATTTAAATATATGACAAATCATTCAAAAACACAGAAACTCAAAAAATAAAAATGTTATAGAACAAATCACTTACCAGGACATGAAACTCCAACATTACAGACTTGACTTTCAAAACTTGCTCCAACGCATCCAGCACCTAATGTATCTCCTTGACAAACCCTTGTATGACTTTGGAATGGTGATACACTGGGATTAGACTGACAACTCTCTGAGCATGCACTCCACACACTCCATGCAGAATAGGTACCTGTTGAGAACAAGATACCTCAGAGTAAGAACCTGTTGAAAGCAGCTAGTTAACATTGTTTCCTACTTAATTATTATATAGAAAAGAGAACAGTTTTAATAAATAAGCTCATGCCTAGACAACCAATATTTTGATTGCATAGCTGTTGCTCAGTTCTACTTGAACCAACACATCCTAAATAATTAGGGTTCCATGTAGAATACCCAACACAAGATCGTTCTCTGCTCTGATATGGTCCATCACCAACTGTGTTACAAACATCTGAACATGCACTCCAAGCACTCCAAGCTGTCAATGTTCCTATGAGAAATCATGTTTCCATTTCATTAGATATATATAAAAAAAACAAAAAAACAACAACAACTGAAAACATGCTAATCAAAGACCTAAAACACAAAGTTTTTTGATAAAGCAAACCTGGACAAAGAACTTCCACATTGCAGTTTTCAGTGCTTACTAAGGTCTGACCATTACAACTGCCACCAAAAGTAGTGCCTGTGCAAGTGCGACTTCTTGAACGTGTGGGTGGAGTCAAATTCAGTTGACAGGATGCTGAACATGCTGCCCATGCACCCCAATCACTGAGAATACCTAAAGCATGATCATCAGATAAATCAGAAAAGCAAAGTAGGAACAAAAAATACCAAAAAAAGATTTTGCTGCATTTGTATAAAATTAATTCACAACTTTTTTTTGTTATTGTTCTCTGTAAATTATGAACACCAAATGACAAAGGCATTCCACTTTATGATATTTCTTATCCTTTTTGATAGTTTCCTTTGTATAAAAAAAGCAAGCATTCGAACTAGCTTTGTCCAGTTAATGATTGCCAACTTACATAAAACTCTGGCTCAAACAACTGTAAAAAGTACCTGGGCACGACACTCCCACATTGCAGACTTGAGTTTCAAAACTTGCTCCAACGCATCCAGCACCTAATGTATCTCCTTGACATGTTCTTGTATGAGTTTGGTATGGTGATACACTGGGATTAGACTGACAACTCTCTGAGCATGCACTCCACACACTCCATGCAGAATAGGTACCTGTTGAGAACAAGATACCTCAGAGTGAGAACCTGTTGAAAGCAGCTAGTTAACATTGTTTCCTACTTAAATATTGTATAGAAAAGAGAACAGTATTAATAAATAAGCTCATGCCTAGACAACCAATATCTTGATTGCATAGCTGTTGTTCAGTTCTACTTGCACCAACACATCCTAAATAGTTAGGGTTCCATGTAGAATACCCAACACAAGATCGCTCTCTGCTCTGATATGGTCCATCACCAACTGTGTTACAATTATCTGAACATGCACCCCAAGCACTCCAAGCTGTCAATGTTCCTATGAGAAATCATGTTTCCATTTCATTAGATATATATAAAAAAAACAAAAAAAAATAACAACTGAAAGCGTGCTAATCAAAGACCAAAAACACAAAGTTTTTTGATAAAGCAAACCTGGACAAAGAACTTCCACATTGCAGTTTTCAGTGCTTACTAAGGTCTGACCATTACAATTGCCACCAAAAGAAGTGCCTGAGCAAGTACGACTTCTAGAACGTGTGGGTGGAATCAAATTGAGTTGACAGGATGCTGAACATGCTGCCCATGCACCCCAATCACTGAGAATACCTAAAGCATGATGGTCAGATAAATAGAGAAGCAAAGTGGGAATATGATCACATCAATAAACAAAAAACTGCAGAACTCTCCCTCAAATTCCAATTTTATCAATATAAAGAGTTATAGTTATGACCATCAATTGCCTTTATCAGGTGGTGTTTATAATTCCTTAAAATACTATCTTCAATAGCACAGGGCAGAGATAAGAGATATTTTAACACAACTTTGCCTTATTCTTATGTTAATGGGTGTGTTAATACAAAAAAACTACTAAAACGGTCAAATTAACAACAATTTATTCACATTTAAATAAATAAATTAAGAAATGCTTTTTTTAATCTAATATCCATGAATTTAAATACATTTTAACATACAGTTATTTTAAATAAAACTAGGATAACAGTGACTGTAAATGACAACTACAGTACTGCTCTTTGTTCTCCAGCCTCACACTTCTTCTTTACTAAAAGAAGCTTGTTTTCTGACCATCAATGCAACCTCACTTTCATGTTTTTGCTGAAGAACTTTAAGTATGGCTAACCATGACTATGACAACTTTCCTAACAGTTTTTAGTATTTATTTGATGAATTTGTAACTAAAAATCTGGAATTGAAATAAAAGACAAAACTTGCTGAGTTTTTTATGCTTTTACATTTCCTATTGACCAAATTTACAATACAATGAAGGTCATATTGAGAAAGAAATATAGGTGCTAGGAAAAACTAACACCAGATCAAGTTTTAACACCAAAAAAAAAGTAAGAATAAGCTGCAACTGTTTAAAAATAATTCACAACTTTTTTTTGCTATTGCTCTGTGTAAATAATGAACACCAAATGACAAAGGCATTCTACTTTATGATATTTCTTATCCTTTTTGATAGTTTTATTTGTACAAAAAAAGCAAGCATTCAAACTAGCTTTGTCCAGTTAATGATTGCCAACTTACATAAATTTCTGGCTCAAACAACTATAAAAAGTACCTGGGCACGACACTCCCACATTGCAGACTTGAGTTTCAACACTTACTCCAACACATCCAGCACCTAATGTATCTCCTTGACAAACCCTTGTATGAGTTTGGTATGGTGATACATTGGAATTTGATTGACAACTTTCTGAGCATGCACTCCATGCACTCCATGCAGAATAGGTACCTGTTGAGAACAAGATTCCTTAGAGTGAGAAGCTTTAGAAAGCAATTAGTTAAAATTGTTTCTTACTTAGTTAATATATAGAAAAGAGAACTGTTTTAATATATAAGCTCATGCCTAGACAACCAATATCTTGATTGCATAGCTGTTGTTCAGTTCTACTTGCACCAACACATCCTAAATAGTTAGGGTTCCATGTAGAATACCCAACACAAGATCGCTCTCTGCTCTGATATGGTCCATCACCAACTGTGTTACAATTATCTGAACATGCACTCCAAGCACTCCAAGCTGTCAATGTTCCTAAGAAATCATGTTTCCATTTAATTAGATATAAAAAAAAAGATAATAACAGAACGAATTTAATAAAGATGTTAAAAAAGGAAACCATACTTCAGAAATTGTTAAAATTCTATTATGAAGTGGTAGATAAACAGGTATAAGTTTAATCTAGGAAAAATAAGAAAACTTCACATAACAAACCTGGGCAAAGAACTTCTACATTGCAGTTTTCAGAACTTGTTAGGACCTGACCATTACAATTGCCACCAAAAGAGGCACCATTACAGCTACGACTTCTGGTACGAATTGGTGAAACAAAATCAAGCTGACATGATGCTGAACACGCTCCCCATGATCCCCATTCACTGAGAACACCTAAAACATCAAAAAGCTCAAATAAACTAAAGACAAAAAGATTTAAATTAAAAGTGTGAAACTCAGAGAGGAAACTGGTTGAGCCATTATAAAGACCTTTTTAAAATAATTTTTCTAACAAAAAAATACCAAAAACTGGGCAAAACTTTTAAGAAAACTTCAAATATTGAACCAAAATAGAGGAAAAAGAGGAAAGGGTTACCTGGGCAGGATACTCCTAAATTGCAAGTTTGAGTTTCAGTGCTAGCCCCTGTACAACCACCACCTAATGTATCTCCAATACATGTCCTTGTATGAGTTTGAAATGGGAATACAGTTGGACTTGATTGACAGCTAGCTGAGCAACTGCTCCAAGCACTCCATGCAGTGTAAGTACCTGTTGAAAGTAGAAAGGCATTCATTTAGAGTGATACTTTCTCTGAACCCAAGACCAAATACAGTTGAAACTATTTTAACAAAATAAAAAAAATTATTATGAGAAAAAGCTCTTGCCTAGACATGCAACATTTTGATTACACAGCTGCTGTTCAATTCTAACAGAGTTATCACATCCAAAGTAAGCTGGATCCCATGTAGAATATCCAGTACAAGAACGCTCTCTTGACTGGTAAGGTCCATCTCCAGGTGTATTACAGACATCAGAACATGCACCCCAACTACTCCACGCTGTCAATGTTCCTAATTTATAATTTTGTAGGTAGACAAAAAAATGATTTTATTCACTAAAGATGTAAAAGATAGAATCCTGACTCCTGAATGCTATTTCAAAAGTTTGTTAGTATATCTTCAATTATATTTTATCATAACGAAAGCAATTCAATTATATGTTTTCATAATCAAGATGAGGACAATCAAGCGAACAGTCAAAGTTATAAAAATGTATATAAACCCTACTTTTCCTACTGTCACTTAAAAATTCTTGTCAAATTTAACAATAAGTTCATTACAAGTGAATCTTCAAGACCAAAAACTCTTTTATTTAACTAAAACTATGAATGATAAACTAAAAGTAAAAAATAATAAATAAAAAATATGAAACAAATTGAACATACCAGGACAGTAAACATTTGCATTACAGTTTTGAATATCTAAAAGCACTGCATTGTTGCAATTCCCTCCAAGTGTTGCTCCTACACAAGTGCGACTTCTTGACTGTGTAGGAACT
>QPEY01000102.1:536612-551071 GCA_014706445.1 Hydra viridissima
TTCAGAAAAAATTTATTACTTTTATTATATTATAAAAGTATATATCTGCGGGTGTACAACTGGATTTTTAAATACTTTTCAGTAAAATTATATTACTAACCTATTGATAAATAATTTGAACAGATCTCAAATTAAAAATTCACAGTGGTTCACGAAGCCTACAGTCATATTTTTATAAGCGTCTTTCCTTATTAGATTGTTATTCGGATATCTGAATTATGACTGAACGCTGTGAGATAAATATGCATCAACTCACAGCATGTCAAGGATATCTCCTCTTGTGTTCATTTTCCCAATCCAGTTACCGAGGCAATTTAAGTGCAGTGGGAAAGTGGGAAAGTAGGATAGTTTTACATAATGAAGATTAAAATATGAATGTTAAAATGTATTATTTTGACTAATTCTAACATCATCATAACTATATAATGATATATATATATATATATATATATATATATATATATATATATATATATATATATATATATATATGATATATATATATATATATATATATATATATATATATATATATATATATATATATAATGATATATATATATATGTGTATGTGTGTGTATAATTGGTTTTTTACGTTTTTAATTTGTAATTAATAGCTGATGATTGCCGTAAGGCTCGATCCTTTAAGTACAATCATAATGTTGTTTTTCTCCATTTAAATAACATATATATATATATATATATGTTATTTAAATGGAAAATATATAGATTTATAGTACTCTATAAGATTTATAGTACTATATCATATACTATATTCTTATTTCTATATCTTTATGATTATTTCAATTTCATTGAAAAATAAAAAGCTCTTTTCTTTTCTTTTAAAATTTTCTAAATGATATAGCATATTTATGGTATTTATCTTTAAAGAAAAAAATCAAAATCAAAAGGAGATTAGCATCACAAAAGAAGTGCAATGACCACTTTGCACAAAGAACATTATTCCATTAAAGAAAATGCAAAGAAATCAATAATTTCAAGGAGATTAAAGGACAATAACAAGATTATTTACCCATGGTATCTTGAGCAACCTATTAAGATTATGATGGCCTTCAGTGGCATCAAAGACAGACGATTTTGCATATTTATTCGAGTAAAGGAATTAAAATAGGCAAAGATCCATTGAGATTGGAGCGTAACTGATTGGTCTAAAGTTGTTTGAACAGATGAATCTAAATTTCAGGTCTTAGGCTCAACTAAACGAGTATATCATCATTGTACATCTGTAGAGAAAATGATACCAGCCTGTAATTCTCTAACAATTAAATATAGCGGTGATTCAGTTGATGTGGGGATAATTCTCATGAAGTGGGGCACGCAACTTTACAAGGATAAATGGCATATTGAAGAAAGAAAATTCCAAAACATTTTAAAGAGTAATGCAAATCCATCAGAGCTACGTTTAATTTGGAAAGGATTTGTTCTGCACCAACATATAGAATGTAGAGAATGTATAAAAAAGAATTAACGCGAAAGTGTGCAACAAATTATGATTTGATCGCATCAATCAGTGTATTTGAACCCCCAGAAAGATTTACCAAAACGCACCTGTAGGATGGGTTTTTCTAAATCTTTCTGTGGGTTTAACTTATTAATTCTGTCTTTTTCTATAGATATATGCAACAACCGCTCGCTGTAATGCAACAGCCACTCCCTGCTCATACTTATTAATAGCAGCACTAAGAATATTGTTTAAATAACCGTTAACAGGTTTATATCTTTACGGAAGCTTCAAGAAAGTTCTAAAACTTCAAAAAATCTTTAAGAGATTCCTAAAAATTCCGGAACAATCTAAATGCTTCTAAAGAGTTCTCACAGTTCCACATCATTTTGAAAGTTCACCAAGCACTGCATATGAATTACTAACATTCTAGAAAATAGATATATTTTAAAATGCACAATTTATTAATGCAAAACTCCCACACTCTATAAACTATTGTAAAGCTTCTATGTTTATCTATCAGAAGCAGCGCTTGGTTCTATGCCCATTAGAGCCAACGCTCCATTGGATTTACAGCACCCATTATGTTTAATCAAGTACCGCATAAGTAATTGAAAGAGTCTATTGTGGTTCAACTACATTCAGAGTATTTGGTCATATTAACTCTTTGGGAACGTTTGACGAGTGAGACTCGTCATTGATATGAATAGCCAAAGTTACAGATGACAAATATGGCTCGTCTAGAATTTTACATATGGGTTGTATTTATCTTAATCAATCTTGAATTCATTTACTTGTTTTCTAAATAAAGTTATACTTTAGTTATGTTTATAAAATAAGTGTATTCATCATGATAATAAGTTCAATATCTTAGGAAAGTTCAAAAAATTAGGATTCAAGGGGTTAACTCCTAATAAGTATGTTTAAGTAACTCATCAACTTTTTTAAACTTGTTCCATGACCACATCTATTGTTTCATCAAAAAAATTGCTATGGTTTCCATGGTTTCATTAAGACGCTTTATTTTGCTTTGTTCTAAACATTGAAAAGATGAGCAGAAAAAAAACATTACTCTGTTAATTAACGTACTATTATTGTTAAGATGAAGAATAATAGATTTTCATAAAAATAAATAGCAAATATAACAGAGTGTTTCCAAATAAATAATAAAATAATATATATATATATTGATAAAGCTTTTCTTTTGATCATATGCAAATTGTAAAATCTATACACACTTTTTCAACTCAAGTTGGCATTTTAAAAATCAACAAAAAAAAGGAAAAATATGGGAATATTTTTACTCATTTTAAAGAGAAGAGAATAAAACTTCATAATTGATAAAGAACTTCCTTGAACTTTCAAAAATAAAAAAATATATAATAGTTTTAATTTTGACCGAAATTTTACTGGGCATATGTTAGTATCTTTATTTCAAAAAATTGAAAGGTATGGTAAGTGTATTTATTTTTTTTACTTAACTGTATAAACCTGTTGCACTCATGATGGTTGTAGTTGTTGTTCCTCGTTTCTCGATTCTTATGGATGAAATAATATATTTACAGGTTTTACAGAACCAATATATTACAGGTATATATACAGGTGAATTGATGATACATTGTTGTTAAGTAACATTTATTAAAGTCAATAAAGTTATATTTTTAAATTACTTCTTCTTCTTCTTCTTCTTCTTCTTCTTCTTCTTATTATTATTATTATTATTATTATTATTATTATTATTATTATTATTATTATTATTATTATTATTATTATTATTGTTAATATTATTATTATCATTGTTATTATTATTGTCATTATTGTTTTTATTATCATTATTTTTATTTTTATTATTATTATATATTATATCTTCTTCATATAATTAAAGATGAGCAGCTTAACAAATAGGAAAAAACAGTTTAAGACGGTTACTTTGTACCAAAAAAACTTGATATCTTTGATGTTTTTATGAAATTAAGCAACAAGTCGATGAAAATTTATGTATATTTCATGTAAAAAGATTTTTTAATAATTCTACGTCTTTTAAAGTATTAGGGCATTTATTTACATTCCATCACATTATATTATATCTAAGATACCGATGACGTGGAACAGCGAGTTGGCGGACTCAATACAAAGCTATAGTTTTTTGATGTAAACTTTTATTGTTTTTTTAATCTTGCTAAATAAATTTCAACAATTTGAACCTAATTGTTTCTTTACTTGTTTAGTTTTTTAAAAGACTTTTTAAACTTAACGCAGTCGGCAAAAAGGTATCTAAAATTCATCTAATATACATCTAACATCTTTTTGCCAGCTGGGTTTCCCCTACTGTCTCATTATGACCTGCTCTACCCTAAAAACTTATCACAGTCTAGTCTACGCACATGTCTTTGTTTTTAAACTCTTGATAGTGCCTTTCCATCTTTTCATTTTAATGTCTTAATAAAATTTTACATCTTATTAAATATGGCCTTGGAAAAATAAGAGTGAATCTTTAATTACATATGATAGCCAAGTTTGTAATTGGGATCAAGTAAACTCACAAATCTCTTCCGATACATTAATTTTTTTCTTCCTTATGCATTATTTATCTTAGCCATGGTCCATCAGTAATACCTTTTTTCACTCTTTTCAAATTCCACTTTTCACTTTTCAAATTCCACTCATCATCTTTTGGGTTAATAGGATATCTTTTACAAACCACTGCCGTGACTGTCTCAAAGACAAAGGAAGTAGCCATGCTTTTCAAATCCACCAAACCTATTACCTATTAATTAGCTTTTTCCTTAACTAAAGTTAATTTTTATTACTTTTGGGGTGATTTTATAGCTCTTGACCCATGTGCCCCTAAAGGGAAAAACAACACCAAATCGCACACCAAACCACACACCAAACCACACACCAAACCACACACCAAACCACACACCAAGTCATACATTAAACAGAGAAAAAATTGGTGATTACACCCCAAGATCTAAAGAGATGCCAAAATACTGCCAGAAGTTTTAAAGGCAAAATCAAATATAACGGAAGAATGATACGGTGATCACTAAACTGATTGTGAGTTGCAACTTAATGTAATAAACTTAAAGTATGGCTCTAAAAATCACTTCTTAGCAGTTGCTCACGTACTGCACCCATACTACGAACGAGCACAATTTTCATTCAGTTTACAACTAAATGGTAAATTACATTTGCATACATTGATAAGATTTGATTGATATTTATGCTCTTTAAAAGCATGAATTAGTTCCAACAATAGTAGTTATTGATATTCGATTATTATTTAAGGATGGTGTCTTGAATTAGTGGAAAAACTTGGATCTCAAAACTATAGAGATGCTTTAATTTTTTAAGCAAAACGACGAGAGGATTACGGTCAGGGAATGGAACTATGATGAGGAGGTTGCTTCACATAAGAAACAGAAAGTACAACAAGTCGCAGCTGATGAAGCTGAGGTTGGATCATTCTATTTGAGCCGAGCAGGTAGTTAAGCCAGGCAGAACACAACTGCTACTAGTCAGTGCTGATGATGAACTTGCAACCACAGCAAGAGGACCTAAAAGAATGTTGCATGCAGCAGCGCCATTAAAAAAGTCACCTGAGAGAAAAAAGAAGCTTTTTAAGAAAGACCAACGGCATACCAGACTAGCGTTGAGTTTTTACCAAAAACTTACCGTTAATTGTTATAAATTGTTTGTAAAATGATGTCGGTAAATTTTAGAAAGATCTTTTAACAATTCTCAACAATGCTTGACAATGTTATAAAATCCTTGATTATCGCTTTCCTTGATTTGTTTTGCTCGGAAAATAGGGTCGAACCTCTACTAGTAAAATGATGTCGGTAAATCTTGAAAAATAATTTTTTTTAAAATAATGTTTAAGGGTCTTGAAATCATTTTAAAATACTTGAAATAGCTTAAATTTAACAATCACTTTCGTATCTATTGATTAGTTTTGTCTGATTGATTCTGATGGCTTATTTTTGTCTAAAAATTTTAAAAGAGACCTTTTTTTTTGTCAATCTATTTAATTTACCATTGGACAAAGTACCGAATGCTTGGAATTACTTAATATCTTTAACAAAGAAAAAATTTTTTTTTGCATAACAAGTCAATTCTCAAATTCCATAACTGGAATGCGGTATCACCTAGACAAAAAACATGAAACCAAAAGCGAAACACAGGAAAAGTTGATAAACAAAGTTGCAATAGAAACAAAAAAGACCTCAGATTTCAACTTTTTTTTCAAAAGCTACAAATTAAAGAAGGATTTAGTTTCAATGCCATTATTAACATCTCTTTAATTCGATGCAAATTGTCTGAAAAAGGTTATGGATTTACTAAAAATCTAAAACAAGTAATATTGGGGGTTAACAAGCTTGCAGTTAGCGTTTAGAGGGGACTGAAAAGGACGTTCTCTTTAGTAACTATTGGAAAACGCTTTTCAACTACACTTTATTTGAAAAATTGAATGTAAACGAATATTATAAACATACATAGGAAGCTGCAGGAGTTTTCACAAAAGAAGTGGTAGAGTTTAAGGGTTAAGAACATGTGACAGCAATTTCTGCTCAGATCAGATGGAGCATCAATGATAGTTAAGTTTGTAAAATTGGTTCCAACCTTGTTAAACCAATTGAATGCATTTGGCAGTTCAAGAAATGCTGTACAAAGTTAGTTTTCTTGGTGCCGCCATGGAAGAAAATAATCCTATTCATAATATGAATGTTCACTTGCAATCTGTCAAAAATGATATCCTTTAAAGAAAATTCAAGAAATAGCTCAGAAAAGAGGTTTTAGTTATCCTTGGCTGCAAACGAAGATGGAACCATAGGCGCTGACTTTTGAATTTGGCCAATGGGGCGAACGGAAATGCAAGGAGGCAAAAATCTCCTCCTCCCTTCAACCCCTCCCCCTTTCGTTAATCTACTGGCATCATTTATGGATGACCCCTTCCTTAAAAAAGAATACAAGAGGCTATTATCTATTTAAAATGCAATAAAAAGTTGAAAATATATGAGAAAGGTACTTGGTAAAGTACACATATATTTTCAAAATATAAGTGATGACAAATTGAAACTTTGAGAAACTTAAAAAAAGATGGATAATTAAAAGTGTGGTATTTTTATAGCAAAGTTATTGCTTGGAATGGTTGTCTTTTTTCAAAATCATTACCAGAAAATCCAGTTCTTCATTGTGACAATTAATAATGGGCAAGTATTTAAACTTTTCTGGGTTATTGTATTTCTTAAATATGTCTTCATTATTCCTATCATAGAAAATGGTCTCTCTGTAGTACATGTTGTTATTGCAACTGTCATAATTAAGTGCATGAACTTTTTTAGCTCTGTTAGATGGATCATACTATTTTCATGACAATACAAAATATTTAAAACATCCATGAAAGATGCTAATTTTAAATTTTGGCTTCAATTATGTTGTGAAACATGTCTCTATGCAATTTAAGTCAATCTATATTTAGATTAGAAAAGACTGTATTCAATAACAACAATTTGAAGTCAAAGGTAAACGTTGATGCTAGGCCGCCTTGAACAAAACCAATAGCTTCCTTTTAAATTTTATTGTAACAACTTTTTGCAGTGAAATTGTCTGGCTCTGTTAATCCGCAGTTAAATTTTGTTGGTAGCTTTCTTTTCCTTGGATCTTTAGGTTCATTTAAATCAAGATTTCTCCATTCCTCTTTTAAATCTCCCCACATGACAGAGTTAAATTTTTCTCTCATGTTGTAAATGTCTTTCAATGTATCAATAATATCAGTGCATGTTTTTAAATGTAAACTCTGGACAAATGATCTCAAGGACAAATAGTCACTTTCTTGCTTAAATCTCTTGAACCAAACAAGTCTCTTCGGTGATTCGCAAATGAACGTAATTAACTCCCTAGTAAGCTGAAGAATGTCTCTTACCTCGATAACATTCTTCATGTAGTCTTGGGTTACGAGATTTAGTGAATACGCTTGACAATGTACAAATAATGCTCGAGATTCGATGGCTCTTATCTCTATGCTCTAGATTCGATATTATTCTATATTCAATATTCTTATATCTCTGCTCTAGATTTGATGGCTCTTATTATTAAACTCCCGAAGCATTACTCGCACCATCAAAGCATTGCCCTCTTAAATCATTTATGGGTAAATCTAATGCGGTTAACAAATCACAAACCATTTTGAAAAGGGTTTTACAATCAGCTTTGTCTGTTCCGTAAAAACCAAAGAAATATTCTTCAACTTGAAATGTTTAACGGTCGACCGATCGAACATACAATTAAACCTATTCCATTACAAATATGGCTGAAGTCTCGTCAAGCATTATTAAAAAATATTTAACTTTCTTAGTTTTGGCCGTATTAACTCTGATTATTTTTGCTATTATTTGAAGCAACTCGTTTATTATTTCATGCAAAATCCATTTATATTTCGTTCTCAGTAACCAAGAACTCAAATCCGAATCATCTGTAGTTCTAACTTTTAAAAATTTTGAATCATCTGTATGACCTCGAATGGCTAGTCCTTGTCTTGCGAGTCCTTGTCTTGCGAGTAAGCCGACAGTGGAAATAATTTTATCTAGAGTTTCTCTTAATTTCTTCATACATTTTTGGTGTGAGGATGAAATTTGTGAAGATATATTCATATCTTTAACTTTGTATAATTCTTTGGTAATATTTTATCAGTGATTTGCTGATTTTTCATGGATATTAAATCTTTCAACGTGCTATTTTTGTCTTTGTTAAGCCGTGTCAAGTGAGGAATTTTGAAATTCCTGGCTTGACACGTACAAATGAACCTTGAAATACAGTATTCTTTTAAAATTGAGTTTTCGAATAGTTTTTTTTTATTAGGATTGTCCATAAATTATGCAATCCTAAATTCAAGTAATAAACAAAACAAAAAAGCTTTTGTCCAGAAGAAGCCTTCAACGCAAAATCTTTGAAGGAATTCAAAAGCCTTTATGACAAATTTTATGAAAACTTGCATTGATACTTAAAATGGTTGTCAAAGTGTGGAATTTACACTTGCTGGTGCTTCTACCAGCTACAACATTAAACTAATAATATTATCACAGATAATCATTGGGGGCAAATAAAAAATCTTGCCCACGTGCATATATTTCCGGGGGGGGAGGGGGCACTGTCCCTATTGCCCCCGTGGACTCGGCGCCTATGGATGGAACAGCCTACTGTCGATTATTCAATAGTTCTTAAAAGTTAAAGATTCAATTAAAAAAGTGTTGAAGAAAATTTTCTATATTTGATTTACGCTAATGACGAAGTGCAAGGTGCGACAGCTATTCGAGAACTTTTCACAACGTTTTTCAAAGTGAACTTTTATATTCATGTTAATAAAAGAAAAGTTCAAGATAAATGCTTTTCTTACTTAATCATTCAATAAGGTCTCCTTTTTTTGATCAGTGCCTAAAACCTAGGACGGAAGGGTTGGGAGGTGCTGACTATATAGTCTCTTGACATTGAGTTCCAAGTACGGGTAATGGATGTCCATAGTAACTTGACACTTGAGTGCACTTTATGGGATTTAGATCATAGCTTTATGGTGGCTAAAAGACATCGGGCCAGAAATTACCCATATTGTCCTGAAGATATTATCAGGTTTTTCTGGATCCATGGGTGCATTAACTTGTTGAACGATGTAATTGTGTTCTGGAAATTTATTCTTCCGCCATGGCAGCACAGAACATTTTAGTAAGCTGATATCAGAGACAGCTTGTTTTTTTTCTTTGATTTAGATTGATGGGTATTTTTCTCTTTTAAAAGTGATGATTCCTAGCACCATGACGGACTGAGAGTACTTAGTGTGACTCACAGGTGGTGCCCTGCTACATTTCTACTTTATAAATTTGTCATTTCTCCTATTGATCACACAGTTAATAGGGGAGAGCGGGGCAGCTTTGAACATTTTTTAAACTTTTTTTTATAAATCACTTTTTTTCTTCTGAATAGTCAAAGCAATCTATAAGGAATAAAACTGCAGTGCTTTAATAAATTCTGAGCTAAAAATTAACTCAGAATTCTTATTTCTTTAACGTATAAAAATGTTAAAATCTGCCCCAAACTTAGGTAGCTTTGTAAATACACCTGAGACAGCTTTGAATTATCTCTGGCAAATGGAAATAATTAGTGATTAACTTTTTTTTAATAAAAAATAGAGAGTTGATCTATTTTTAAATTCCATTAAGTTTAAGTTTCTAATAGTAAAAATATCAGTTAATTTTTTCTAAACTAAATAATCTTTGAATCATTCTAAAGAGTTGATCAAACAAAAGTTATATAAAGTTTTTAAGCCTGTAAATAGAAGTAAACTTAAAAAGAAAAAAAAAAAAAAAACTCTGTACCGATTTGTTTATTTTCCTTTCATTTATTTAGACTTTTGCAAATTTTCATAGCAGAATGAAATGCTAGAGTTTTTTATTATCTTATTTTTATTAAATACTTGTGCGACAATGTATTTAGTTATCAAACCTACTTCTTTATTCTGTAATGTAAAGTATTATGTTTTATATTATAAATTATAGCAACTTTGTTTGGCCTCATTAATCCATTTGCAACTTGCAGAACAGCATTATTAATATCTTCCTCTATGACTTCTGTCACTCTGTGTTTTTTATAGTTTCGAACCATCTTTATGAACAAATAATTAAAATCCAGGCCGTAATAATCAAACAATAAAGGGCGAGAAGTTTCAAAGAGGATTTTAAAGAAGATTCAAAGATGCCCCATTAATTTATTCAAAACTGCTGCAACAGCATTTTAAATAATAAAAGTAGATGTGAAATAGATATTTTAAATCAGTAGACTTCAGCTGAGCTAGCCCTAACTCAGCTGAGCTTCGAGCCCACGATTAGCCCTTTTTAGACCAGCTGAGTAGGCCCAGCGGTTAGGGGCTGAGACTTGTGGCTAAGCGAACATTTGACTTTCTGCAAAGGTCAACGCTCTGGGTCCTACAGCGTTCTGCACGGCTAGCGACAGGATATATAGTGGATCGGTGGTGGTAGGGTTGAAGCAGCCTCTGAGATAATGACTCTCAATAAATGGCATCTATGATGCAACCACCATCAAACTTTGCTAGATTGTCAAGCACGATCAACACGTTAATATCAACAGACGCAGCTCCAGACGATGCAAAGTTATATTTATAGTTATACCATTACTGTTGTTTCCATTTTTTAAGCCTGAGCCGTGCAGATATTGATCGTTAGTGTTCCGAAAGTCGATGGCGAGAAATTGGCGTGAACCTGCATGCCAATCATTAAAGTTTATGGTTTGGGTCGATAACTTGTTACTAATCATGTTTATCTCAGGAGAAACTTTGCGATTAGTAAGCCGTTGAGCTAATGGCCTAAATCGACGTGGTTATCAACATCTCACCTTGAATAGTGTGCCGTGTCAATACGTCCCTCTGGAGTTGAGCTGTGTACTATACATGCTGGATAGAGAAGACATTTTATGATAATGCGGATTACAATATTTAAAGAATGACCGATCCTCTAATAGAGGTAGCAGTAATTTAGTTAAGATTCTACAAATTTTAAACGTGAAATGGCTGAAGATGGAGGTGAGGGAAAATCACTAATAGATGTCACAAATAATTGGAATGAGATAGATGATAAATTTAATGCGTATATATTTGCTGATCCTGTTGATATGCCTAATTTTATGAGCGAAATCCCCGGAATTATGGATGAAAAAGGTCCAGAATGGGAAATTCAAAAAAGGTCAGAATTAGAAGCCAATAAATTGAAAAGAATATTCAATGATATTATCAAACAAGCGTTAGAGAGTGTTAGCGTTGATATAGACTACAGAAAGGTGAAAGAGAAATTTATAGTGATTCGGGGGATAGGCTCAAAGAAGGATCTAAATTTGGATTTAATGTGAATAAATTTTAGGGAGAAAACATAACTAACTTTATAACCATAGCAAACTATAAAGTAGGAAAATACGAGTTTGTTGAATGGAAAAAACTTCCAAAAAGTATCAAGGGGCTCTCGGGGCAAACATAAAAAAAGGAGTGAAAAGGCCATCCTTACCACCAATTGTTTTAAAAGTGCTTGCTCAGGCTAGCGAAACATCTTGGAGAACCGAGTCCTGAAAGTCTGGATAAGCTATCGAGCAGACTTGAAAGCATCTTCGAGTCCTTTAAGAAAGGGTATAAGACAAACATCTTCAATAGTCTCAAACAAACTGAAAAGATTGGGCTGATCCTTAAATAAAAAGATAAATGAGAAAAATTCTGCTTTGGAAACAAAAAATAGGATTCAAAGTATATTAGTACGATGGAGATGGAAGAGATCGGAGAGGCACGAATTACTTGAAAAGGAAAGGAATAACCTTGAAGATGCTGAAAGAGAATATGCTGAGTTTTGCATGAGAAACCAGTTCCAATGGGTACGCGAATTAATAGTAACTTCTAGAAATAAATGTTAATTCTTCGGAGAGTGGCAAGAATTTGAGTGAAAAAGTTCGCCTAATATTCAAAGAGCAGGGCTTGGTGGTGCCACCAGCCGCTCCAGCTGTGGCACCACCAAGCCTTCAGAGCTCCACCCGAAAGAAAAAGGAATCATTGACAGACTTAAAGACGTGCTTTGTTGGCTCACTAGGAAGGCTATTGACGCATTGCCTGACATACTCGACTCTACTATCGCCTGGATCTTCCGAGCTCTGCTCTTTTCGACCTGCTCTCATTGCTGGTGCAGGACTTATGATCGCCGCAGCAGAAAAGTATAAAAAGAATTAGATAGTTGTATTCATGGGAGAGGCAAGTTTTCCTGGCGGGCTAGTCCTAGGCGGCATCGTCCCTGTTGTAATTTGGGACCCATCAAAGTTCGTACCTAAAGAAGACTGTATAGGAACACCGGGGTTAACAGACATACCAGCGAATAGGAGTGATGGTAAATTTATTGGCAACTTCGAGAACCGTGCTAGGCCTACCCTGGAATCTCGAACCATTTGAATTAACAGCGTCACAGACACTAGAAACATCATATTTCCCAGAAGTGTTGCTAAAATGTGAGGAAGTTGTATCTGCAAGCACTACGAGACGTTTATGGTGAGGCAAGCGTGCAAGTGGCGCTTAGTTATGGAGTGCTTTTATAGACGGTGTGTACCAGATGGTTTCTTATGTCTTGAATGAAATAATGTTGAATACTACTGGTCTAATTGGAGAAGAATTACATCCCTCACGTAAGGCTAACACAATGTCTGAATTAAGACAACACCCGGCGCTGCCCACAATCTTGAGCGTTCCTTCCATAGAACCATCCGCGCCATCCGTGATCTCAGGGTTGACACTGACAACACTGTTGTCTTCAGATAGGTGTACCCTGAGATTCCAGTCCTTCTGTGGATAAGTAAATTGAAAAGCTCTATGATGATTACCAATTCTTATCGAAGGGGAGAAAAATTACCACCAAAAGGCTAACAGTCTGGCTTAAAGTATCTCTACAACATCGTTTGCATTCACAAAATGCTACTCTACATCAGCTTCCATAGGCGAAAGATTGAACAGGCAAAGATTTGTGAGGATCCTGATGGTTCGATGGTGCAATGGTGCAATGCTCTCAAAGAGGAACTTGACAAGAGATTCCCTGAGGGGGGCATCAAAACAGAAGCGTACGTCATGAGGACGGGGACTTGATGATCAGCAGTGAAAGGGATGCACTGGTGAAAAAGATTATTGAAGAACACGCTTCAACAAAAGCTTACCATGATCTCCTTGACAACAAGAACAACGATGTTAATGCTGAGCTACAAAGCCAAGAAAAGGAAATTGATGAAATCTTAAGAATTCATTTGGATGAGATGGCTTTTATAATTGGACCTGAAAATGAGGATCAGCACCCTCCATTTGAAAGAGAATTCAAAAGATACTTTGCCTTCTCAAAAGTTGACTTAGACGTAAGTTTTAGTTTGAAATAAAAAAGATTTTAACTGATAATTTTTTATTAGAAGTACATAACATTTTGTCAGTAACTGTTGATGATAGTATACTCGCTCGAGCATAAAAATTAGTTACTGACGGAAACTTGTGGATAACATGTGCTTGTGCTCGTTTTTAAAATTAATTTTTAAAGTTGTGCAAAATTTTTCTTAAGGTTGACCCTCTGGACTGGTGGAGATCAAATGAGAACCATCTACCGTTGCTTGCTAGTCTGGCACGTGCATTCTTGTGTACTCCGCCCACATCATCAAGCTCAGAGGGCCTTTTCACAAGCTAGAATGATAATCACCCAAAAAAGAACAAAATTGAAGCCTGACACAGCCCAGAGACTGGCCTTCGTTCAGTTGAACATCTAAAGGCTTTTGCCTTTGGTATCTCATGTTCCTATTGATGACTCGGAAGAAAAAGAAAATACTGAGGTCTTGGATTTAGAGGAAGAAACAGATGATGAAGAATAGTTTATAGTTATAAAAATTTTAACGACAATTTCAATAAAAGTGAAACTGTGCTATGTATGTGTATGATATTCTTTAATAGTACGTTAGTAACGAATGAGTTTCTAAAAAAAATGTCAAAGTAGTTATCGTAAAAATCGTCAGTTTCGAAATTTTATGACAATTTAACGGAAAAGGTCGTAACAATTAATCGATGGTTTTCGTAATTTTTTACGGAAATTTCGAGCAAATTAATTGATTTACGTAAATCGTCGGGTTGGTTTGAAAGGCCCCAATGCACGGTGGCCCAGAATGCAGTTTTACTGGACAAAATTCGTAACTAATTTAATATTAGAGCTATATTCACTAAAATTAGTATGAGTACTAATATGATGTCTGCGCTTTTTATGAAAGTAGTATTTTTTATTTCGTTGCTATGGATACCTTTATTTTGCTTAGCAACAACCTACTTTTGTTATCTGCAGATATTTTATAAGTGCTATATTCACTAAATTTGGCATGGGTACCAATATGAGATCACACTTCTTACAAAAGTGATAATTTTTTAAATTTAGTTGTTATGGAT
>QPEY01000102.1:557102-578255 GCA_014706445.1 Hydra viridissima
ATGAAATACAAATCAAAAATCTATAAAAACCGTTACAAATTGCAAAAACTACTGCATCGTGTGCTCTGACGTCATATTAGGAAAAAGAGGAGGAAAAGAAAAAAAGAAAGAAAGAAAGGAAAAAAAGAAAGAAGGAAAAAAAGAAAGAAAGGAAATAAACAAATAAACAAAAAAAGAAAGAAAGAAAGAAAGAAAAAAAAAAGAAAGAAAGAAAAAATAAGGAAGAAAGAAAGAAATATAGTATGAAATAAAAAAGAAGATAGAAAGAAAATAAAGAAAGAAAGGAAATAAAGAATAAAAGCAATAAAGAAGTAAAGAAATTAAAGAAAGCAATAGAGAAACAAAGAAAAGAAAAGAAAGAAAAGAAAAGAAAAGAAAAGAAAAGAAAAGAAAAGAAAAGAAAAGAAAAGAAAAGAAAAGAAAAGAAAAGAAAAGAAAGAAAGAACGAAATAATATAGGCCTAGTCACCAGTATCAAATTTCGATAGAAGAAATTTAATTCTATTCCTGTATTTTGAAACCAATTCGTTCTTCTTATTCAATAAGGTACCTTCATTAAACATAATAATCATGCACTTCTCATGCAGGCATAGCATGCAACATCAGAAGTTTTGCTAGTTTTGCCCAAATGGCTTGATCAGATACATGAGGGAAGTTCAACGTTTTGCTCCATAGGTCTTTAAGCTCTACAGAAATTAAACCGATCCTCTCTCTCCGTTCTTTGGCAGTGGGTTCAAGAAATTTGAAGCGTCCAATGACGTGGTTTTTCAGGGGCATGCGACTCCTTTCGCTCAAGGGTGCTTCATAATTTGCCACGTTGCCTCTTGTTGGTGGGGCTTGAAACTGGACTAAGTTCTTCGTCCGGGTTTCCTTGTTGTTCTCCGTGTTAAAAGAGCTCTTCTTGAACGACATGTTGTCTTCTACTCAGCAACTGAAATAGGAAAGGCCTTAGCGTCAATATTATTTACGTAACAAATTAAAGAAACTGTTATTAAATTTTCAAATGAACTGATTTTGTTAAAATATTTTATTTCAAAAGAAGCAAATAACGATTATAGAAAATGAAAAAGGCAGACACTAATAAAATATTATATGCTCAATTATAATTTGCGAAAGAGTTAAATGTAACTTACCAAATAATACAAGGATCTCTTTATACTTAAACTATAGAGAATGCGCAGTAATTAAAAAAAGGCAATAATAATGTTGACACCAAATTAAGGTAATTAAAACTCAACTACCCGCTTTGAACACTTCGTATAAATATCAGTTTATAGCAGAATGCAAAACAGCTGAAGAAAGTTTTAGAACTCTACAGAAGCTTCCCGAACAATTACGTTACCGTGACGTCACTTTCCTGGCTATCTAAACGAGAGCTGCTCAGGTGAAGAAACAATTAGTGAGCACGCTTCATCTGGAGAAGTGGAGCATACACTTTGACGGCAAACACATTGAGGGCTTTGAATATCAGGCCGTGGTCCTCAAGAATGAATCAAAAGAAATTAAGTTGACTGCGCTAAAATTGAAAGATGGGAAAGCTCAGACAATCGCAGAAGGACTCCAGGATGTGTTAGAGGATTTCAAACTGTGGGGATCAGTTGTGATGATTGTTACCGACACAACAAACGTGAATACCGGCAAGAAAACAGGCGTTGTTGTTCGGCTGTAGCAAATGTTCGAAGAGAAAGGTCACCCCAAACCCAAGTTCATCAGTTGCCAGTACCATGTGCTAGACCGCGTTCTTCGCGTTGTCATGGACGATGAGCTCCATGGGCCGACTAAATCACCAAACATCGAGTATTTCTTTGTGCAGGGTTTGATGAGCAATTACGATAAATTGAAAGCAGCTTTCAGCAACGGTAAAACTGAGATTAAGGAAAAAGGCGGCTGGAGAGATGACATGAAGTTTCTCTACCACCTCACTCGTGTTTTCCGTCACTTAACTGAGAGGAATGAGACCCCCTTCGTGAGTTTCAAACAGATCACTAACATCAACAATGCACGCTGGAACTCTCGTGCCATTCTAGCCCTTCTTGCGTTTGTTCTGATGCCAGAAACCCGGATCAGGTTGCGTAAAATCTGTTCATTCATTTCTTACTCATGGGCTGACCATTGGTTCAGCAATCAATTGTTCCGCGTTAATGATTTTGAAGAACTATCTGAAGCTCTGAATGACTACCCAAAAGCTCTCAATTGCTTGAAAACCCACTGGAAAACAGATGGCTCTCCAATCAATATTGCCCGAAGCAACCAGTGCTGCAAGCGTGCCATCAAAGTTATGCAAGAATTGCACGACTCCAACCGCAACAAGGACAACCTCCCACTGAGATTCATCCTCTCTAATGACATTATCGTGAATATTTGACTTCCTTGTGCGTTTGATGATCTTATATAACGCTGTATGCATGTGACTCTACAGCTTGTGTTCAATTTTGTACCTGCTTACAGTGACTTCAAAAATTTGGCCATAAAGTTAATAAATAAAATTCTTAAAATCATTTTGTGCTTGAGGTTTTTTTATCAAATCGCCTTGAATGTAATATTTTATTTAATCTTAAATGAAAGCTCATCAAACTATGATACAGGGAAACGAGGTTGTATAACAGCCATCACCCTAATATATATAAGTGTGTAAATAATACCCATTACCCATGGGGATGAAAGTAAGGGACTGCAGCATCCCTCTGCTGAGCTGTAAATAATACTTTGTTAAATTCATTCAATAGGTAGTATTTTGTCTCATTCAATATGCGCATCACTTTATCCAAAAATGATTAGTCACACCAAAAACACCATTAATTAAGCTTGAATGTTTTACTCACTGTAGTACTAGAGACTGTTATCTATTTAAGCATGGAATTTTATTTTCCGTAACTTCAAAAATTGCTGCAAAATCAGAAAAAAAAAAATTTTTTTTTTTTGACAACAGATGTTATTGTGTTTCGAATGTAAAAAAATTACTTTTTACATTCGAAAACACAATAACATCCATTGTCATTACGGTCATAGAGCAATAGGATGGATGAGTAGATCAGTTGAGTTCTTATTTTTATCACTCTTTGTTACAGGAATTTGAATATCCTTACATCAATGCTTCTATAAGAATCTGACTTGTCCCATTCAATAATTGTCCTATTCATTAAGGTTCTCCCCTACACTAGTCAGAATTCATCAAACTTGTAATCTGATCAAAGACCTTTTTTTTTTTATTATTATCTGTGAAGCACCTATGGTCCTAGGTACAAGGTAACTATATGGCCCTAGATGAAAGACTAAATGATCTTATACAGAAGAAAGTTTTCTTAAAATTCAACACTGACAAGAGACTTATTCAAGATTGCATCTTAAAAAAACAATGCACTTGAACTGAAAGAAAATTATTTTATTTAGGATTATAAAAGCATAAAAGAAACCAAAATTTTACTTTCAGACAAAAAAAAAACGTTTTCCATTTAAAGAATTTGATCAATAAATAGCAATTAGTATTACCAATCACCTGACAAAAAGTAAATTGATGTTGATTAAAGTGAAGTGGCCCCTGGGACAAAGTGGCCCTAGGTTCACAAAGTTCCCCTACTTGTTAAATTGTGTATTAAATTTTGAAATTGAAATAAATCAATAAAATAAACACAAACTTATCTCAATAAAATAATTGATCTTAATGATCAAACTTATCTTAATGAAATTAAACGATTAAAAAAAAGTATTAGGATAAAAAAACCTTCTTTGATGAGATCAAGCTCAAATCTAATAGCATCTTGAATATAGGATGTGTCCATCTTGTCTATCTAGAATAAAGTAAAACGTTCAACTAAAACAAAACTTTTTATTTTTTCATAAATTGTTTTTTTATTGGTTTAAGAAAGAAACTGCTTTTAATTTGCCAAACCTTAAAATTTTAATTGATAAAAATTCTCATAAAGTTTGATATTAAAAAATCCTTTTATTTTGGGCAAATTAAAATCAATAGAGTGGAACCTAGAACAAACAAAAAATAAGAACATATTAGAAACATACGATGCTGTTTGTGTTGGGCAAGGCTGTAGCCAGGTGCTCTGCTATAAGAACTTCAGAAAGATCTTTCCATATGAAAGAGCCTAAAAAAGATCATAAACTTCAGTGAACTAAATTAAATTTGATAAATGACAAACTAAATATGAATCAAAGGTTTAAAAATGTTAAATATTACATAATAAATAATATTATTATGAATTTTATTGAAACATTTGTAAGTCTTTTTATTACATATCTTTTATTTGTAACATTAAGAAATAAAAATAAATGTTTAGACTAGTTTTTGTTTTTCTTAGACATAGAATATTGTATTTGAGTGTAAACAAAGTATCATCAAAGTTTAACACAAACTTTGATTTAATAACCGGGAAGTTTTAACACACAAAACTCAAGACACCACACTACCAAAGATGTTAGATCTGATATATAAATATAGTTAAGCAAGTTGCTACCTAAAAAAATTAACACAACAAAAAAGCAATTACAATCTCACCAACAAGCATCATAGGATCTTCTTCATTTTGATCCTTGGTTTTACAATATTCATCAAATAAAGATGCATGTACAAACTGCACTACATCCAATATCTTTTTGAATACTTCAGCTGAACGCAAACAAAAAAAGAATTTTAACACTAGACCTAAAGTTTTCCAAACATAAAATCTCCACTCATTTAGAATTTTAAATAATACTTAGTATCATAGACCAGTTTAAAAAACATTTTATTAAAATAACCTGCCCTGCTTAATTGTTTTGGAACTTTTCATGACATTCTTTGTGATTTTCAGGACATGACAACCATTCTAAAACAAACAATTGAGTAGACAGCACACAATAAAAAGCTAAATCTGAACTAACATAAAATTTTGGGTAACAAAGTGATTGTGAAAACAAATTTACTAATGAAACAAAACAAAAAACTAACAAAAAAGAACAAAAAATAAAAAGCTGAAAAAAGGTCACAAGTGCAAATTTAGAAGTTTTAGAACTGCTTGGAAAAATGAAGACTTGGAAAATTTTAAATGTTCAACAAAACCAAGAACTACAAAAAGTTCTTGGTTTTGCTGAACATTTCTTGTTGCTTCCATCCAATCCAAATGTTTTACCTGTTTGAGAAACTATTAATTTTGATACATTAAACTAATTTTCTCAAATTAATTTTTTTTTTGGCAAGATCAGCTTAAATGGTGGTATACCCCTCAGAAATATCAAATTTTTCAAAAAAATTTTTGTTGTTTTATTTAATCTAAAATTTATCATAGAATCATATTCTGAAAACCATTTTTTAAAATTCAGTATGTAACTTGAGGAAAACAAACTTTACTAAACCTTACTTTTTAAAGCGCCCTTGACAACCTCCATAGCAACGGTTAAATTTTTACTTGGCCAAGAAATTCTCCCCAAATATAACTTTTGATACTGAGAAAAAGCTTGTTGAAATGAGTTTATAATTTATTTCTATTTTCCATTAATCAAAACATCTGTAAGATTAAAAGCAATAACTGGATTTCTCATAAATTTCTTCCAGAAGTTTCTTTAAAACGAATTGCCATCTTAAAAGTTATATATATATCTAGGTATCTGTTTATGTTTATATAATTTAAACCTTATACTTTTAATGGGTAGAGAACGTGTGAAATTTGCTACTCAATACAAAAAGAAAAAAAGATTTCATGGAAATCAATATACTTTAAATAAAAAAAATTCAGCAAATACTAGTCTTCTACTAACAGATTCACAGAGCTCAATAAATGTATCTAATTCGAAGGTAAACCCTATTAATACTTTTGCAAGTTCTAATAAAAAAAACATATGTGGATACAGAATTATTGATAGCACTTTATTAGCCATTGTTGTTCAGTTGTTATGTTGTCCAGAATGTAAAACTTGTCGACTTAATTTAGCTGAAAATGCAAAAAAAAAATTTGGACTTTCCAGCTCATTGATTATATTTTGTAAATGTGGATTCAATCATGAATTTTTTACATCCAAGAAGTGTGGTTCTGGAAGTTGTAGAGCCTTTGATATTAACCAAAGGTCAGTTTATGCAATGCGTTCATGTGGACAAGGCCATACTGGCCTTAAAAGATTCTGTTATCTTATGGATCTTCCACCGCCAATGACTAAAAACACTTACATTAAAATTGTTCGAAAAATTGCTATTGAAGTTGAAGCAATTGCAGTAGAAACCATGTCTGATGCTGCACTTGAAATTATAAAAGCATCCCAACATACTACTGATGAATTCAATTTAATAAATACCAGTGTTTCTTGTGATGGTACTTGGCAACGTCGAGGTTTTTCCTCATACAACGGTGTTTATACTGCAATATCAATGATTACAGGAAAAGTTTTGGATTGTGAAGTATTATCCAAATATTGCAAACAATGTTTTTTAATTCTAAAGAAAAAAAATACAGACCCTGATGCATATAAAATGCTAAAAAATACTCATTTTTGTAACCTCAACTATACTGGCCCATCCACCGGTATGGAGGTCGCTGGAGCAAAATCAATTTTTGAACGATCTATTGAAAAATATAAACTTCGCTATACTGAATTTTGTGGTGACGGAGATAGTAAGGCATTTTCATCTGTTGAAAGAGTGTATGGTGATACAATAGTTTCAAAATTAGAATGTGTTGGTCATATGCAAAAAAGAGTTGGCACACGATTAAGAAAATTGAAAAAGGAAAGGTGTCTAGGTGGTAAAGGAAGACTTACTGATGCAACAATTGACAGATTGCAAAACTATTATGGAATTGCAGTAAGAACCAAAAATCAGTCTGTTCATGAAATGCGCAGTGCTATACTTGCTTCATTGTTTCATGTTGCTTCCTCAAAAGAAAATAATTATCACACCTATTGTCCAAACGGTGAAAAAAGTTGGTGCCAGCACAATGTTGATCGAAAACATCCCAATCAACCTTCTCTCTATAAACCTGGCCCTGGTTTGCCACGTGATATTATTGAGTTACTAAAGCCAATTTATAAAGAACTTAGCTCTAATGAATTACTTGCAAAATGTATGCATGGAAAAACTCAGAACCAAAATGAGAGTCTTAACATGATGATATGGGAAAGAGTACCGAAAACTAAATTCTGTTCATTGTTACATTTGAAATTTGCAACATATGATGCTATTGCAAACTTTAATATTGGAAGAAAAGCATCAGTGATGACTTATGAAAAACTCAATATGATTCCAGGAACATTTATGATAGATGGCTGCAATAAAGAAAATAAAATACGCTTGTATCAATCGTCATACAAAAATAAATCCGATGTTAAGTTGCGTAGAAAAACAATCAGGGGCAATAAAAAGAACAAAAATGATAAGGAAAAGCAAAAACAAGGAACTCTTTATGCTGCTGGTAGCTTTTAAACATTTTGCTTTAAAATTTACAGACATTGTTTATTTTAAAAATATTTTTCTGCATTTTTTTCTCTTTTTTAATTTTTAAAGTGTTTTTTTGCTAACTTCTATTTTTCAATCTCCCGTCACAGTTATTTGATTTTCTAGTAATCAGTTTTTAATCAAATTTTCAGCAATGATGTGTTTTTATATGATGTATGCAATCTGCCAAAAGTTAATTATAAAACATTTCAGGGTTTGAGATATTGCTGTTTCAGCACTAAAAATTGGCTTATTTAAAAATCTTCATAATCCGTGTAGTGCTACATGGAAACTAATAGTCAGATTTAAAAACTTTTGGCAGATTGCATAGATCAAACTGTTTTTTATCATTGGGCCAAGTTTTACTTTGAATACTCTATTAGAATCTGAGATATTTTTGACAGTGCGACGTGCATATTTTCCTATATCCGCCATTTTAGGTGATTGTCATGACAACATAACCACCTGTAATTTTATAAATCGATTTCATTTAATAAGATCTTTCATAGGCTTAATTTTAATTTTGAGTATAAGATTTCACTTCCAAGATAATTTTGAAGGGGGTATACCACCTTAATACAATTGAATGAATGAGTTTTAATACAACTGCCGTTCTTTTGCTACATAACTCTAAAAAATCTATCGCGAAACAATAGATATAAAAATTCTACGAAAATAATCGCAAGGTAACGTAAGTGATGTAACATAAGTTAAAAACCTAGTATCAAGAAAACAAGTATATCTTTCATAGCCGGTCACCTCTGATAATTTTTTTTTTTACTATCGTAATTTGTATTGAATTCTCAACATCTTGTAAAAATTTCTAACACGATCCGCATTAATGGTTCGCAAATATTCGACCTAAAAGTTGCAACACTTTTTTTACCTTGTTTTCTGCGTAACGTAAGTTAAGTGGCATTTTCGGTAATAAATTCGCCCTCTTTTGGCCAGACTCAAAACTTTTTAGCTTGTTTTATTCTTTTGACTGACAGCTTTCATAAAAATCAGCTAAAATTTTAATTTACAGTTTAAATATGCAAATATTTGATAAAGTTGTTGCGCGTGTAACGTAAGTTAAAAATGGAATTGCACATATATATATATTCTTATATTCTTTACATATTCTCAGATATTCTTTTGAATATTCTTTGAAATAAAAAGTAACTTAAAAAAAAAGATAATATTGGTTTCTGAAAGGATATTAGAGCTTAAATCGCTCAAAGGTAACCCCAGTTTTAAAGAAATGTGTTGTGCAAATCAAAAACAGGGAACGTCATATTTAAAGACAGGTTGCAAAACTCAATAGCAAACCAACAGTTTTTGTAAGTATTTGAAAACATTACATTTTTTCATTTATTCTAAGGTCAATAAAAAAAAAAAAATCAAGATCAAACTTCTTCTTGTAAGATTAAGGGGTAAAGGAAGTCTTTGAAAATTGATTTTGAGTTTTCTCAGTTTGCGAAAAACTGACATCCCCTGTTTTTGCCCTGACCTCTTCAATTTTAAAAAAGTAATTAACTTTTAAATGTAAAAGTAAATTACTTTTCCATGTGACTCGATTTTACATGTAAATGTAAATTACTTTTTTTGAACGTTTACAATTACATACATTACATAATTTACTATTTCGTAAAGGCTTACTTACTTGAGTATGTAAAAAAAAGTTAGTAAAAGTGCTATCCCTACTAAAATCTGTTAAAGATTTAATAGTCACAGCTTTTCTGCTTGTTAAAATAATATATCCATTTTTTTGCTGTCCCAAACTACCATCTTTTTTATTTGAAGCATACTTTTTAAACCTAGATGAAGTTATTTGAGGATACAATGAATCGTCACTTGTCCAAGGAGCAGTTAAAGGCCGGATATTTGTAGGATTCAAGAAAGTTTTTAATACAAAAATTCTTTCTGCCTTTCTTTTTAGTTTTTCAGTTAAGGATGGATACAGTTTAAGTTTATTGATTCTGATGTAACTTATCTAAAGTGCCAATTGTTGATAAGCAATGGTCTGTTAGCAATTTTATACAATTTTTTTTAAGTAAATTATCATTCATTGTATTTTATTTTCAAAACACAGATATTAAACTTTTTAATGTTAGAATTACGGATTCATTCACCCCCTATAAAGATTTCATCAAAATCTTATACGCCGAAACCATCCCTTATAAACGTCCCTAATTCATTTATTACATTGAATTACAAATAACAAAAAAAAAAAAAAAAAAAAAAAAAGAACAAAAATACCCGATCGAGCGAAAATTTCGGTTCGAGGATCGGGTAATTTTACTACCCGATATACCCGCTTATCGCGTAATTTTATAATCGAGATTATCGGTTATAATCGGGATAATTTTATTACTCGGTTTTCGAGTACTTCTACGGATAATATTCGGGTAGTTTAAATTGGGTAATACCCGACCCGAAATTTGGATATCAGGTAACTGAAATTATTAAAATTACCTCTCTACAGGTACCCGCGAGTATTCGGGTCGGGTTTTCGCTCCCTATATGCTATCCACTAGGGAGCGAAAACCCGACCCGAATACCGGAGGGTACCCGTAGACGGACATTATCAACAACTTAAGTTACCCAATACCCTAGCCATAGGTTCAGGTATTATCCGGTACAAACTACCCGAACACTACCCGTAGAAGTACCCGAAAAGCGGGTAACAAAATTACCTAATTATTGGACCAAAATTTTCACAGTTCCGGGTATTTTCGTTAGATTTCTTTTATTTATTGCGCTTTTTTAAATTTAAATTTATTTCAATTCTTTAAATATAATTTTTATTTCTATTTTATAGTTTCACCTAATCCATGTAAGTATTAACTTTTAGTTAATTAAAAATTAATGTTTATATGTTTACAAGCACGCATACATACTAGGGTGTCCCTTTATCAGGGTCACATTTTATTTTGACTACTCTAAGCATTTTTTTTGCTGCATTTATGTGAAAAAATGAGATCTGTTAAGTTTTAGAAGTCAAACTTTACTTTTGTGACTACACAACCCACCTCAAATTTCAAAAATCATGTCCTAATTAGACCAAACGAAAATCCAAAATCGCTTATAAATTACTAATTATATGTTTAATTTTATTCATATATTATACCAGACATATTTTAACCACTAAATCTACAACAAATTAACATTTTCTTTCCACCACTCCCTAGGGGTCTTCCAGTCTTTCTTTTCTGGTCCTTTGGTTGGAGAAGATCTTGCCGCAGCTCTTCATCATGGCTTCCATCAATAAAGTCCTGTATAAGCTTAACATTCCTCTTTGCAGCATCATTAGTTACAGGAATGTTGGAGATAAAATCCTTGAACTTAGTGTAGCCAGATAATGTTTCACATACTAGGTGGAATCTTCATCCATTCAAGCTGCTGGCTATCCAATTTTAAGATGTTAAATATCAAAATGGATTCTGAATCAACAAACTCAGACAACCTGGGACTCTATCCTTCTTTGTCAATGAAACCTGATACATTAACCTTCTTATACATAAATGACAGAGGATCCGTTTCCTTTGAATCATTTATTATCAGGATTCTTTCAGCAATTTCAGTCTTTTCCTCATCTGACACTCCAGGATCCAGTAAACTAAATGGGATTAAAGTTGGATGAAGATACCATGTATGGTTTGCAATGCTATCGAGACATTTGGCTGCAACATTAGGTCTGCTCTTCATGTATGACCTCATCTCCCAAATTGCTTCTATGTCATGTCTTGGAGAAATTACAGTCTGAGACGAGGTTAAGAACCACTTTGCATAATGCAATGCTACAAACTCAGAGATGGCCTCAACTTCTCTTTTTGTAGAAGCTGTGGAAACAATATCTGTCATTTGGCTCAGAATTTGCAGCTTCATGTAATATGTAGCCTGTGCCATAAACCTTGCATGATGAATTGCTCCAGGTTGTCGAACTGTCAGTTAATCAATCTCTGGGGATAAATAGAATTGAACAATTTCTGCTTGCTCCCAATAATCACCTCTGGGTATTTTTTCTTCATCCAACAACTTTGTGATGATTACTTGGGATACTCTAGAAGCATTGTCAAGTTGTTAATTTACTCCATACTTGAATTTGCAAAATTTATTTTGATCAATCTGAATAAGAGAAAACTCATCCAACAATTTCTTGAAGAGTTGATTATCTGGACCTGAGGTTGTCTTGAAGAATTTTGCAACATTCTTAATATGACACTCATAGACATGATGTCTACAAGCAAGATGCATAACAGGTCTTCCATGATAGATGTTTAACCTGAAATTCACTCCATTTTCTTTACCTATATTTGACGCAGTGGTGTCAAATACTAGACCTTTAATATCTTCTTTGAGTGAGTTTTCTTCTAAAATCTCAATAATCTTCTGAATATGTCAAGCTCCAGTAGAATCAGTGACAGGAGGTACTTCAATTAAAAAATGTTCTCCATCACAAGTTACACTCAATGCTAAGCGCTCTCATTTGAGTTTCTTTCCATCAGTATACTCTTTGACTAGCTTTCCATCATAATGAAGAATCATGTTTGATCCAGCTTTTCCTCTTAAAGCTTCCCTGGCTTCCTCCACTGTTTCCTGTATGACCTTTCTACCTTTTCTGTGTATATTGGATTTCGAAATACCTTTACTGGAAAGTCCACTGGTATCAGCCATCAGCTTTAAAATATCGGGTTGAGCTCTGATGCTCACATGTTTAACCTTCGAAATAAGGGCAGTATCTCCTACTATGCCAGCAGATGTATATGGTTGTGGATTTATCTCATCTTTACTCAAATCTGAAGAATTAGAGGTGTTTGTTTCCTCTGAAGATATTTCTGTTTCACTTGAAGATGAAATCTGCAGCTCAGACCGATAACTCTGGTCATGATCTGCTCCAGATATACTTACTCTTGCCTGTTGAGATCTTTGAGCAGAATAAATCTACCTTTTATCTTACTTCCCAGTGTACATTTTCCTACAACCTCTTTATCATTTATGAAAAAGATATCTTTTGCATTGTCTACCTGAGATCTTTTCTTATCTTTCTCTAATATTTGTATCACATCACTGAGCATAACATCAAAAAGAACAGGTAAAATATTGTCTTTGAAAGTTATTCTCTTTCCTACTTCTTTAGTGTTTTGCCTTTTTTGAAGAGAAATCAACTTTTTGTGCTTGGCTAGCAATTTACTTATTTTCTTCTGTACTTTGTCCACTCTGGAAGTTAGAATTCCAGCTTTCTCATAAATAGTAGTAACCTTTTTAACCAAACACTGACAATTTTCCTCACAAATGACCTTGAAATCATGAGAGAATCCACAGAAAAGAAGGGTGTTATCTTTGATCTTAGGATTTTCAGACATAAAAAAATAAAAATGCTCCAAATGTCTTTGTTAGAAGGGAGTAAATTGCCATTCAACTTGTCACTTATACTCTTAAGAAGAAATATTTCTTTCTTTTTTCTGGTTTTAGCCATTCTGTTCAATTAAGTTTACTCTCTGCACTGGAGTCAAACAACAACTATAATAGACAGACGTTTATAAAAGTGTCCTATCACTTACAGAATTATAAAGTGTTCTTTCACTTAAAAAGATAAAGTTTCTCAAAGTTCCAATAATAGTGTTCTATCTCTACTTTGAAGCACTTTTGGTAATCCTTCAGTTGAACGGCGTAAATTAAAACTATTTTACGCCGCTCAACTGAAATTTGCCTTTAAAACGTTTCAGACGTTTTTGAGACAATGCAAGAAAGCAAAATAATAAATTTATTTTACGCCGCTTAACTGAGCCATTACCGTTGGAACTTACCCCCAGGCCCTACCCCTAACCGAGGAAATGAATTGTTCCAAATAACCTTCCTCCCCAAACCCCCAGGTCAGAATTTGCTCACCACATTTAGATTGTAATATTACCCCACCACCTCCCCCCTCCCTAATTTATAAAACACGCAATATTAAAGGCTTTTTTATATATTCAAATCTTATCACTTCAGGAATGAATTTTTTGGAAAAATATACACAAATTAAATATTTTTCAACCGATTTTGGGTTTTCGTTATTCTAATTAGATGTGAAAAGGGTTCGGAAATCAATTTAGACCCATTTCATAATGATTAGATCAGCATTTTGTTTGATTTTGTCAACCGCGTCTAACCGCATAAAAATGGGTAAATTGTGTCAAGTGCGTATCTTTGAACTCACTTCAAACCTAACTTACGGTTTTATTCAAACCGCTCCCAATTCTTTTCAAACTACTGAGGGTTAATAGTACATGGTTCAACATAAGATTAGCCTGTATCTTTCAAACTGTGACTACACAAGCACTGTAAAAGTGGGCTTTATTCATCCAAAAATGATGATTTTTTGAAACTTAAAGTGGGTTGTGTAGTCACAAAAATAAAGTCAGAGCTCTAAAACTTTACAAATCTCATTTTCTCACATATGCGCAGTAGAAAAATGCTAGAAGCAGTCAAAACAAAATGCATACATACATACATACATACATACATACATACATACATACATACATACATACATACATACATACATATATATATAGATACATACATTAAATTGGACAACAATCCTATCCGAAAGTACCGGACCAATTTACTATCTGAAAAAATTTTAATGATTAAATTTCCGATGCATAATTTCTGGATCAAATCAATGCGTAAGAAATTTGAACCGATCTGCAAAGATAATTTAGTGCACAATCCGACCACCCGACAATCTGATAAATAATAACGGATCGGTTTTCTCAAACTGGTTACTTAATGGAAGAAGTTACTTGTTTCAATTGCTTATAACTTCTATTACAGTAAGGAACTTTATGCAAACTTGTACAGTTCTTTGTGATTTTTGTTTCCAGTAATGTTCGAAAAAAAATTCTGACAAAAGTATGCTTACTATGCTGTCATTGTCCTTAAATCTTAATTTTAAAAAAATCATGAACTATACATGAATATTAACGTACAGTAAGGGGTCTAAATTGCGGAAGATGGAAATGTATTCTATTAGTTATTATCAAGAGCTTTCCCTGTTGAATCCAGCTGTATTTGACTTCAATGAAAATCGATTAACAAACGTGTATGTAATTTGATAAGATAACACTGAAATCCTCGCTGAAAACCTTAAAATTACATCTATTCCACAGTTTACCAGTTTGCCGGTACAAAAATCTTTTTTTGAGTTCTTAATAAAAATGAAAGATCTTCTCGAAGTTATGTTTCACCGAGCGCTAAGAAGAATTTATCCAGCACAACAACTGTTACAAATTGCGACAATTTTCTAAGACTTTTTATAACAAAATATTTCCTCGTGCTTTATAATGAGCTCTTAAAAGAATTTTTTTTAATAAAAAAAAATTTTCTCATAAAATTACCAAAAACCTTGTTTATGAAATAAAGTTATATAATAGAATCTATCAGCTAACTTAAATAATTCCTGAGGTTCCCAGCAATCACTTCTAAAGTTATCCCATATAACAGCACTTTGACAGCCATATAGCATCGCCTGTCATGTTGCATCTATAACGCCTTAAATTCTTCAGCGAATGAGTGAGGTTATTGTATATTAATAACTAATGCTGATTATGTGCATTAGACTGATTCTTTTGCCTTTATGACAGCTTTTACTCTCTTTTATATACTTTTAATACAACTTTCAGTCATAAAATACATTTTCAGCCACATGAGTTGTTATTAGGATCTTCCATGGAATTTTTGCTTCCTGTATGTCTTGACATGTTTTGTTGTAATATCTCATTTTGATTCTTGGATTTTTTCATTTGAGTTCAAAATTTGACAAGTTTGTCCAAAATCCCCTTGAGTTTCTAGTGCTTGAAACCTTTATTCTGGTTGTGGAACTATTTCATCAGTACTAAACACTTTAACTTTAATTTCATCAGTACTAAACACTAAACGCAGAAAGAACTAGCACTTCTTCAACACCCGAGCCAATCCAAAAAGCTCAGAAACACAAAGGTCTTTTTTAGTAAATTAGACATGATTGGGTCTACCCTGGAAATGTACTGTTTGACCGCCAACTGTTTGAAATTGAAAGACAAACAGCAGATTCTTTAGGCAAGGTGAAGATATATCCTGTAAGTTAAGATAGCAGAAATAACAATTGTTCTCTTTCAGACGAGTTTGAACTGGAAATCGCTGATTGTAATATGGAATGCAATCCCAGTGATAACTGTAAATCCCGGAATTTCCGGATTTATTTCTCCTAATCTCGAGATTTAAGTATCTTCGACCAATAAAAAGCGTAACATAATAAAATAATATATTTCATACATAAATGAAATAAAATAGAAATTAGGAATAAAATTATAAATTCGGTCAAGAAAAATTGTTAGCCAACACAGAATCAGTAACATGCTTATCAACTACTTCTTTCAGCAGTTTAGCAAAATCTTTTTCCTTCAAGATGGGGTAATCTAAATAAATGCAGCGCCACTCATAAACATGTTGCTTCCAATTTTCTTTTAATGTGTGAATCACTGCAACATCCATAGGCTGTAGAATGTGCGTAGTATTAGCATATAAAGCCATCAAAATAATCCCATTTTGGTCGCAAAGATACCACGGTATCTGCCAGCTGCATTACGTAAAGTAATAGAAATTATTTTTTTAACAAATGGTCATCTTTGGTCATCAAGAAATTATCCTATTTAATTATCCAACAAAAAAAATCCTTTATAAAAATTGTCCTATATAAATTTGATTATTGTGCTCCACAGATGCCAGATGCCATAAATGGTAGAAGGCTCCTTCTTTATAATAAACCACATAGGGGCATAAACACGCATATTGATTGTCGCTATAAATTAACAAAGTTGATGAGGGATTGCTTGTATCCGGATGAGGGATTGCTTTTAACAGGTGGCAAAAAAATTGAGACGAAAGTTAAATTAATTTTTCTCATATAAGTTGATATCAAGATGTTTACATTTACATAATGTATAATCAAGAATGTGTCCAAAATATGACTAAAAAAGTATTTTTTAAAAATGAGGTTAAATGTTTCCAGGAGAGAAAATCTTCGAGAAAGGGTTTAAGATATCATTGTAAAAAAACCAAAAATGAAAAAGTCACAAATCGTCAATTTCTTTTTAACGGAAGGATATGCACTTTTAACTTCTTATAAGGTCTTAGATAAGTTGCACACTAATCAACCAATTAAAGACCAGAAAAAAACTGGACGACAATCTCCATGGACACCGGCAAAAGGAGCTCAAATTAAGCGGCTAATATACAATAAATATGGAGTGAGTCAAATAATATTGGACCTGAAGTTTGGAAAAAGCCATTAAGATATTTAATACAAATTGTCAAAAATGCAAATTTCTTGTCATAAACGACCAAAAACTCCAAAATATAGTGATGATCAAGCTTTGAAAGCCAAAAGATTGAGTCTAAAACTGATAAACCATCTTTACAGAAACAAAAATCTTTTTTATTGCTTTCCTTCTTCAGAAGATGTAGCTATGGACGATAAAAAATATTTCTTATTTAAGGATATGGAAATCCCCGGAAACGCAGTATTTACACCAATAACATTGATGTGTCCAGAAAACGTCAAATATGCACGAAATGGAAAATTCCCATCAAAAGTTTTTGTATATGTAGCAATTTCAATTGCAAGTATATTGACTCCACTTATTCTTAAAATCAAGTCATGTTCCATCAAATCTGAGCAATATATTAATGAAAAGATTTCTCCCGTTTCTTTATAAGTTTCATTCCGAATTTCAGTATATATTTTGGCCTGATTTAGCAAGTGCCCGTTACTCAAATGGAACTGTTGCTTGGATGACAAAAACTTGAACTATATTGCTAAAGAGATCAATCCCCCAAATGCGCCAAAAACAAGATCAATCATATATTTTTTGTGTTGTTTAGCATAAATAATTTAGCACAAGAATGGCTGGGAAGAAAAATAAACCAACCAGTTAGTAAAATAAATAAATAAAAAAATTGAAAGAACTTGCCAAAGTATTAACAGTCCATTATAAACCTGTCCACCTCTGGCATTTTTACATTATGGTTTATTGGTTGAAAATCAGCATTGAAGATCTCACAAGTTTCAAGGGACTTCCCAATAGAGTCTGAATAGCTTCTAGGACTAAATGTTGGTCCATATTGAAGTTTTAAATTAATCAATTAGCACCACCCTTGTTTCCAGTGTTTACATTAGTTCCATCGCAGTCCAGCATTTGATGATGATGATGATGATGATGATGATGATGATGATGATGATGATGATGATGATGATGATGATGATGATGATGATGATGATGATGATGATGATGATGATGATGATGAAGGAGTACTTTTATCAATAGTAGGCCCTTTTGAAGTACTAGGTGTGGCAGAAATTACAGAATCTAGTTGCCCTGCATCGGAAAGATTATGATATTTTGTAGTTTTGCTGTAACTTTCTTTGTCTATTGATTTAATAATTGTTAAAAATGGTTAAAATGGTTAAAAACTTTCTTTGTCAATGTTGTAAATGATAACACATTTGGTATATTGCTTTTTCCCAAAATTTTTAAAACCAGCCTTGCTGTTTTTGTTGCTTCTTTCGATTTGTAAGTTTTTCCAGGAAGTTTATGTAAAATTATTATTATTATAGTACTATTGTTCGAAAAATAATATGTAGTATAGCTTGCTTAGACTTTCTTGCAAATACATCATATGCCGCATGACATCTAGTCCTGTTTGCAATTGCACCTCAAAGAGTAGATTTGAATACCCAAAAAAGGGATGACCTGTTTTAGATCTTATGGATGATCTGTTTGGAACGAATAATCTGTTCTAGATCTATTTGCAAAAAAATAATTTGAATAGTGTTTGTATAGTATCAGCGTAGTATTAATTTGTACATAAAAACATACAAGGTTGTAACAATTTTATATTATAGAAAACATTAGTAGAAATAGAATGATAAGATTTTATTCTTAAAATATTTAAAAGACATTTTTTCAGAAATTTTATACTTAAAATATTTAAAAAACTTATTTTTTTCAGAAATTTTATACTTAAAATATTTAATATACATATTTTTTCAGAAAATTTTGTAATGTAGGCTAAATTCAAACAAAATCCAGCAATATTTAGTAATTCGACGTTATGTTGGTCACTTATAATTTTGGTCATTATACTTATGTGTATAGTAAATGTATTATACATGAGCCAGACCACCCTGGAGCATTTGGGGTAAGACTCTGAGGTACCCTCAGAGATACCCTCAAAGATACCTCTCTGAGGTACCTCTTAGTTACCTCCAATAACCTCTGAGGTATCTCAGAGGTACCACTCTGAGACCTCTGAGGCAGCCTCTGAGGTAGCTTCTGGGTTTCAGAGTGGTACCTCTGAGATACCTCAGAGGGTATTGGAAGTATGTGAGGTAGCTAGCAAGTGAGCGGCGACCGGGTGGCGAGTCGGCGAGTGAGTGTAAAAACAGGGGTTCCAACTCAGAAGACAACTAACGACCTCAATTGGGCTTGGGCGCGCACACAAACATAAAAATGGCAGATGAATGTTGTTTCCCCGCTTACTCCCTTTCAACCATACCTAAAACCTCACCTAGATCCACCTCTGCCTCTCTTATGTCAGAGGATGCATCTACAATTATTACACAGTTTTCCAAGGTAGCCCTCAGAGGTAGGCCCAGTGGTTAGGAGCTGAGATTTGTCAAGACCAGTGACTGGGGGAACCTTCTAGGACAACGCTCTGGGTTCCACAGGAATTGGTGCGGCTTATAACTGGGTATATGGTCTCCATCTTAATTAGCGGAATCAATGAAGCGACTACTAACGAACTTTGCTTTAATATCGAGCACGATGAACACATTTACATCCACAGAAGCAGGTCCAGACGATGTACGAGTCAAACTTATAGTTATGGCACTACTATAGTTTCCAGGTTTTGTTCAAGAGCCGTGCAGGTGCTGATCGCTAGTGCTGCGGAAGTCGATAGCGAGGAACTCTCGCGTACCAGCGTACCAGTTATTAAATGTTATGGTTTGGATATTCTTCTAATTGGAAACCATGTTTGTCTCTGGAAAAGCTATGCGTTTTGTCCCATTAAGAAATTGACCTTTTTCTTCAAATATTCTGTAGGGGTTCATATCGTTAGGGTAAAGCAAGTCCACTTTTAACAGGGTTTAAAACCAGCAGAGTCTTCTCAGGGTGGTGCGCAAAACTCACCGAGCTAGGACGGGCGATTATAACATATTTCAGTCTTTTGCGAGAGATGTTAATATTGAAGAGCAAGCTAGTTAGTGTACCGACTTGCTGGATCCTCCTGTGTCGAAAAGGTTTTTCGAATGTCAGTGCAAATGGCATTCGAAAAACCGATGTTATTAAGAATATAGCTAACAGCTGCACCTTTGTCAGTCGAGATAATGACCTACTATCGATTGCTAAATATTTTCTCATAATCCACCTGGTCATCAAAGCTGGAAGGGTGGAAAGGGCCTCTTCCAGTAACCATCTCAAAGCCATGAGGTGTGCAGTACTTTAAGGTATTCTTACCGTAAGTATTAGCTGCACTAGCATTAGCCCCCGTGGTGGCAGTATAGGAAAATTTCTATTAAAATTTCCATTTTTAATAGGAATTTTTTATAGTAATACAAATCCCAAAAATGCCTCTGAGTTTCTGAAGAAATTTGTGGAAGAAGCCAATACCCTTAATAGTGAAAGTATTAATATTAGTGAAAAAGTATGTAGGTTTAAAATATCTTCATTTATTTGTGATACACCAGCACGGGCATTTTTAAAGGTTTTAAAGGCCACAATATTTATTTTGGATGTGATAAATGTGCTCAAAAGGGTTTGCATGTTGGAAGAGTGACATTACCTGATATGAATGATGAACTTCAAACAGATGAATCATTTGCGAGCATGAAACTGCAATAGTTCAGGATTTCCATTTGAAAATTATTGGTGTAAATTAAAACAACTGTTAAAAAAGCCAAATTGTCCTCTGCAACAGGTTGCACTTACACTAATAATGCAAAACACTGTATGCAGTGAAAATAATGTATCAAATGTAAAATATCCTGAACTAAATCAAGAGCATTACTCTAGAGAATTACAAAAAGGTTTATCAAATATAAAATCTCAGTATTTACAATTGTACTTAAAAGACTTTTGTATAAAATGCTCACCTGGTGATAATTGTATTGGGTTGAAAACTGGCGAAATTGTTATTGTTACCAACATTGTTCAAACTGCAAGCGATTCTGGAAATATTTTTATTATTTATAACAAGTTTAAAAAAATGAACAATTTTTTAAATTATCCTTGGGATTCATTATAAATAGGTATCTTTAAAGTTACAGATCTGTGTGATATTAATCAGTTTGGCTCTTTAAGTGAAGTCCACAAAAAATATGTACTCCTCCATTGCAATAAAAGTCAAGTTGCAATCCCACTAATACATTTTTAGAGTTATTTGTATATATTTATATATGTGGAATGATGCAGAATAAAAAAGTTGTTTTACATTACCATAGTCCTTGTGCATAAAATCATAATCTGTATATAAATTGTTTTTTAGTTTTTTAATAAAATATTGTTTCTTTTTAGACCCGGATTCGACATAATACTATTCAAAAATTTATTTGTAAATGTATATTTATGTGCATATATATATATATATATATATATATATATATATATATATATATATATATATATATATATATATATATATATATATATATATATATATATATATATATATATA
>QPEY01000102.1:600891-663114 GCA_014706445.1 Hydra viridissima
TTTTTTTTTATTTTTAAAAAAAAAAGAAAAAATTATACATAAAAAAGAAAAAAGTAAAAAAGGGGGGGGGGGGGGAGAAAGTTGAGTAGCGCCTCAATAAGATGTTATATCACTAAAATGCAGTTGTTTTTTATTAATATCTATAATTATTATTAAACCTTTTTATAATATATATAATTTATGCATATTAAGATCCCTAATAATATATCAATCTGACAATAGAACTACATATGCATCATAATAATGTAATGCCATTCTCATTATTTAGTGATTTTAAAGTTACGCCAAAGTTAAGGCAGCTCATAGCAAACTTAACTTTACTTGCGAAAATTGAGCAGAGCAAGTTTCTAAAAAGTTTTGTGAGTCCATTTCAGTTTGGTGAATACCGATAGTTTAGGGCTGAACTTACGCAAAAACTTACGAAAGTTTTTTTGAAACGCAACTGCGCAAGTTTGGTGAATACGACTTTTACAGCTTTAACTTATGCCAAAATGACGTCAGACTGAAGCTTAAAAAAAGTTTGTTGAATATGCACAAAGAACTTCTACGGAACGTTCTTAGAACGTGCCCGAACGTTTCTAACGTTCGTCGAACATGCTCGAACGTATTGTGTTAGCTGGGTATGTGTTTAAATAGTAAATTAATTTTATATATGCAATATTCATGGTTTACGGTTGTTGCTGTTTCTTCCAAAGGTACTTTAAGAGAAGCTGTAAAATCTATGATAAGGAGCATGTTCACTATTCATTTTTAAGAAATTTAAATTGGACAGGATAACCTCCAAAAACAAAGTTTGGGAATACAAAGTGTCATGGAGTTTTTTTGAATAAGTAAGGGTTGGAGGGAATACTTCATTATTTGAGAAAATTGTATTTCGTTTTAGTGAAATTCCATTTTTTACTTATTTAGCTTGGTTATTTGTGGCTTAGCAGTCTTATTTGTACAAACAATTTATTTTAGTAGTTTGACTGTTAATTTTTATGAGTCATTACGCATTGTTGTCTGCTCAGCAAAAAAATTTTAACCTGTTTACAGCGAAAAATACTCAGTGTGACAATTTCTCATTTTGTATTTATGATTGTATGATCTTTAATAGATTTTTTAAAACAATTTGAAAAAATAATTCACAACCGGTTATGTAGTGATAAGAATTAAGGTTATACAATTTTGATAAAGTGGTGTTTCACTAATCATCCAAGGCCTGGTATTTCACTACGGTATTTCACTAACCATGCAAGGAAAAGCAACCAAAACATATATGCTCTTGCTTTAATGTATAATTAGAGGCGAGCAGTTATGTGGTGAATATTTTTCAAGTTTTTTTGGGAAACTTTTGGAATCCAAGAATTTTTAATCCTCATTTTTTCACAATATTGAAGCAATAACGAATGTAATGCTGGTACATCATTATAAATGTCTAAGATATTTATTAAATAAATTTTTTTTTTTTTAAGAACTAACGGGAGATGTGAATTCGTTGTTGGAAAACGTGTAAGTTATTGTAACTTAGAGTCGATGAAACAATATGTCGATTTGCGGAATCGTGGACGTTCTCCAACTTGATATTGTGTTGCATTGATTCTAAGTTTTGATAACTTAGACAGCTATCTTTTTGGTAAAGTTTTATTGTAGTATGTGTTATTAAAATGTGCTTGTTTATTTACTTCAACTTAAAATTTTATAAAGTTTTATTCAATAGATTTGGTTTGTAATTGATAGACGCTGTATAGCAAGGAATACTCCGACACAAAACTGTACTGAATTTGATGTTTAAAAAGAAATTGTTCATTACATGTGTCGAACAATAGAGATGGTGGTCGTAAAAAATGAAAAAAAAGAAAAACACAAACTACAGTGATATTCCCGATAGTGAATCATCTTCAAACGAAGAATAAAGTTTAGAGAACTTTACAATTAAAATATGAAATAAATAGATTAAAACTGTATTTGAAAAAGTTCTCTTGTGTAATGACGTTAAAATGTTGTTGTTAATAATCGCGCCGCTCATTTTGCATAAACACAAATTCTCCAAATAGTTTTTGTTATTTGGAGACTATTAAGTTTGCAATAGAAATAAATATCCAGTGGAAGTCATACTATTAGAGGCACACCTGGCGGATATATAACTAGTCTTTCTAATTGTCAAAACCAGTAAATAAGTTTAGCTTCTCTAATTGGTGACACGCCAAACAACTGCTTAACTAAATAACAAACTTCAAGATTTTTCTGTCGTTTTGATATTAGATATTAAGAATTAAGTTCTATATATAGAGAGCCCTATATATATAGCCTATACTGTTTAAAAATTGCCAATATGAATACACTGGCTGACCGTTGACGGCACGTGCCACTATAGGTCCACTAGCTGACCATTCATAGCAGATACCGCTATAGGACCATTGACTGACCGCCTAAGGGTTGTGCCACTATTGGTCCGCTTAGTAACCAATAAGCGAAACTCAACTGGTCCATAGGTGGCGCGCCGCTAATTGACCAGTAGCGTTGCCTCTACTGGACATCTATAGCTCATCCAAACCATGTTTTCTGGGTTACGAGCTAACAGGCAAAGTTGATGAGGTTATCAACCTTTTACTTCGAATAGCATGTCGTGTTAGCACGTCCTTGTAGGGTTGAGCTGCGTGCCATACATACTAGACAGAGAACTCATCTTGTTTAAGAGGTGCAATATTTGGAGAATGACCCGACTCTCTAGTAGAGGTGATTATAATTCTGTTAGGACCGAATAAATTGAAGCGAAATTTCAGAAGGTGGGATGAGAATATGGAGTTCGTAAGTAGAGAAGATTGGGCAAAATTTATCGATGAATTTGAAAAATATACTGATGAATCGGAAACTGACTTCATATTACCCGATATTCCTACAAATCCAATTCCGGAGGAAAGGGGTGAAGAATTGAGCTTAGATAAGTTGGCTGAAATGCATATTGGTTGGCTTAAAGATGCATTCTATAAAAAAGTTAGAAAAGCATACCAAGATAATCTCAAAGATGTTGTAAATCCAAAATCGGTGGAAGGGAAAATTTTAATGAAATAGGTTGGGGATCATCAAGAATTCGGCTTCGAGCGAGATAACAGGTATGATAGATCCCATTTATTTATAACTACCGCAAAGAATACTGGAGGTGCCTTCAAACCTAAAGCTTGAACCTTAACAAATTATCCTACCAAAATAAGAGCAAATATGGGGACTGTTGGATCAAGAGGTTAACAGTATCAACGAAAATCCTAGATCGATTGCTCATCCGAGCCCTGAAAATGCCTTTAAACTCGCAAACAGTTTGGAAAATGTCTCAAAGTTATTTAAGGAAGATGGAGCTAAGTCGACCCTATTCGATAGAATTCTAAACAAACTGAGGAGCGCGAGGCAGTTCTTGAAAAAAAAGATAAATGAGAAAAATTCAGCCTTGGAAAGAATAAATAGGATTAAGAGTAAGATGAGCGAGATCGAGATGGAAGATATTGAGATAAGCGCGAACTACTTGAACAGCAAAGAACCAACCTTGAAGATGCTGAAAATGTACATTCAGGAGCAGAAGCTAGAGTAAGAGGAGTTGGGTCTTAGAGGACAGTTTCAATAGATACGAGATTTAGCAAATTATGTCTTTTCTTTAATAAGTAGAAAAAAATTGAGCAAAAATATTCGCTCAACATTCAAAGAGCAGGCAATCACAATAGGTGCGGTGCTTAGTGCTATCGTTACTTTGATAGACTATTTAGTTAATAGTCTAGGTAGAGTGCTACCAGACCAATTCCTGCTGTTGCACTGCCACAGCCAGGCCCAAAACTACCAGGTCTGTAGCCCTAACCAAAAGAAAAGGGGGTCTTAGACTTGCTTAAAAACGCCCTGCGCAGGCCCGCCGGGAAGGCTGCTGACGAAATGCATGGCATACTCGATTCTATAATTTCCTTGATCTTCCGAGTTGTAGCCAATGTTGTAGGTTTCCTCGCCGAGAATCTCTGGCTTGCTTTTGTTGCTGGTGAAGGACTCATGATCACCGCAGTAGAAAGTTATAATCAAACGCCGCCCCAGATCAATAGTAGTTAGAAAAAAGAAGGACTAGATAATTAAATTCATGGGAGATACAGGTTTGTACCGAAAGATGACTGCATATGAACACTGTAATTGACAGATATACCAGCAAACGGGAGTGATGGTGCATATATTGGCATGGAGTATAACTATCCTAGCTCCTATTTCAATGAAGAACTCCTCTACACCCTGGAAAGTCTCTTGCCTAGTGTGATATTATCGATAGACAACGTGAAACTCACAAATGACAAACCAGCGCTTACTAATGGAGTTTCCGATTGTCCTCTAACCATCGAGGACGTCGAGTCTCCGCTTATCTATGTTTATCAAGGGCTCTCCCTCCGCGCCAAATATAAGAGCGTGTTAGACTTATTGTTTCCCAATTACTTGCCCTCCAGATTAGTGAAGCGACCAACCGATCATTTACCCAATCGTGATGAACTTTGCGAGGTGTATGAATACCGCTGGATGTGGAATCTAGATGGCCATACTCTACTGTAGCAATCTTTTCAACAGGGCACTGTATAGGTTCCACGTGTATTACACCATTAGGAGGATCTTCTAACTATTGGACATTCCCCAAACTGACTCCAAATATTTCGATCTTGGAATGTTGATGTTGATATTGGCGGTCAGGGCAAAATCGCAAAAGAATTTGATACCCGTGTGGGGGAGGAAAAACAATCATGGTTGAGTTTAATAGCGAAAGAATTAGGCCTCCCCGTGGAGTTGGGAATAAAATTATGGTCTTGGTGATATGACGAACGCAGACTTACACAGGATGGAAGAGCTGATGAATATTTCGCCATAAACATGGCTGCTGGTAAAATCCTTGAAATCACAGAAAGGCTAACAAAAGCAGGTTTAAGAGCTATCTCAGAAATTATGAGGGGTTACACCGCGTTGTCCTGTCAGCTCAGCTTGCGGCTCGTAGAAGCATTGTCGGCTCTTTAGCGAGCGCCTTGGATGCTCAGGAGGAGTTCTAACACAGGGCGCTTGCTTTACAGTGTTTGTCACTGTTGGTGGCGAGGTCTGCACTAGGGCTGATACCTGTCTCAAGAAGGCTAGCTTCATCATCTCTAATACTTCGGTGCGAGAACGGTCATTTTTCTGACAATTTCGCGTCTAGGTGATTAAGAAGATGAGCGCTCCGGCTCCGATGGCGAACGCGGTTTAGCAAGGTTCTGCGATAAATCACGCGATCTATACATGCCACTTTTTCTTCCACTCACTTGCTTCACCGCAAGTATTTTGTTTCTTTTCTAGTTCTGGTTGCTCTTGTCTCTCATCCTCATCATCCACATTTTTTGCAGCAGTGGCGGCAATTTCCCAACTTCTATTTTTCCAATGTCTCAAGGTGCAGACGTTCCTTTTCTTTTCGTGAAGCATTTCATGAACCGACAATCAACGTTGGTTGACTGTCGGTTCCTCTATATTTTATTGAGACTAGAGCTTCAATAGATAAATTAGAATTATCTGTTCTCATTTTCTCAACAAATTGTTGATCACGTTGAACACGTTGATCACGTTCCTTTTCTTTTCGTGAAGCATTTCATGAACCGACAATCAACGTTGGTTGACTGTCGGTTCCTCTATATTTTATTGAGACTAGAGCTTCAATAGATAAATTAGAATTATCTGTTCTCATTTTCTCAACAAATTGTTGATCACGTTGAACAAACCAACCTGAACGAGTTAAACGGTGCTCAACATTAAGTTCAACGGAGCTATACCTACAACGAAACGGTTATATACTTCCCCTGAAAGAACACAAAGAGCGTGCTGAAGTACCGGGTTATTATCGAGATCAATTTTTAGGGCAGCGTGATTACCAATGGGGAAGAATCTTTTGACAAGTCCTGTCTCTGCTTAAGTTGCTATTTGGCTGAGCCCGGTGCCCATGCTCCTGGTAATCCTTGCGATGTATTCCGTGTACACAGTAATCATCTCCTCTGGATCCATCTTGCTGACACCGTTATGCGTTTATTTTCTCCCGAGCAGTTTTTACTATTTCCACTGCTCACAGCAGCGGCCAACCGTCCACGATAGAGCTCTATAGAGCTGTCTTTGCGGGGCTCTTTGCTAACCTCGATTGATGAGTCTGAGTCATCCCCAAGCAGTTCTTCTAGGATCTCCGCGATTATCGACTTGAACATATGCCTGTTAGGGTCTTCCTCCAAATTATTACACAAGTCAGGGCTGACATACAAAATTGTAGCAGCTCGACACCCTTATTACCATAGGTTAATATTAATTTAACAGCATATCGTCACGAAATTAGGTGTGATTGAATTTCATCAACTTTTTTCGAGTCTATACCACCCTGATTCTCTTCGATTATCTGGAAATGGAGCTTCTGTCTTTCAAAGGCAAGATCGCCACGGCATTCAGCTGGTCTCTCACTAGCCTGAGCACTGCTATTTACATTTGCGCGATAATCCTCAGGCTATGCTTGATGTGGTGTGCGCTTATGGGAATCTTGCAGAGTGGGGAGTTCCGGGAGTCTATTTCCTTTTCGGTTATGCATTCGTCCATTATGAAGGTGCACTCTTCGCCTGCAATTACTTCGGAAAGAACCTTGAGGGTTTTCTAGACGCCGAGGTGCTCTATGATTTTTGACTTTACGATGAGAAATTTTTTATCGCGCATTAGCAGGGAGTTGAGGTAAGTCTTGTTCTACTCCAGGATGAGGCATATCAAAACTTTTAAAGTGTCGGGCCGGCGATCCAGGAGACGGGTGCAGAGCTGTCTTAACTGTGTTCGTCTCGCCGACGCAAAGAATATGACCTATCGGATTCATTATTCCAATTAGTGGTGTCCATCCTTTCTAAAATGATGAAAGACAATTTGATTATTTATTGCAGTGTGTATGACACGGTCGTTTAGAAGCAACAAACTTTTTAACTTTGTTGACTGATTATTTATACATCATGGTGCATAGAAACATGCTCTAAGACCTTGCAACACATCTCCAGAAATTTTTTTTTTGTTTATCATTAGAAAACATTTCCTCGTTCAAAAAATGTAAACGACAACTTATTTTAGTGGGGGGCCTGGGGAGAAATCACATATTTTAGGGGAGTGCCCAGGAACTTTGCTGTTCAAGATAGGTAGTTCAAGGCATGGAGCATACTCAAATTTCTAGTATGTTGATACTGGTGTCGAATGAGAGTGACTTGCAAAAAATTAGGGTAATTGGAGCTAAACCAATCCCGCCCCGAACCCTAACTGCCCCCTTCCTAGAAGTACGTCTCCTTTAACCGAAAAATTTTTATTTTTGTTCTATCATAAACCAGATCGAAATTCTCTTTACGTTTAAGATTTATAACCATGCAAAGCTTAAAAATACCCTCTGAAATAACTTTAAACGGTCTTAACTTTTAAACGTAAAATTTCTTTTTGATGTAATTTGAAATCTGTTGATGAATTTTGATCTAGTTTAATATAAAACAAATAAAAAATTGAATACAGTTTTTAGGAACTATACCCTAGGGGAGGGCTATTAGGGGTCGAAAAGGGTTTGCTACAATTATTTATAAGAGTAAAAAAAAAATTTCTAGTCTTTATGGTTAGATTGTTATTGATATTTTACAAATCATATTAGATGTTTGTTCATCAGAGGTTTAATATTTTACTTTTTACAAACTACATTCCTGCAAATAGAAAGCTACTTTAAAAGTGCTTGTAGTTGTCAGCAACAACCGCGTTTTTAAGCGCCTCTATAAAGTTTGGGCTGTGCTCTCCAACTTTTCTCATTTATCTCTCTTTTCTTATTATACCGAAGACTCCACCTTTCATGTCGATGAATTTGATAATATGTTCCTCAACTATGTGTCCTTTGAAGGAATTGTAGCCCTTAGATTTCAATAGCTCGTAAAGAACTCCTCTAAATCTTTAACATATGTGGAGCTTAATGATTTTCCAAAACAATCATGGATTATTTTTTCGAAATCTCTAAGTACCTTAATGTATTTGGCAGCGGAAACTCCAAGACTAGACTTCTGAAAAAACAGTTTATTGCAAGCATTGCCTCCTAAGCTCGGGCGTCTCGAAACTATATTTGTTACAAGGCATTACGATAAGAGATTTCGAAATGAAACTGAGTTTCGAGAATAGTTTCGATCGAGATCATGGTTTTCACAAGTTTCGAGAACTTGTTTCGAAAGGTTGCTGGAAGTAACGAGATTCTCGATTGAGAATTTGCCACAAAATTTACCTTCTCGAAGTATGACAATATTACGAGAATAACGAGAAGTTAACAAGATTTAAAATATTTTTTCGAGGTTTTTCGAGATATTACGTGACAGGTTTTCTAATTTTTCAAATATTTTGAAAATTTTTGGAACAAAAGGTTTTTTGTTCATTTTTGTACCTAAATTTTGATTAAAATAACAAAACACTGTTTCAATGGCCACCTAAGCAGCCATTTGCAGTCCTCATTGTGAAACATTCGACTCTTTTTTTCAGTTTCTACCAGATTGAAGGGAAGGTTGCATCAGGCCAAGACTTTGGCAATTTCTATGTCTCCTCGTAGCTGCTCTTTGTCGTGCGGCTTATACTTCATGTATGCATCAATGTTTTTGGCTTTCTCAGGTGTTGATAGTCCTACCAACTTCCCCTTTTTAATGCCTCGTATCGCTCATCTTCGTCGTATAACTAAAAATTAAAAAAAGTGATAACAAGTACCTTCTTTTGTAAAAACTAAAAAGTTTTGGATTCTTTAGTAAACAAAAGAAAAATGATTAAAAAATCCTAAATCAACAATGAAATAACTAATATTCAATAAAAATAGTTTAATAAAGATTAATTAAAATGATTTAAAAGATTCTGATAGGCAACATCTCCTTGGCACTTTTTCTCTGCCTTTTCTTTTTCCAAAGCAAGCAAGATCACTGAGTGAGAACTAATCATGTGACACCTTATACCACTGGTGTTTACATCTTTAAGCTTGGATACATGGCCACGGTTGTCAATATTGTACTTCGCAAAAACTTTCTCAATGTCATTCTCGATGATTCCTCAGCAAAGTGCTTCCATATTTTTGTCCTTGGACGAACCATGTTGTCAGGCTAAAAGTATGAAATCAAATATAACTATCAAAATCGAAACAAAAATTTCAAAAGAAATTTTCCAGGGCAATAATTAAATACGTCCGATCGTTAAAAAGTTCTAGAAACTACAAAAGAAAACTTGAACTTTCCTGGAAAATGATTACCAAAATTTTTACTGCAACTAGCCAATTACTTCAATACGAGATTTCATCTACATGACAATTCAAACTTGCTGGTGTAAATATGACTGTTTATTTCACTGATATCATTCACTTTTAACTTTTAACTTTGTCATCTTATCAAAAAACCCAAAAAAAGTAAAAAGATACAACAAAGTAAACAATAAATTATAAAAATGTATAGTAATAAAGTGTTTTCTTACCTGATTCTTTGTAAAAAAGATGATAATATTATTGAATAACAAAAAAATATTATGCATTTAATATAATTTGAACTAATTTCATTAAACTTTTAAAGTTTTTTACATTTTAGCTCTGTTTTCATTGCAAAAAAAAAAGCAATAACAATTCCGCTGTCTAGCGCGTCAATTGTCCCAATAATGCATACTTTGTACAGATTAACTAGTTTATGTCTTTTTTTTTTGATGAGTCATTATGAGAAACTCGTAATATCTCGTATTATCTCCACATCCTTGCTCTATCTCGAAATGAAGTAAATACGAGATTCTCGTAACTCATCTCGAAAAGAATCTCGTAACTCTCGAAAAAACCTCAAAAAAGTCTCGAAATTTTTGAGATTTTTTGGTGAATTTTTAAACCCTATCTCGTAACTTCTCGTATCATCTCATATCATCTCGAAATAAAAATCTCGATTGAAAATTTCCGAAACGTTTTGAGACGTCTGAGCTTATTGCCTTCCAAACGATACTGCCCTTGGAAGGACACTGCAGATGTTTATCTTAGTCAGATATTGGTTAACCAACTGTAACCTACACTCCTTGTTTTCAAACAAATTTTTTTCAATCTCTTTTAAAAATTTGTCTACAACACCTAGCAGTTTATGTAGACCATGAATATTTACAAGTTCTAGTATTTTTTTGTTTTTGTTGCCTGTTAATAAAAGGGGATTAACAACATTTGGGTACTTTTTCGCTTTTTTTAAGTTTGCACCATCACTCATCGATTGGTCGTACAATCTACACAAAGATTCTAGAGTATAATGATCAGCTTTTTGAAAGTCAGCAGATGACGTCATGCATTACGGACAAGGTGCTTTGATGTTGCAGTTTGTTTTTCAACCATTTGAAAAACCTTTAGATCTTCAGATACTGTGTAATCTAAGGATAAAATGTTTAACTTATATAAAAATAACCGCAAATTATGGTATTTTTCGTTTAATGAAGGGAAAATGGCTAAAATAATAGTTATGTGGAGGCTTGAATCTTTAAAATCTTTGCACGCATATCCGTCACACTTGCTTAGTTTCTCTGGAATTTTATGATTTTTTAACTGGTTTTAAGGTTATTGAAAGTGTAACTTTAGGGAATCTCTGCCCTCCATCTACACCTAATTTGATATCATGATCATTTATTCCTTGACTTCTGTGATGAAATATCATTGCTACAAGCTCTTCAATGTCGTTGCAATACACGATAGGAGTATCTTCTTCTACCAACTATACTTCCATAAAAAATCAAAATGAATGATACAAATTGCAATCTGGCTATCAAAAAATATTTTATTTGGTAATAGTTTATATACCTCTTCGCTTTCATTTAATTCTAATAGCAATGGGAGTTTATCACAATTTGATAATTTTCCAATCATTTCGTTGTTTTAAATCAGTTTAATATTGAAACCAGATTCCACACTTTTCTGTCCTGCCTCTCTTCTCAGAAACTGTGCAACTTCAATCATGTTGCGATTACTTAGAAATCATCATGAAGTTATTACAAAAATTGGCTTTAAACTCATAACAAAACTATTTTTAAAAGTATTTTTAAGCAATAAAAACTTACCTAACATGTTGTTTTAATTGAAGTTTGTTCAATTTATCTAAAGAAAAGGTTTCTTAACCTCAGTCTTTCCGAGAGAGACAGTGAGCTGCTTCGGACCAAAGGTTTTCAAAGCTAAGGTGTTCAATGAGTCATTTGTGCTGAAATCTTTGATAGAACTGGACAGAACTTATCCTTGCGTTGTTGGGGATGTTGATTTTACAATGGTAGTCAAATTCTTTTGTCTTTCTAATTTCGTACAGGGATGTTGAATTCCTTATCCCACTTGGGCATAGCAATTTTTTCCATTTTTGATTTGCGCCCATTTACACAAATATAACATTCACATTTTCTCCCTCTGATAACTCTGGTATTCAGGTCTAAGTTTTATAGCATATTATAGCAATTATAATAACTAAAATAAAGAAACTAAATTTTAACTAAAGCAAATTAAACATCAATATAGCTATAATCACCTTCATAACACAGCCGAATAGTGAAGTAATGATCAGTCCCTGCAAACTTTTTTCTACATTTCGAGCAAAGCATGGTAGGAAGGTCAGGCTTATCCGCTTAATAATCTTTTTAGAACATACTTTTAATAAGGTTTGAGTAGTTATTTTCCCTTTTAATTAGATTTAAATAAGTGGTTTCAGCATTATCCCAGTCGGCACATTTAGTTTCAATTTCGGAATTAAAACCCTTATAGACACGTATTCGTCACGATCCAGGCGTAAACCCAGAACACGCAGATTTCACGGGAAACTCACTCGAGTTTGACACGTTTTTTATAAAGTTTCAAACACGTGTTTATTGAGGTTTTAAATAGGTGTCTTAAAAGGTTTCAAGCACGTATTAAATGAGGTTTCAGTTTGGAACTTAAATCTTGATCAAACACGTGTATGCGACGGTTTAAGCGTAACCAAATATATGTAGACAGAGTAGTTACGGCATAATATGTCTGGCAGATCTGTCGACATATTTTCAACCATATTTTACATCGACATAAAATGTCCGAAATATTTTTCTGCCTACCAACTTTGACATAATTTTATGTCTAAAACATTTTCTGCCGACATAACTTATGTCAGAAACATTTTTCTGTCCACTTACTTTGACATAATTTCATGTCTGAGACATTTTCTGTCAACATAAATTATGTCAGAAACATTTTTCTGTCCACATATTTTGACACAAGTTTATATCTGAGACATTTTCTTCCGACATAAATTGTGTCAGAAATATTTTCTATCCACATATTTTGAGTTTCATGTCTGAGACATTTGCTGTTTCTTATTTTAGAAGAAAAAATCGTACAACTTTATTGCTCATTTCAGATTAATTTGACGAGTAAAACAAAAGTTTCGATTTCCCCTTATTAGAACGTAAAAACTTAGTCTCAAACTTAGTTTTTATTACTGAATGTGGTTTTTATTATATGGCGTCCTGTGCCACATTAGAAATTATGTTAAGTAGAAAGAAAAGTAGAACTTTTAAAGGGTCGAACCATTTACAGCATAAATTCGACGATCTAATCGTCTACAACATAATAAAAATAGAAAATAACTCTTTGTCAGAATATTTAATTCCGTTCCAGGATAGGTCGAATAATTTATGGTCGAAGCAAACCTAATTAAAAATTTAATTTTTCACCAGCGCGGCGTTTCAGGTTAAAATAGAGTAACCATAGGACAACCGACAATTTCAAGCAGCGGTTAAAACGCAATTTTTAGCCGTAAGAAAATCTCTTGCCAAAATTTATCTTTTAATTTAACCGAACCGTCAGAATCGTTTTTTGAAGAGTAGTGATCTTAACCGAAAAATTATTTCAAATAAAACAAATATCAATGATAATGTTTGGTTGTTAAAAATTTTTTTTCTCATACACGTTTTTTAAAGAGAAAATATCCCTTTCCAGATTGTAAATGATACAACTCAAACAAATTAACTGGCAATTGAATGCCTTAGATTCAAATATTTATGTGTCTGCTATCCTCAATCAAACTGCATGGCATTATAGGTTGCTAAAATTTGGAAAATTGGCATTTTATTTTTATCCAATGGTATTTTATGGCCTTTTACCTTTATTTTGGCAGTTTGACAAATTTAAGTTCTTGAAAAAGTATTTATTTTGGAAAAAAAAGCTAAAATTAATTTTTGCCCCTCAAGAATTTTTAAGGATAATAAAAAACACCTTTTGACTTCTGATCCGAAGATTAACTAGTTGATTTCATTAATGAAATTTGTTCAAAATAAAGTGACGGAATCATTTTGAAACACCTGCGATATGAAAAAGGGCATTATTATGACATTTTACATTCACGCTTTTGGCATTTCACATGTAAAAAATGTTGGCAACACTGAATTTAATTGTCAATTAAAACGACTAAAATATAACGACTTGGAATGCTTGCTTCCACGTTTGAGACATTAAAACGACTTTCCTAGCCGCATTTTTAAATACACTGCATGCATCTTGCTAAGATTAAGATCTTCGGGATGATAGATTTTCTTAGAATCTTTGAGAGAGTAATGAGACTGTTGCCCTCTAAAAGATCAGATATGATTTATGATCCTCTCATTTTTGTCTTTTGTAAAACTTCGAGGACGGTTCATGTGTTTCCCTCTTTGATCATTGGGTGACATTCCTTTAAAAAAGTAATATGTTTTAACAGAATTTTAAAAAAAAGAGCAAACCAATTCTTAAACTAAAAGAACTAAAACTGAAAGTGAAAAATGGATTTGACGATTATGATTACTAGGCTGAAAAACGTTTTTATATTTATTCTGAAACTTTAGATTATTCTAGTTTTATTATAAATTGCAAATAAAAATCCAATATATGCTCATTGGTTTATGGTGGTATATTATGCCAAATACTTATGAACATTTTTTTAATTATAATCCAATAAACATTTAATAATATACTTGACAATTTTTTTATTAGTTTTGACTTTGCTTTTGCACTAACTTACCAATAAATAAGTTTGTGAGTACCCTAAAAATATTTTGAAAAAAAAATTACTTGCTTTATGAAAATGTACAACTACTTACCAGTCGTTGTTAAGACCTTCTGTATTCTTTCAAGTCTAGATTTGCTTTTGTTATATATAGGAAGTAATTCTTTATAACAAATTTGAATATTTACAAGGGAGTCTCTTGCTATTAGTAAATGATATTGATAAGAATAGCAGTGCAAATCTTTCTCATTACTTTGTATTCTAGGTCTTCTTTGTCTCACTTCCATTGGAGTTGTAATCGGTGTCAAAAAAGCATCCTGTTGGTCTTTACATGATATTTGATTAAAGTTGTCCAAAATTGTTTGTCTATCTTGTAAACTGATAACTTCAAAACACTTTAAACGAATGCAGTTACAAGAATCGCCCATTATATGACTTGAAAGTTTCATTTTTTTTTTTACTATCTCGTTTTCTGCCATTTACTTGTCTTTTTCTAGGTTTTTTAAAGTTGAAGACTTTTTATGCTAAGGTATATATATGTATATATATATGTATATGTATGTATATATGTATGTGTGTATATATATGAATATATATATATATATATATATATATATATATATATATATATATATATATATATATATATATATATATATATATATATATATATATATATATATATATATTCTTATGTAATACTTTGTTGGCGCTTAGAAAAAAATTTTCCTTTTAGTGAACTAATTTAGCGAACAAAAAATTACTGCTTTGACAAACTTTTACTCATTCGGTTTCGGCCAAAATTTCTGTTCAAACCACTACCGAATGAACTAAGGGTCTGCGTATCGTTATCATTTTGAAACGATAACGATATGAAACGATAACGATATCAAACGATATGAGCTTGTCCATGAAACAATAAAATCGGTTTATTTATCGTTTCAACCGATACTTTTCCATTCAAATATCGTTTCATTTATCGTTATCGTTTCATAGACAAACTCATATCGTTTGGTATCGTTACCATTTCATATTGTTATCGTTTCAAAATATCGGTTCATACCGATATACCGATAACGATATGCAGACCCTTAAAATGAACCGAAGTTTTTGTGAGGAGATTTTTTTTAAGTTTAGATAACTTGTTCTTAATTTAGTGTAATCATGATGATTTCCTATTTGTAGTCGTTTGTGGGTAAATCAATTTTTAATTACAACAGTTGTAGTAATTTTAATTAAAATTATGTTACATAACTTACGATTCAAGTTACTATTCTCAAATCATTCCTTCAGCGAACTTCAAATATCAAAATTTTTTTTACACGTTCCACTTTCTTTTTAATTATGTTACAAACTGATCGTTTAAATACCTTATGTTCCATTCATCCAACTATTTTGTGTGGGACTTCAAAACCATAAAAACAATTAAGGAAACTAATTAAATTAAATTACTATCAGGGTGTTTATTTACGATTTGAATCTGAGACTTCTAGTATACAAGGCGAGCAACATATTAATTTGGTTTAATTTTTTCGACAACAATGACTGGAAAAAAAGAAAAAAAAGGAAAATTGTCTAAAAAAGACCTTTGTTTGGAACGCAAGACCATATCAATATACATCGCCAAAAACGTGTCTTTATCTGAAACAAACACGCCAACTGTTGATGCAACACGTCTATCTGGTGACAATATTACATATAAATATTTACATATGTTTGTAAATTTTATTCTAATATTAAGATGAATTTGCGAATGAAAACAGAAATGTCAAAGAAAGTAAATGAACCAGAATAAATACTTGCTGTACAGTCGTGTATTTGTATCAGCCTTTAACTTGCGTTGATACTTGAAATATATTTTTATAAACTATTGTTTGTACTGTAGGTTCGAACTCTGATACTGACGATGATCAAGTTATAAAATCTGTCCGTAAAATAAAAGCATTGCCTATTAAGATCCTATTTTCATTTGTTGCCAACACTAATAAGTATGTTTGTTTGATGTGCCCGGAGAATGGAAACCTTGTATGTGGGCCGAAACCAAATCTACAAAAACATAGTTTTCATGTTTGTAAAAAATCTGAGTACCTTTACGATTCTCAAAAAAAAATACTTGTTCAAGATAAATTAGTTGGGATGCAGAACAAAGATGAAATAGATGAAGCCGTAACAAATTGCATTATTCAAGATGGCCGTCCTTTTAACGATTTTCATAAACCTGGTATGCAACGCCCTCTAAACATTCTTGCCCGACTTTACAAGCCGCTTCATCGAAAGACAATAGCGAAGCGCTTGAGAAAGTAATACTTCAATACAAGAACGATCTTAGAGCTAAATTTAAGTCAGTTACCCATATTGCCGAAGCAAACAATTTGTATAAGAGTAGGGTTGGATCCTATCGGTTTTGTATAACAGCGCATTATTTAACAAAGAAGTTTAAATACAGATCAAATATAGTTTGCTTTCGTAGATTTTACGGAAGACAATTAAAAGTAGCCTTAAAGCATTCGTGCAAAAAAAAATTACTAAACTTGAAATTGATACTAAAGTAATAAATTGCATTCAGTGTTGCTAACTTTATTCATCAAAGAGAAAGATGTAATATAAGCTCAAGAAACTAACGTTACTCAATGCTACTTAAAGAGAAGATATGATTAAACTTACTTTAAACTTGATATTAAATGTAACTCAGAATGGAAGTAATTCGCTTATATAGTTTGTATTTTATATTTTTCATATTTTTTATATTTCGCTTATGTAGTTTGTATTTTACATTTTTATATTATGATGATGTGGAAGAAAGTTTATATAATTTATTACGAAATATGTCTTTTAAAAATCCCAATACGGGGATCGGCGATTTGACAAACCAAAAAAATTGTGCGATTACTTTAACACAATACAGCGTTTGTTTTAACTATTAGTTTTTGTTTTTTTTAATTATTGTTTATGTAGTTTCTAAACATTTTAGTATTTGCAAACAGGGCCGTGGTTAGGCTCGCCACACCCCCATCATTTAAAATAACAATTAAGATAACAAATGTAATGTAGTTGAACACGCATAAAATAAATGAAAACTATTTACAAGTTATACTTTATATTTACTTTATAATTTTAAATCAAACTCATTTATTACATATTTTTAAGTAAAAAAATGCTAAAAGTACATAAAGCATGTTTCTAAAAAACTACTAACTGATTGCAGTTCACTGATACATACCAAAGATTGAAAAGTGTCTTTGTTTTTTAAATGTTCTTCCAGGATAAGAGGGTCATTTTCTTCTTTAATGGCCAATTTCATTGAGTTGAGAAAGATGGTCCAACTAATTTTCTACCAGGAATGCCACGTTCTGCAGGAAACACCAAACCTTTTTCTATATTGATTAGGCAGTTGTTTAATTTCTTTAAATCATACTGGATACTGTGAGGCGGGGCTTCTCTTATTATTACTTATATGTGTATATGTGTTTATAAATGTGAGGCGGGGCTTTTCTTTTAGAATGGAATGGGGTTTTATTGGTTTGTATTTTAGGAGGATAGGGGTATGGATATTTGGATGCCTCTTGGTTCTGTGTAATGATAGCACTCTGACTTGTGTTATGATACGCGCGTACTTTTCTTGGCGCGCGATATATTTCTTCCCTATTTACTTTATCAATAACAAATCTTTTCTCGTTATTAACAAATAATATATTCTCCACTTTAAACTATATAAAAAAAAACTGTTTCTTACTAATTCTTCTGTTCCTTCTTTTGTCGTTTATCATATAACCAACTATAAATTTCCCTACCCTAAATGCCCACCTGTATATCCCTTATGACTATAACTTGTCTTCCGCACTTTAAACAATTTTCGTAACTTTCTCAAAACCTTCTCGTAACCTATCTCTTAGGTTCTTTCTCCACTTCTCTCCTCTTCTTTCCCTTCAGCCCCTTTTTTGCCCTTCAACCTTCTTTCAACCCCCTTTTCTCTTCGGGTTTCTCGTTTTTATATTTGTTGCTTTGTTTTTGGGCGTTGGCGTCTTTTCATTTTCGTTAGATAGCGTATAAAATATTAATGGTTGATTTTGGGTGTTTTGACTGTTATGAATAGCATCTTGGTTAATTAGGTTTAGCTTTCTCACAATACTGACAAGCAGATCTAAACTCTTCTTCTCAAATGCTGTAATAAAAATTGTAACATTATTTTTGACTACACAGTAAACAAAAATCAATTGGTTTGATCTAAATCAAACAACAAGGCATAAACTTCAGTGTTTAACAAAACTAAGAAGTATCATGTTTAGAGAACGGTATTAGTATCAGAAACTAAATTCAATGAACATCTAAACAAATAACACATCGACATAATTTTTTTACCAGCAAATTGCATGCCTAAAGCAGCAATAACAGTTGCCAAGTTCTGGCTAGGAGAGGGTGAAGCTGAATAAGAACCATCAGGAGAAGAGGGTGCAACAGATTGAATTGGAGATGACACACTTGTAATTTGAGATTTTTTTATAATTAAAGTTGTACTTGCAGGTTGTATTCGTTTTTGGAAATTAGCTTCAACAGGCTTCTTAAATTTGGGTGATAACGATGGACAGCTATCCTCCTCATTGCTACTGTCACTCTCAGCATAACATGGGAGCTTCTTAGCAGGAGGTAGAGTTGCAACTCAAAAAAAACATGCGCGTTTTTTTTTATAAAAAAACACGTTTTTTTTGCAAAAAAAACAGGCCTGTCCTAAAAACATGTTTTTAATGGCTTTTTTTTGTTTTTTTTAGGTGTCCATTAAATTTTATATATCAATTATCCTCTAAAAAGTTACAGTGTCAGTAAACCTTCAAAATATACATGTTTTTTTTTAAATGTAATGTATTTTACCCTATATAATATTTCTTACAAATTTATAGAGTTGCAACCCAAAAAAAACGGTTTTTTTTTTCTTAAAAACTGTTTTTTATAGTTTTTTTTATTTTTTATTTTTTTAGTATTTATTAAATTTAAGATATTAATAATACTTGAAACAGTTTCAGAGGCATTAAACCTTCAAAATATGAATGTTTTCTATTAAATAAAATGCATATTTAAAAAAAAAACAGTATTAAATATTAAAAAAAAAATTAAGTAATTTTTTTAATATATCTCAAAAAAACTATACTAGTAGCTACTAGTTAATTGTAAGTATAACACTACTGAATGAATGAAATAAAAATGTTATTTCAGCAGTGTTATTTCATTCATAAAAATGAATGAAATATCACTGCATTGCAAAATACAAAAATGAACCAACAGTTATATAAAATTTACTTTAATGCTTTATTTACTTTTGTTTATTATTTTTGTAAAATTTTAATAGTTTATTTCTTTATTTTATATATTTCAATTTTAAACAGAGTTTAAAATTGAAATTTTAACTAGTTTTAATTATTGGAATTTAAAATTGAAATAGTTTGGTTTATTTTGAAGATTTAATTTTGTTTTTTATAAGTTTTTTTATCTTGGATTCATTTGAGTTTATAAAATTTAAATCATTTTTTTAAAATGTTTATTCAAATTGCAATTAGATAGCTAAAATTTTATTTATTCAAAAAGTATTCAAGTAAATAAAAATAACACAATAACTAAGTTTGTATAACTAATGAAAAAAACTTAATAAAATTAAACAATTTTAAAAATATTGTTTATATTTATTTAAAAAAAAAAAGAAATCTAAAAAAAAAAATGCCAGGCAGAAAGAAATGTTTTGTAGCTACATTGTTCAATGAGGCACCTTTAGAATCTGGAGGTTCTAAAATTCAACAAGTTATATGCAAATTTTGCAGCTTAAAGCTATCAAAAAATGGCACTCGAATGACCGAGCACATTGCAAAAAGTTATGAAATGTGGAGATCTAATAGAAAACAAATATTTGAACGATATGCCTTTTAAACAAAAGAAAGTTCAAACTGAACTAATGATGGAAGAAGATATTCCTGAAAACTTACCTATTCAATGTATGGAAAAAAAGGAAAAAATATGTTTATTATCTGCTATATTGCAAATTCCAATTGAGTCCTTCTTTCGAACCCCAAGCTGTTGTGGAAACCAAAGTAGGTCTACAACCCCTAAGTTTGGAGACTGTAAGCCAAATAAAACCAATTCAGATAAGCCTCCCTTGAAACGATTGCATTCTTCAACAAGAGTTCCATTCACACCTCAGAAAAATAAAATTGCATCCTACATTTTCTCGGACAAAATGACTAATGAACAAATAGTAAGAATTATATTTAGAATATTTAATACTTTCAAATATTTAGCAAACTTTATTTAGTACATAAGTAATTTTTGTAATAACAATTTTTGTAAATTTCATGTTTTTACAGGATGAATCGCAAATGGATTTAGCACGCGCTGTCTATGGTACTGGGTGCTCATTAAGAGTTTTTGAAAATAAACTATGGATAGACAGCTTTGCAAAATTGAGACCTGCATTTAAATTACCTAACCGTGATATGTTGTCTAATTCCCTACTTGAAAGGGTTTATAATGAAACCTCAACTACCGTTAAAGAACTTGTGGGAACTGCTTTAAGTGTAGCAATTTTGTGTGATGGGTGGAGCAATATCAGGCAAGGAAAATATGATTTAAAATAGTAGGACTATTTATCTACGTTCTGATTTGTGCACTAGTATAGGAGTATCCAATACCTAGATACTTTTAAACATTATATAACAAAATTATGTAACAATGTAAGCTACACATATATAATTTAGGTGCATTCTAACTTCATGTGTATAATTCATAAATAATAAAAATCAGTAATAAAGATAGATTTTACTATTTACAGGAATGAAGGAATCATTAATTTTGTTGTAACGGTACCTCAACCTATATTTTGGACCAGCATAGAAACAGGTAGTCTTTTTAGATTAATTTTAGTTATCATGTCTTCAGAATTGTCAGATAGCAAGTTTTATTTTATATTCTCCAAAGTTGTAAAGTTTTTCAAAAATATTTAAATTTTTATAGTTTATTATAATTATTAAACGTATAACTCTTTATTTAGGCGCAGAAAGTCATACTGGCGAATATATGGCAAATATAGTTAAAAAAATAATATGCGATGTTGGACCTATGAAAGTTCTTGGTGTTTGTACTGATAATGCAGCCAATATGAAAAAAGCATGGCAACTAATAGTTACTGAATTTCCTCACATATATCCTTATGGATGCCTGGCACATACCTTAAATTTAATTTTTACTGATGCGAGTAACTTGAAATCAATAGCAGATTCCCAAAGAAATTGCACAATGGTGGTAAAAGGGATAAAGAACTCTCAAATTTTATCAGCTTTGTTAAAACAACATCAGCAGAAATCAGGACAAATCATTCAACAATCACTAAAGCTTCCAGTAACAACTAGGTTTATTAAAAATTAATTTTATAATAAAATTAAACATAAAAACATAAAAAATAAAACATAAAAAGTATTATTATAAATTTTTAAAAAATTTATATTACATTATAAATCATAATACTTAGTATGGAAATAACATTAGGCAAATAAATATTTAATTATAAATAAATATATTCTTCAGATGGGCTTCAATTATACATTGTATGGAAAGTCTTCATAACAACAGATTAGCACTACGGGGATTAGCTATTGACGATGAAGCAAAATCTCTTGCTAAGCCTATTCAAAACCTATTGTTGTCAGAAGTGTTCTGGGATAAAGTGGATGGGTTTATCAAGTTATTAAAACCAATAGCCATAGCCATTGCAGCAGTTGAAGGAGATAAAATAAGTCTCTCCATTGTTGCAAAAACATTTTCAGATTTAGAAAAGTCTTTTCAGGACAATATCCTTTGCAGTCCAATTCTAAAAAGCGAGGAAAATGCTATGATGGAAATAATTGCCAAAAGAAGGAAATTTCACATTCGAAACATTCATCTTGCTGCAAATTTAGTGGATCCACGTTATAAAGGATGTCATATCTCTGGAGATGAAATGGTGAGTATTTTCAGAATTTAATCCTCATTTAAATTAATTGAAAAAAAAGGAAATTATATTTAAAATGAATTAAGATGCCTTATTTAAAACATCTTCTTTAGATTGATGCCATTGAAACGCTACATAAATTAGGAAAAATGGATTCTTCTATTAAAGAATGTGATGACAAAATTTTGGGTGAGATAGCTGATTATAGATCAAACGAAGGACTTTTTGCAAAACCTTTTATATGGGCTTCAGTAAAACATTCATCTCCTGTAAGTTGGTGGAAGGGAATATGTTGTTCTTGTGCTCCAATACTATCAAATATTGCAAGTAAAATTTTATTACTTCCACCAACAAGTGCTGCAGTCGAAAGATCATTTAGTAAACAATCTTGGATCCACAATCAAAAACGGAATAGATTAACAAATGACAGAGCTTCAAAATTAGTATTTATATCACATAATTTACAACTCAAAAATCTAAAATGTAATGCAGAATCATCAACAAGTCAAAGCCAAGAATTTTTTCTGGACAATGGTACTTCACAGAGTTTAGAGTCAGAGGTATCAAGTGACTCTGAAGAATACGGATTTGACTTTACAATAGAAGACCTTAATGAACAAGAAAGCCAGAATACAGAGTCTTTTGTTAATTAAAAATAAATTTTTCAAGTGATGTACTATATATTTATCATATATCATGTTACTATTATATATTGTATTACATTTATAATAAAAATAGAAATTAAAAAAAAGTAAAAAATTTTTTTTAATCTAAAAAAACAAAAAAAACTATGAAAAACAAAAAAAAAACACAAAAAAAACATGTTTTTTTTGCAAAAAAAACGTTTTTTTTGCAAAAAAAACACAATTAAAAAAAAAACGGTTTTTTTTGCAACTCTAGCTGGAGGCATTTTATGTTCTTCATCACTATCTTTAGCTGTTTCAATGCTTGTAAATTCTAACATTTCCAACTGTTCCAAAGCAGCTTCGTAGCTGTCTATAGAAACAAAAAACTAAAGGTAAAAACAGCAGCTGTCAATGAACCGTTACTAAATATTAGTCTGTAGTGGACTATAGTAGCTCAGCTCATTATCACGTCCATACACACTGTTTATATGTGCAATAAGCTAAACAGTTAACTAAAAAAGTAACTTCAACACTGCAATGTTAAGTAATAACAATCACCAAAAGTAATGATAAGAAATAAAAATCACCAAAAGAGTGAAGAATTCTTATTTTTAACTGCTTTCAGTTGTCAGGAGTCATCGCAGCTTCACGAATTATAGCTTTTAGATGTGCGGGTTGTAAGTGATTTAAACTAAGTTCATATTTATCAGCCATAATAACAGATGACATCCATGAACATGTGCCTTTTTTTTTCTCATCAAGAAATTCAGCAACAACAAATTTTTTTAATTGCATTGCCATCTTCAATTTTAACACCTAATTGCTACCACCTAAAAAACAAAAAAGGTACTTCTATGATAATAAACTTCAGATAATATTAATTTTTTGATCTTAAGCAGAACTTACTTACTGGCACTTTAGTGAACAAATAGAACAGGTCGTCAATTGTAGAACTTCACTTTTTAAGATAATAGACAACATTGTTGTTAATTTCAAGAAATAGATTGATGGATAATATTGGAATGTAATTAGGTGAATAGATAATCCACATTTATTATAATTATTGGAGATCCAATAAATATGTAATTTAAGTATATGAAAGGAAAATGTTAAGGGGTTTAAAATTTATGCATTTTTTGTCAAAAAATCCAAAAAAATTTGTTTGAAAAAAACTTTTAAAAATGTAACTATTTAAGCCATTTAACTTTTAATTGCATTTTCAAAATTTGCACAGCCCTATGTGAAAACAGCCTTACTATAGAAGGTAATCATTTATTCTGCTTTTTTTACTTTTATAGTATGCTGTAAAAACATTAATTGCAGCATTTATATATCCTAGTCACAACATTAAGTGAATTACCAAAACATTCTTAGCCTTTTCACAAACATTTAAAAATTACCAACACTTTATGAAGACTGATATAAAAAATCTAAAAACAACCCAACCAATCAACTCAAAACAAATAATTATTCTAATTGAAAATTGTAGGAATAATTCCAAACGTATTTACAACTGAAACTACACAGGAAGTACTTAAATGAATACAATTATTATTCATTTCTTTATAAAACTAATAACAAATCATTAATTTATAACATGCATTATTAATAATAACAACAATATCATTAAGATAGTTTAGCAGTGACGATGAAGTAAAGCTAGAGTAACATATAAATGTCTAGGGAACAATAGACACTTTTTTGCTATTGAAGTAATAGGAAAAGCAAAAAACCGATCAGAGAGCTGACTAACTCTAAAAATATTGAGCAAAGAAGATTCACATGGATAGGGGTAAAAACTTTCTTTATGTCCAAAAACACTTGCAGTTATCATAATATTGTTAGCATCAATTATGTTTTCAATAAGGACAACTTTTCCACTTTCAAGCAAAGCACAGTTGTTGGAATTTCCAGAAAAAAAAGTAAATCCAGCATATTCAATTCTACTATATTGGTTGCCATCATATCCTAATGTAGGGCCATTAGTATATATTCTTTTTAGAACAGAGCTGCTGTAGAGGCATGCTCCCACTTCTCAACAATCGCTTTATAATACCTAAAGCATTTTCAAATGGAAATGCACTGTACTCATCAAGTGAACCATACTGTCTAACATTATCACAAATGTGACAAAGACTGTGCATAGTATAGTTTAATGAACTGCTGCCATATATTTCTGGCATTTGTTCAACAAATATACGTAACAACTTTTCTACATAATCAATATGCATCCAACAGATATCTGGATTAGCTAGAATCCCAATTACTGTGTGCAAAAGCATAAAATGATTGTAAACACTATTGGCAATATTGCTTCGCAACACCAGAGGCCCTAGGTAACATAAAAATAGCCAGAATTCTGTGGTTTTCCACCTATCAATATCTTTTAATGACCTTGGTTTACGCCCAAATTCGACAGTAATCTTTGTTGCCAAATTTATCAAGTCATTTAAAATTGTATCTGCCATTTGCATGCATATTTTTACTGCATGCTTTCCACGAAGCCAATGCAGCAGTAACCTGCGTGTTGCACCAAGACAAACCAGATGCATGTATTCCAATGGAAGTTGAGAGACATGGCCAAATACTGAGCTCTAAAAGTGGTGACAATTTATCTGGTTTGTGGTGCTGAACTTGTTAGAATGAAGCAAATAAAAGCTCTGTCCTCTTTTTTGCATCTAAATCAAGAAACACGGTTCTATTACTGACCCTAATTCCCTTTTAAATGCATCGCTCGCAACCATAATACCCATTGTGTCCTTTTATACACTTTACAAATGCACGTGCTGGTGCATCACACACAAAACCTTTAACATAAATGATAAGTGGTTTTCACCAACAAATAAACCTTGCTCCTTCAAAAACTTGAATTCTGTGACCAAATCAGCAAGATAGATAGATGAACTTTTAGGTTTGCTATTGCCACAAAAAATGCAAACTAAAAATGGCTTATAATTAATTTCCCTGAGCTCTTATACTAAGGCAAACCGTCAATGCTAAATAATAAACTGACTTTGCAGCTACCAACACAATTAAAGGCCAATAAATTTGTTAGCTGATGTTACAAACCAAAATAAACAAACTCTGCATTTTGCCCAAACATGTCTATCATAATAATAACTTCAGAGTGACTTTTTGCTTTTAATAAAGTTCAAGCATCTTTTGGTAAATCTGGATTTTGTTTTGATAGGATCTTCAGCAAGTCTGATAAAGCACTATATGCAACATTGTGTTTGACTGAACAGCGTACAAGCAATTCTTTTAAAGTAGCTTCTTCATCACTGTTCTCTTTGTTATCACTAGAACAAGAGGGATAGTCAGGGGCGATTCTAGGAAAAATACGAGGGGGGGGGGGTGAAATATGTTAAAAATACCGACTCAAAAATCCTATCCTAAAAATAGATATCGCCACTGTAAAAGGTAATTATATCGCGACTATCGTATATAAGCAGATTTTAAAAATACTCAAAAAACTTGTTGTTTTTAAATTCTATAAAAGTCATGTTGAAAAATAATCCATGAAATTTACCGACTATAACTTTTTTTCAAAAAAATACCGACTTTAAGTTTGATTTTACAATTGCTAGGGGGGTGTAACACCCCCCCACACACCCCCGTAAAATCGCCCCTGGGGATAGTAGCCATGCTCATTATTAGTTACATCATAGTCATCATCAGAATTGTTAGTTGAACTCAAAAAGGGTTGGTTTTCCTTAAAATATGATATCTCAGCACCATCTAACTCAACGGAGGGGGAATTTGTAACATCTTCATGTTCTTTAGTATTCAAGTTTTGATGCAGCGAATTATGTTTATGAAACTGTTGAATATAACGTATTTGTAAACATGTTCTGTTAGAAGTGCATAATAATAAAGCTTCATTGGTAATAGGAAAACTGCTATCAGTAGCATCAATTGCTGTTTGAAAGTCATAGTAATTCTCAGTATTTCTATTTGTGTAAATTTCACTTAAGTAGCGATTAACTACTCTTTTAACATAATTTGACTTAGCAGAACAAGTTGAAACCATTAACTTCTTCATTCCCTATAAGATTGCATTTAACAATAGCATATTTTTAGTTAATATAAAATGATTATATTTTTATAAAATATCAGAAAACTTAACGAAGAAATTTTCATAATTTTGATTTTTTATAACTTTTAAAATTTTAACTCCCAAAAAAAAGTTTTATGTGATTTATAAAAAAAAGTAAAGAATTTTGCAATATTTCTTTATTTTAAAGCAAAGAACAAATGTAATAATTATCTGAATACAATAAAATTTTAGATAAACATAAGTTTTGTTGCATGTGTAATAAATAAATAAATAAATGAATTACTCCATTGAGTAAATGATCGTCAAAAGGGTAACAGTTAGATTATAGGGGATAATTACTTTATGAATAAATATTCAGGGGTCACTAGTATAAAACTCATTCCGATCGGAACTTAAAAAATCGTAAACCCGATGAATTTCTTCGGATTCGACAAAATTGGCCTAAACCCGATTAATCCCTAATTGCCTCTACTATAAACATTTTTTTTCGTATCGTAAAAACTTCCCGACGAAAATATAAGCGGATTCATGAAAAATAAAAAGATATTATCTCGTTAATCCATTGTTTTTTTACATTTTGTTTTGTTTATACTATGGACAGTTGTGCAAACTTTCTACTAAATGCCACAAGAAAAACAAATTTCAAAAAAAAAATGTAAGTAAACCCAATATCCTTATCTTAAATATACATTAAACTTATTTCCAATTATGAATCTTTCTGTGCAACTACCACAGTCCTACGTTCATATGTTTTAGGAGTTTTAAGACGTTCTTTATCAATTTACAAGGCCAGCTAATCAATGTTTTATTAAACGATTAAAACGATTAAATAGTTATAAGTAATTTTTTCCCTGTAATTTTCCTATGTTATAGACATACCACAAAGCCAATAATTATATGTCATAGAACCTCCAATAAAAAAAAAAAAGATTTTTATAAGGCATAACAAAGACAGGCACACAGCCACAATTTAACAGTAATTTTAAAGTAGTTTAATTATTATGTCATGTTAAATAATTTTCATCACATTACATCAAAGTTATTCTTTATTGTTATTGTTGCCTGTTTGTGTTGACCCTATACATAATACTATTCTCACACATAGTTCATTATATTTAATGTGCTTTAATGTTTTTTATCCAAGGGGACAGAAAAAAGATGCCTACATAGCTCGAGTGTCATTGAGTTTGTGACAAAAATTTGACAGACTGGATTAAACAATTTAAAGATGTTTTAATGAGAAGATTTGGTAAAAAGTCACAGATGGCTCAAAAACACCAAAGGTTACCAATCTTGAAAAAAACCTGGGCACCTGAGGCTATCTATTCTAAAGCAGTTACAAATGGACCCCCATTCCAAACATCTACTACTAAAGTTCTAGCAAACTAAAATTGAACTATTCGATTTTATTTATTTAAATTTTTTTTTAGGAGAAATTAAAGTAATAATCAAGCTTGCTCTGACCAATCGAACAAATTTATTAGTTGTCTCATGAAAAGTTTAGTTCTCTTTTTAATCATTTAGTGTAAGTTTTGTAGGAGAGAGAAAGTCAGTGGTTATCATATCCTTGATAACCTTACTTTATAAAAAGTATTGCTTTAGTATCACCTGTCTATGTTGACCCCTAGATGCCATTTACACATTTTGTAAGTTGGAAAATTTGTGTCATTTTTCCAGGCATCAGTTTTAGTTACCTGACAGTATTTTAATATAGTAAAAGTGATCTATTGCCCAAGGTGTAAATGGATCCTAATATAGACAGTGCAAAATACTGAAATAATGCAATATCATAGTATAGGATGTAATCAATGTTGTAAAATGTTACAAACTTAAAATGTATTATTTAACTATGTAGGACTTCTGGGACAACATCAAACAAGTGACTACAAAGAAGGTGACAGATTCTAACAAAAGTAGTATGGGGAGTCAAAAGCTAATACCACTGGATGAGATTGTTCTTGAAATTAGACTCAAATAGTTCTATAGAATATAGTAGAACTATTCTAGAATTAAATTCTGAGTTTTTATATTCAAATTCAGTGTTTTACTGCAATATAAAGAAATCTAGATAAAAGTATTTGTAATTGGCAAAGCAGTTTCTTTCATTATTAGTGACACTAACCTTAATAGTCTCTATTTTTGCAAATAATATTTAATGATTAACTTGGTGTTTGATAATTGTGGAGAAATTCATTTGAAAATAAAGTTTGGTCTGAAAAAAGTAAGAAATTTATTCGTGCCCAAATTCATATTTTAAATTTCTTACCCACTGTTGATTATCTGTTGTCGAGATGGACAGTGAAAAATGAAATGTGGAATTTATTATTCTAATTTTGTCAATGAGAAACGTTAGAGATTGAGTTTGATTTCTGTTTTTGTTTTCAAAACAAGAAACTGTTAAAAAAAAAGCTAGCTCAAATTATCGGATTTACGATTTCCGCTACACAAAGATCGCGTAAATTTTAATTGGGTTTTTACGCTGAAATTAGCGGAAATTCCGAAAAAATATGTTTATAGTAACAATCCGCTCATTTCAGCGGGTTTCAGATAAAATGGTCGTGAATTCCGATCGGAATGAGTTTTATAGTAGTGACCCCAAGGGTGGGCAGCCAAATTTTGAACAAACGGCTCGCTATTATTTTAAAAAGAAACGGTAAATGAGCACATTGTCTTCATTAATTTTTGTACAGTGTAAAATATACATAACAAAACAAAACATTTATTGCACAAAATAACTAAACAAAATATTTATTGAAATTGTTAAAATATATATTAAATATTTATTTTGCGTAAACATACTATTAAAATGGCTTATTTTCGGTTTTAGGATTATTTAACGAGCGGCTCGCCGAGTTTCAAAAATTTTAACAACCGGCTGGCGCGAGCCGGACCGAGCCGGCTCCAGCCCACCTTTGTAAATATCTATTAATGAAGACTTTTTTTTTTTACATTAACAATAACTTTTAAAAAAATTCGTGTAAAAAAACTTACTGTTTAAATCTATAATACTTTGAAATACCAATATTTCTACCACTTCTTTGCGTGTTTCAGTAAGGTTAAACCCACTTCATCTCTTAATACAATTTTTTTCAAATAGGTCAAATCCACTTCTTCTCCTGATACAATCTCTTTTCATAACTTAAATTTAATTTAAAAATAGGGCTTTTATAAGAAAAATAACTTAATGATACCTGCTAACGTAAGGTCATTGTAAAAAGTTGTTGATTTCTCTTACTACTAATGAAACAATAATGTGATCACATTATTGTTTCCTTAGTTAAATACTCAAATATTATTTACTCACGTGAGTAAATAATATTTAAGTAACTATGAAGAAATTCTTTGTAGCACAAGTTGTCAAATTTTAGAACTAAAAAATATGCAAAACGGCCTCATGAAGTTTCTGATAAAGTTACACGTGCGTACAGACATGTATCGTGCCAATATTGACATGCCAATATCGTGCCAATATTGACATGCCAATATCGTGCCAATATTGCCATGCCAATATCGCGCCATTATTGACATGCCAATATCGCGCCAATATTGGGGTGATATTGTTTATCTTGGCCAATGCTGGCCAAGATACCCAATATCGCGCCAATATCGCGCCAATATCGCGCCAATATCGCGCCAATATCGCGCCAATATTGCGCCAATATCGCGCCAATATCGCGCCAATATCGCACCGATATTATTTGCTACTCGGGTAGTTAATGTCTTGTTGGTGTCAGTGGGCTATATTGCCATGTTCTTGCATTGCTATTATTTTTAAAGCACTTTTATGAAACAAAAGAAAAAATATTATCCTTTACTTGTTCCGAACAACTTCAAAAATGGCATTGTCGGAGTAAAAAAGGTTCAATACCAATGGTTCCACTTCGTCAAATTAAACTTATTTCAGCACGTTTTGCTTCAAAAAAAATAAATAATAACGTACATGAGGAAAAATTTACTGTAGCAGACCCATAAAATTCAAAATTCAAAAGAGATATTTCAAAGCCTGGGAACTAATTCAAAGCCTTGTAACTAATGACGAAACGACGTTGAACATTTCTGTAGGAATTATATTACAGATAAGAATTATCTAATATTAGACTAGCAAAGTAATTTGCAAAAATCAAAACAACAAAAAACACTTTAAAAACAAACTAAAAAAAGTCGCCATTTTGTTCATTTGTCCCCTATGGAAAAGTCATACACTGAAACCGTGCTCTCTGAAAGTCCGTAATTGAGTTCAATTGTTTTGGCTATTTCTACGGGTATTTCTACGGTTATTTCTACGGGTATTTCTACAGGTATTTCTACGGGTATTTCTACGGTTATTTCTACGGGTATTTCTACAGGTATTTCTACGGGTATTTCTACAGGTATTTCTACAGGTATTTCTTCGGGTATTTCTACGGGTATTTCTACGGTTATTTCTACGGGTATTTCTACAGGTATTTCTACGGGTATTTCTACAGGTATTTCTACGGGTATTTCTTCGGGTATTTCTATGGGTATTTCTTTGGGTATTCTACGGGTATTTTCTACGAATATTCTACGGGCATCAAGTATTGGGTTTTGCCCGATTAAAAAGAAACAGGTATTCTATAACTTTCGGGTAATTACCGAATATTTAAATTTGAGTAATATCCGCAACAACTACCCGGATGCGAGTCCCTAATAGCATATATGATGTTTGACTTACCCTCGTAGTTTGAGCATTCTGTATATATAAACTTTCTTTTATAGTTGGCTGATCAAAATGGAGCACAAGCATAAAATATTAAAAGTTGCAAATAATTTGCGCCAAGATGATGTTGAACAAATAAAGTTTTTATATACTGATATTGGTGATGCTATTCTTGAAAAGGTCACAACAGGTCTAGAGTTGATCACACTATTAGGAAAACATAGTTATGTTACAGCTGATAATTTAGATGAATTTAAAAAAATTCTTATAAGTGTGGGAAGAGCCGATCTTGCCAAATTCCTTGATAGCCAGGGCCAGACTTCCTCAAATGGTAAGTGCTTTATTAAATTTTTAGATACTTTGATTATATCTAGTTAAACAAAATAAAATCAAATATAAGAAAGAAAATTCATGATATTCTTTCAAATACTCAATTTATCCTCTGAACAAAGTTTTAAATTATGTTATGAAGCGTTACTAAAATTTCATTGGGGAAGTTTTTTCTCAGAAAACATTTTTGTTAACAATGGTGCTTTATTTGAATTAGTTTTTTTTCCAGACCTCAAGTTTTATGTCTCCATTACTGATTTTTTTGCTAACGCTTACAAATATTAATTGCAGTTCTTAGGAGAAAAATTTTTGAGCTAAGTTAACTTATCTGACTCAAGTTCTTTGGTTTCTTAAAAGCAAACCTTTAAGGAAATTATCAATAAAAATAATGCTAAACAAGCTATCAAACACTTTAAAGAATTTTATAAACAATGTATACCTATTTGAGGCTATTAGTTTGCGAACCGTGATTTCATGAAAAACAGCAAGTTCTTTTGTTGGTTTAGTTCTCTTAAGCAGTGAGTTTTTACAAATAGAATTTTTTTAAAAGAGAATAATCAAAAAAGATTAACAAAAGAGCAAAATTGTACAAAAGAACAAAAACTCAATTGAAGAGAAGAATAAGAATTTCAATCAAACTTTTTTGGCTGATCTTTAAATGGTGCTTACTGTTAACTATGACCCAAAATAAACATATTATGTAGGAAACAGTTATGGGAAAGTTAAAATGGAGAAGTAACAAAGGATGCAAAATGATCACAGTTTTTAATTTGTTACATTTTACTAAATGGTGAGCTGTAAGTTAAAAATTTGAATGAATATTCTACAAGTGCATACATGGCGACTGCTCTCTAATTCTCTAAACTGCGAAAGGTAAGAAAACAATATTATCATATAATCCCTTGTAAACTTATTTATCTCATAAAATGCCAGCTGCAATTCTAATTGCCAAAAAGAATTTCGATTTGTTACAAAGGTTAATTTTGTCTGAGTAGTAGAAATTTTATAGAAAAATAGTTAGACTTAAATCATAACAACATTAAATAAAAATTGAGAAAGAATTATAAAAAAAAAATTTTTTCTGTTTTTTATATCAAGTATAGAAATTTATACATTTCAACAAAATCATTTGTATAAAATTTTGACAGGTGGATCTTCAATTATGCTTCGCTGCTTTAAAAGAAAATGACATTTAAGCTTTTGAAAAAGTCAAACTTTTTAGAAGTCAAAACTAAGTTACATAGTCTGAATACAGAAAAAGCTATTTAGAAAGAAAAAATTTTTCAAAAATTAGTCATGTTTTGGAACGTTTTCTACCCCAGTTTAAACTTTGTAATTATTTTTTAGACAGCTTTTCATTAAGGTTTTAGATATGGTGATGATGTCATTTAGTTCTTAGCTTATCTTTTCTCACTGTCATGATTCTTCCTTTATAAAATTTCGACAGCTATAACTTTGTTAAACTTTAATCAATATTATAAACAAATCTTTTCCATCAGCAATTTCAATCAAGTGTTTTTCAATCATAAAATGAATAAAACTTTTGGAAAACTCTCCATTTCTTACACATATTACGTAAAACTGTTGATTTTTAAAAGTTATTTTAAATCAAATTTTTTATTGTAAATGAATTTCATAAAATTTGAGCGTTCCTTATTTCTTTTAGATATTAACCTTTATTTATGCAAATTTATAATAGTATTTATATATAAAATTATAACAGCCACTTAACTTATCCCTTCAAATTATCATGAAAATATTAGGTTGTCACGAAAGTCTTGTCAGTTAAAGGAGGTAAACTTTAATATTGAATAGTATTAGTAATACTTACTCAAATGAATCGAAATAAGAACCATTTGAATAAGTACACTTATGGCAACAAGAAACAAGCCAATTTAATCCATCAGCAAAAAAAGTTGGTGATCGAGTTTCGATGAAGTTGACAAAAGACGTTTTTGCCTGGTCCTGATTGACTAAGGTTCTACCAGTGAGAAAGTTATCAAAGTGCTTGAAAAGGTGTGAGTTGGTTGGTGAAAGGTTTGGGGATTACGGTGAATGAGGCAGAACTTTTACACTCAACTCATTTAATTTTCAAACTGTGATTTAAGGCTGTTGGCAAATCCTGGTTGCTGCAGGCGTAATTTTAACTACATTCTTTCAGCACAATAGAAATCTGCAGTAATGGTTTGGCTTTGTTTCAAGAAGTTAATGCATCACATTGGCAGCAGACCACCCTACTGTAACCATAGTCTTTTGTTGGTGGGTTTTCGCCTATGGGAAGTGCCTGGGAGGCTCGTTGGCATCTAACCACTGTCTCGAACAACTCCGGATATCATACAGCGCACATTACAATTCAATCCAAGAAAGGGTTGTTTTGGTTGCGTAGATGCAAGGAAGAGCAAACCTCAAAATGTGACAATTTCTGTTGATCATTCAAATTGTGGTGAACCCACTTTTTAAGCTTTTTCGCCTTTCAAATGGATTTCAAACCATTTGAAACAATTTGGTGACTGACTCCCAGTTTTTCCGCAATCCCCCGAATGGTTTTGGATGGGTTGGCCTCCATCAAGGTCCTCAGATTCTAGTCCTGGATTACTGTGGGTCGACCACCAAAAGCTAGTCATGGTGACTTAAATCTCCAGACCAAAATTTTGTGAACCAATGCTAAATGGTGCGTTTGCTAACACTATTGACTCTAAATGCCTGGTTAATTATTCTAGTCGTCGCGGCAGCACTTTGTTCTAATTTGAACTCATACATGTAAATTGACCGAAAATTGCCCTTTGACGTTTCATAAAAATTGGCTTAAAGTCAGAGAAAATTAATAGTGATGTTGATGGTGACATTGGTGCTGCCTTTTTGATTTTGATGAAATTTGTACAGGGGTAAAAAAAAGAAGGTCTCAGTAACCCCGTTGATTGTGGTAATTTCTTATCTCATTTGAGGTCAGTTTACAGAAGTATCTATAAAAAATATAAGCTATAACATAAATATACTTATGGAATGAAATTAATCTATACATTTAGAATTTGCATTTCATCAATATTTAACTAGTAACTGTTTAATAATAAATATTAAACCTATGAATAATGTTCTAGCCTTCAAAGCACTTACCAGCACTACTATAGTACATTAAAATGCACATAAGATAAAAGATTTTACAGTTTGAATTTAAATGACTTAATAAATTGCAAAATAATGTTTAAATATTCTTGTGTTTAAAATTTACGACTTTTGTTAGAGTTTTTTAAAATAATTTCAAAATGGATTCTTATTTGTGTGAAAAAAGACTCTATTAAAAGGTGCTATTACTAAAAGATAAATATTTTTTAAAGGATAGATAACATTTTTGTACGTTTTGAAATCTATTAACATCTACAAAAGCTATGTACTTTAAAGGAAAAAAGTTAAAAACTGATTTAAAAAATACTTTAACATTTTTCCCAAAGTTCTTTTTTATTTTGTGTTTCCTCCAATTTTTTAAATAAATAACACTACAGATATCTTAAACGAAAATTTTTTTTCTCTCTATGTTAAAGTAACAACTTAAAATTTATACCTATTTTATGTTAAAATATATGAAAGAGAGTATATAGTTACCCACATATGCCATTGATCCTTGCCTGTTCAACTTTAATAGTTGCTGAGAAATAGTCTAGAAAAATAGCTAGAAGAAGCTAAAGAATTTTTTAAATTATTTTCATTATACAGTGATATTTAAGCTCAGTATCTTTCCAACACATGTTTTGCAGTAGCAAGCTATTTTTTGGAAGTTTGCCAGTAATAGTAATTTTTAAGCAGATTTAATTGAAAAGAAAAAAATTATGCGTTTACTTTTTTTTCTTTTCCGCATATTGAATAAAAAAAGTATTTAATTTTATAAAGTCTTAGAAGATCTGCACATGACATTTATTTAGAAAGACATTATTACAAGACCTATACTTGGCACCTACACATGACAGTAAGTTCTTGGCAAAATGAAACTAAACAGAAGTTTTACTTATCCTATTTTCCTTCTATCGCCTTAAATATTGATCTTTTTCAAACTAATTTATTTTGTGGGTTAAGTCCTTTTAGTACATAAGTTGTAAAAAAATATTCAAATGTATATGGAGTCGTTCTTAGCCAATTGAGTAATGCAGCATCTCAAAAGGCATAATGGTGCATCAAATAAACACTTGAGTCATAAATGGCAATCTAAGCAACAGTTGAGTTCGCTCATAAACTTCTAAAATGGACATATTTTTTTCCTGTGAGTTTATACAGATTTATATTTTTATACCTGCATTTGGTAAACACAAAGCATCAAGAAAGTATAATATCCTAAAAGTTGCCCCATCCAAATTTCAAATATTAAAGTCCAGTAAACTAGGATTACACACTATTTAGAGATTTAACTTATGCTGAGAATGGTTTAAATTTAATTTAAAGGACATCAATAGCAAAAAGAAAAAATGAGGACTCATGAAAAACTTAAAATTTTCCTACCCTTGAAAAAGTATGTAATTGACCTCTCAAAAAGCAAAAAATTTAAATCCTGCTGCCTTTTATTTAATTTTTAACGTTAAACAAAAAACATCAAGAGTTTTTTTAAATTTAATTTATCTTTAAAGACTGATATAGATATAAAAAGTTTTTTTCATTCGCTTTTTGTTTTTAACAGAAATGAAATGCTGTGTTGCAGAAAAACGAAATGCTGTGTTGTTTTCATAATTTAGTTTTCTTACATTTTTTTGCTTTTGTTTTGTTGAAAGCATCAATTTTGGTATTTTAGAATTAAGTGACTTACTCAAATCTCATTACACATCATTATATGGTGACTTACCACATATTAAACAGGTGGAGAACAGTGTCGACCTTATAAGTAATATTGAATTAACTTATATTAATCCAGATGATGTTTTAACTTCTTCAAATGGTGTAATGTTTGATGAATGGGAATACTTCGTTAAAAAGCATAGTGATGTTAATTATCAGAAAGTAGCATTTGAAGAAATGACTTTAGAACAACCAAAATTCCTTTTGCTTTCTGGCATTGCTGGTATTGGAAAAACATGCTTTTTTCAAAAGTGTATTTTTTGTTGGGCAAAAGGTTTTCTTTGGAGAAATATAGATTTAGTTTTGTATTTCGAGTTCAAAAAGTTGAATAATTTTAGCCATGTTTCAAATCCACAAGAAATGATTAACAAATTTTACAAAAATATTCTAAAGGGGCAGGATGTAATGTCTTCTCAAATGACTGTTATGTTTATTATTGATGGTTTGGATCAGTTTATTTACTTAGAATACCTTTACAGGTACATGTCTGGAGATAGCAGTAACCTCCCAATAGTATCTACAATTATGAATATCCTTAGCTCAAATAATATTAAATGTGTTCTTGGAGGAAACATTGAAGCTGTAATGAAGTATCAGAGTTCACTAAATGGTTACGAAAATACTTCGCACATACAGATCATGGGTTTCAGCAACCTCAAGATAAGGGAGTATTGTGAAAGTAATTTGATTACCGAAAATTTGAGAAGTGATCTACAGAAATTCATCAAAAGTTCACCTTTTGCAAATCACTTATTGTCTATTCCATTTTGCTTAAAGGCTGTATGCTCAACACATTCTTTATGCTTTAACAGTTATTCTTTGAAAACCATAACTGAACTGCAAACATGTATATTTTTACACTTTGTGAAACAAATCAATACAACTCAATCATTACATAGATTTATACAGAAAAATAAACAGCATATTTTATATATATGCAGAGTTGCATTCAATATGTTAGATGAAGGAAGGAAAATTGTTTCCAAAGATGAACTTGCCACAGTAGTCAACATTAATGGCATCGAACCATTTGGTTTTATTATAAAGTCCAATATTAATCAACACTACCTATTTGCTCATCCCTGTTTGATGAAATTCTGTGCTTCTGTTCATTTATATTTTTATGAAAAACCTTCAAAAGTACTTAATCATGAGAGGTTACGTAGCTGTTTACCTGCAGCATGTGGGTTACTTAATAATGGAAGTTTCTTAAACATAATCACTGCATTACAAGAACCTTTCTACAATAAAAGTTTTTGGCTCAAAGATATATGTGGTAAGCAAAACTTATTACATTAACTAAGTAAAAGTTGTATAATGTTGCGCAGCACTGTAGTATGTAGTAGCTTGCTAAAGTTTAGAAACACCAAATTCTTTTAATTATTCAAAACATCTGAAAATTTTACCAAACGTTCTTTATATTAATTCAATTTATAATACGAACCACTGAAACAACATATTATAACGGTTAAATAAAATTTAATTTTTCGCCATGCTTAGCAGTAGGTACCTGATACTTTGGATTGAGACTGTCTCTTGCTGGATGTCTGGAATACCTGATTCTGTCACTAATGAATAGCATAAACTTTTTCATCAGAGAGAAGGATTTTTGACCAGTCATTAACTATCTGACTAATATGATGTACTGTAAAGTTTATTCTGGCTTTCAAATTTCTTACAGATATCAATGGTTTCTTAATAGGATGGCAACCATACAGATAATTTTGATGTAATTGATGTTTAGTTGTGTTGATGCTAAAGTTTGTCCAATAAAACTGACGCATAATTTTATTAACCTTCATACTAGTTTGTGAGGATCTTTTTTAGAATACCTTACAAATAATATATTGATCATTTCAGTTGTAACTTTAGGTCTTCCAGTCCGAGGTTTGTTTTCAAAAATTTCGGGCTGACAAAATCTGTTGATAATCTGAATTATTCCTGGTTTTGAAACATCTTATAGTTCAGCAATCTTTCTGTGAGACATTTTCTTCCACAGCTTTTACCATGCTTTTGAAATATCACAAAGCATTTGAACTATAAAATCTCACATACATTTTGAAGGTTATAACTTAAGTATAACTACACTGCTTTTAAAATATCTCAAAGTATTTGAATTATTAAATTTCACAAATAAGTTTTCTTAATTATGCTTTTGTTTCGAAAACTTTATTTAATTCCATGGTATGATACTATTTCTAAACTTTTGCAAGCAAGCCTTTTTAAAAAAATTAAATTTTAATTAGCCATTACAATTCATAGTTTGTGTTTTCAAAAATTAAAAAAGATTATTATGCAAAACTCCACATGTTTGTGGAGTTTTGCATAATAATCTTTTTTAATTTTTGAAAATCTTTTTCATGCCACTGACTTTCAAATACTTTTTAATTATCAGACTTCCCAAAGGAATGACATGATTATTTAAAATGCTTAAATACACTTCTTTCATCATTGTTCAAAATATTTTAATATTATCACCAGTATTATTACCATACAGAAAATATCAGGGCTGTGGAGTCAGTAAGCCATTGTCTGACTCCGACTCCTTAATTTTATTACGGATCGACTCCCGACTCCAACTCCTTCATAAGTAACCAATTTGTAACAACAAATTTATTGAAGTAAAATGTTAACTTTGGCTACTTCATCACCATGGTACAAGTAATCCAACCACTCAGTGCTTTAAACAATTTTTATTAGAAAACAATTTCTGAACAAGCAACCTTACTGAACTCTTTATGCAATAAACTCTAATGCTGTCACAAATAAAATTATGATTTTGTCAAAGTCATGTTTGAAACATTGTCAGTTGGACAGAAAGAAATTGTTCTTCTTTAAGTTCATATTCTTTAAGAATCTATTCCATCAAGACCTGGAGAAATTTGCTGGTGTGATTAGCTTTGATTCTTTTACTCCCAATCTCTTGGTAACTACTTCATTTTTTTTCAGAAACAAATCGGACATTGATTGCAAAATAGTTCACTCTGTTAAGAAATACCAAGCATTCCTTGAGAGATTATTTAAGTTCTTCTTTTTGTTTAACAGCTTCTTCAATCACTAACTTTCTTATACTCTCTCTCTCTCCAGAAAAACAAAGTTAATTGAATGGTTACAGCCTTTCTGTTTTGTGAAGCAGCTATTTTGTATATGGTGGTGGCACGCCTAGCTTTCTACAAAAAATATGCAGCACAGAGTCAGACATTAAGTCGGGAGTTGGGGTATCAAAAAGTTATCTAGTTTAATGAATGGTAGAGGAGAGCACAGGGGAGGTGATTTATGATTCTCTGTAATAAGCAGCAAAATACCCTATTGACTATCACTGTTTTGAAGCCTTAAACTAACATGTCAAATTCCTTGCCCTCCAGTTATTGCAAACTTCAATTCTTATTATGTCTGGATATCCTACAGCTATCAGAGCATCCTTAGACTTATAGTTTTGTAACAACTGGAGGGCAAGAGTTTGATATTTATGCTTTAGACTGACAGAACATAAAACATTTTAATGAGTTTTATAGTTAACATCCACAAAAGCCATATGAAAATTATGAAATTTTAAAAGATGTTTTTTAAGCTGAAGTCGGAGTGGGTCAAAATTTTCCGACTCGAGCAAAAATGAGCTCTGACTCCACAACTCCAACACCGACTCAACAGCCCTGGAAAATATCACACAATGACACTGTAACCACTAATTTTTAAATGTATGTAATATATATAATCTATGTAATGCATGTAATGTATGTAATGTATGTAATGTATGTAATGTATGCAATGTATGCAATGTATGCAATGTATGCAATGTATGCAATGTATGCAATGCATGCAATGCATGCAATGCATGCAATGCATGCAATGCATGCAATGCATGCAATGCATGCAATGCATGCAATGCATGCAATGCATGCAATGCATGCAATGCATGCAATGCATGCAATGAATGCAATGCATGCAATGAATGCAATGCATGCAATGTATGCAATGTATGCAATGTATGCAATGTATGCAATGTATGCAATGTATGCAATGTATGCAATGTATGCAATGTATGCAATGCATGCAATGTATGCAATGTATTTTATTTTTACATTATTTATATATGTTCTAGCAGTTGCCTTGTTATTTTTTTTTTTAGATCAATTGCCAACTGGTCGCTATTTTACTTGTATGTAATTGTTATTTTTACTTAAATTTTTAAAGTTTTTCATTAGTTAAATGGTTACAGGGTGGAAACTCTTAAGAGCAAAACATGATGGTATCTTCAACATCAAAAGGAATTTAAAATCTAGTAATAACTTTTGGATTTTAAAGCGAAATGCTTAACAATTAAAAAAAAAAGACTTTTTAATTAAAATAGATGTTTTTAACACTTATAACATTACTAAGGCAAAAATAATACCAAAAAATGTTGTGAGAGTAATGTTCGTATTACCTCTGGATTTTCATTAACCACATCTTTTAAATCTTGCTCTTATGATAGACTGAACTTAAGCATCACAAACTCAACCCATCATAGATATTAAGTTAATCTTCATAATGTATTTTTAAGCTTTTTGGGACATGCTATACATACAAGCAATTATTTTCAAATACCTTTTTTTCTCTTTCGTTTTTCCACTTCAGCAGATTCATGGTCAGAGTATTTTGCTATTTAATATAACCTCTGATCCAGTCAAAGTTCCGAGAACTCGTTTGATATCATGTCTTGATTAGGAAAGAAATTTATTTATGAAGTAGCAAAGTTCATGACTTTTTTTCTACATTGTGGTTTTTTGACCCACCTTAAGTAGATCTTAAGGCAACAAATGATATGTTGGAGAACTGTGTTTGGCCCTAAATACTGTTTTTTTTAAACTAGCAGAAAAAACATCTACTGTGATGGATTGGGTGGAAATGAATTCTTATTACTGGCTTCTTGTTTCAAAGCTTCGTCTTTTAATGATATTGCATTCCATAAAATTTGGTTTAAATCTATACAAAAAGAAAAAAAAAAGAAAAAAATTAGAAGATTACCAATCAACTTCTCTAGTTTTTATTGTTCATCGATCAAATTCAGAAAAGCAAACTTTAAATTTTGACTAAAAAGCAGTATAGTGACTAAATATTTTGTAAGGTTGCATATATCAATGCTAAAAGGTACACATTTTTAAATATATTTAATTGTAAAGATAAAACTTGACCTACTCAAAAAAATATAACTTTATCAATTCCTGAAAATACTGTCTAACAGCTTTTCAAGTTCAGGCAAAGATAAAAAAATGTGAAAGTGTAAATGTGACTATTATTGAAATAGAAAACATTTGGCTAAAAGCTGAGGTTTTTATGAGACAATACCATAATGTATTCAGCACACTTATTTAACTATGTTTGACATATTGTTGAAATTCATGAGCGAACCGTTTTTTAATCTTAGAGCTGAAACTTTTTTTCAATTGAAATATTTGATTTCAATTTCGTTATGATAGAGAAATATTTGTATTGCAAGAAAAGTTTTTAAACCAAACCATATTTCTTACTTTCTCTTTGCCTAAAAAGTAAGCGACTTTTAGGTTTACAAAAGCAAACCAGTTTGTTTTAGTATTTTTACTTAATTAAGATTTCCCTCTTTACAAAGATACCACAGCGAATGCTTTGACTTATTTGTTTCTCATTTTCCCTGTAAAAATGCCTTCCGTGCAAATAAATCATATACATACATCAGCCCGTTTTAAGGCTTTAAATTTAATTACTATTCCAGAAGATGATAATTTTCTGGCTGATCAACAACAAGGTAAAAATATAGTGTAGCTGCTATTGGTAAAAATCTGGCGCTAAAAATTATCATGACTTATACCTAACTGAATGAAAATATATAAAAGAAAAATCTTAAACATGTTTGATTCTTTAATCTCCACTTTCAGCTTTAATGTCCAATTGTGATCATGAAGATTTTTCCCACCTAAAGGAGCGGGAAGATCAACTCAATGATATTCAAGTAGCAATAGGAACCATTTTTTAAAAAAAATTGACTCTATGCTATCTCCCTGAGAAAAGTATTAACATTTGTTGCTAATTTGGTTTCATCCATCTTCATTTACTATAAGACACAGTGGTCCAGAATGTCACATTTTAGAAAAAAATCATATGATTATAGATAATTCAGTGAATACCTCTTATACTCTGGCATATTATGTATATAACTTTGATCGACAGACCCCTGGGGGACAACTACGTTATTTAGGATAGGACATCAATGGTGCATAGCAGAATGATATAGAACATGATTTAAAAGGTTCATACCTGTTTTTTTAAAGACCTTTTTATTTAAAATAGTCTCCAAGCCATATGGTACATGTAGGAACTCCTAATGGACAGCATAAACAATATTTAGGGGAAGTACACATTAGACAGATAACAAAATGATTTGGACAGTGGTGATAGTTGGGTCTGGAGAGCAGAGCAATCTCAATACATCTTTGTTTGTCAGCATTCTTGAAACTTTTTTTGTAAAGGTGTTCCTTATAATTTTTAACATCTTTGTTTCTGCTTTCCAAAGATAAAAATCCATTTTAGGTTTGTGTCTTACAACCTTGTGTGAATGTACAATCATCTTGTGAACTCCAGACGACATGGGATTCTATTCAATATTGTTACATATGTCTTAAAGGTATGTATTCAGTATAGTTCAAGTTCATCTGGGTTTATTGGGTTTTTACGGGAAAAGACATTAAGGAAAACGTAGAACTGTTTAACTAGATTTACATCAACTCTAGTATTTCAATTTAAAATGATTCATGGCTCCTAAATACTCGTCTTGCAATATTTCCATCATTTGATGTGCCAGAGTTTTTCATCTCTGTCCTAAATGTAACAGACATTCCAGATTATGAATCCAGAGATAGAGAGTAAGGATTCCCAGATCCAATGACAGCTGATAGTGTTGTCTACTAAAATCGATTTTAGAGTTATTCATGTTTTTGATTTAATCCACAAAAGCTGCAGACTTGATGAGAATTAATTAATTGGGAGAGTAAAGAAATCAGTCTATGGTTGTTGGACTAAGCTCAGTTAACATAAAAATAATCATACTCAGATTGAACACCTTGCTGATTTTCCTTTGTTTATTGCATTTGAACGGGGTGACAGCACTAAGTTTAAGGATGTTTTTTTGGTAGTCCACATAATATCTCATGTTTCTTGTACTTTACACAGTGCATGCTATTTAACATTAAAATTCAAAGATACTGATTGCAGCCTGCATTAAAAAGTTTTTTTTTTTTTGGTGGTAGTTTTGATTTTTTTTTTTTTTTTTTCATAAAATGAATTGTTTGAAAATTGCTTCAAAAAAAGAATTTTTATTTCCATAATTCTGGAAAAGAAAAAGGGTGCGTGAGAAATGGACTTGAAGAGTTTGAAAATGACTATTAAGCCATAGCTTAGAGATCAACTTACAAAAATTAGCCAGCTGCTATCTGAAAAAAGAAAGGCTCAAGAAAACCAGCTAAAGACCTTTATTAAACTGCTCAATATGTTGAAGTACCCCTTGCAGCAAGGCATAGTCTGGTTCTTCTCTGAAAAAAAAAAATTTCTGCCAGAAACGTAAAAGTAACAGCAAGAACAACCATTGGCTTGCTTTGTCCCCCAAGAATGTATCTAAGGTCATGGAAATAAAGTTTCCAGCCACTGAGGGTGAATACAGACGAGTACGTTAAGTCCTAAAGGAATATAGAATACCCTGGATACAAAAGGTTGCTGCTGAACGGCCATATGTGTGGAAGCAAGAGAATTTTAATGACTATGATGGTCCTATTGTTTGGACTGAAATTTTTTTGAGAGGCACAATTGAAAGGCAGTCCAATCTTTGAAATAGTCTCTGTGAAATTCCAAAGAGGAATTGGCAACCAAGTTCAAGAAAGAATTCAAGACAATGTTAAAGGTTGCATTCATCAATTGCTGCACAAGGTTCTGTGACAACGTTGAAGTCGTCATTGAAATGAAAGGTGACTTCATCGCATAAAAGGTGAGAAGATTAATCTAGTTTTAAAACGCAGTTGGTTTTATTCAAATCCAATTAATATTTCCGGAGAAAATTGGATTTTCTCAAAAACCATGATTTGATTTTTAAATAGTGTGCTTACCTTGAAATTGCACAGGTACTGTGCATGAAAGAAACTTCTTAACTGATTACCAATTTCATCTTTGTGTTACCAGTTGTCTTTTTATAAACAGGCTGTCCAGTTGAACCATTGTATCCAATCTTATTATATTCATTACTTTCAAAATCCATTTTGCTGTATATTCTTTAACATATTCCCCTGACAAATAATTTGATAATCAACCCCAACATCATTTCGCAGCCTAACATCAAAGCTAGGACTTCTTCTAGAGAGCATGTTTATTGTATAATTCGGTGCAGGATCCATCAGTATCACTTTTTATTGTATAGTATGCTGCAGGATCCATCAAACATTTCAAAATCTTGGCATCTTTTGGTTGTCATTCCTTTTTGAGGCCTAGAGCATAAATTAGGCTCTCTGAAGTAACTCCTATAGTTTCAGGAATATCTGCAGTATCCATTTCGGAACATCAGATTTTCTCATTATAGACCTCACTGAGAGATCTTCAAATGCTTTGGAGATCTCTCAGTGAGGTCTATGATGAGAAAATGGTGCACCATGCTGCAAATTTATGCTCCTGTCTTTATGTCGGGGTTCAGTCAGTACAATTTCTATTTAGAGTCATTTCTTATACTAAATTATGCATCTGTCTTTCTGTCTACTTGTGTCTACAATTTCTATTTTTTGTAATGAATCATATGTCTTTCTCTCTTCTTTCTGCAGTCCCATTTTTTCTTCAAGTTCAAAAATTATTCAGTTAACTGAATTTGGCTTTAAATTTATTTAGTTAACTGAATCTGATTGTATTCATGGGTATATTGGGTATTGAACACAGCTAAATCGGTCAATGAGCTTTTCTATACATATTTTTTGTTCAAATATGAAAGATCTCAAGGTGGGCTAGTCTGGGCAGAAATTGTCCAAGGTGATCTAAAAGAATTTATTTTTACCTCATAAACATTCTTTTTGAAGTTTTTAGTGTTATGTTGTTAATTATGTTAATCTTTTATCTTTTATTGGCATATCAATGACTGCAGCTGTCTGCATATCTAAAAAACTCAGGTTGATTTTTCCCCCTAAATGTCACTCTTTCTCAACTTCTTGAACTAAAATCACTGTTAAACCATATTTTAACATCCTGATAACTTAAGTTTGACTTTCCTATAAAATATATTTTAGTTTTAGACCGATCTTTAAGATCAAAAAAAGTAATTTTCTTATTTATGTAATTTTTCTGGACCACTGTGTTAGAGCAAGAAAATGGGTGCTTTTGTTAAACAAATCTTCCTCTCCTCACACAACATCAGCCTGTTTTTTTGCACCACCATTTAGTAAGATATTTACAAATTAAAATAGATAATTTTCTACCTGCTTTATTCAAAATGCAATTAATGACTCAAATACATTTTTTCTAAATTATTTGAGATTAATGCTGTATAATGCCTATTTGAAAGAGCTTTAAAATTAACGTAGGATTTATTATATACTAATTGAAAATTTCAAATAGCTAAAATCATAATCACCATAAATTAGTAATTGATGATATTTTACAATTTTTATACTTTTTTATGACTCAAATTAGTATTTATTGTTATTCCTTTGCATATTTTTCTAAAATAATTTTTTCATGATTGTATGAAATTTTTATAAATTTATTTTTCATTGAATTCTGTAAAAAAGTTTCATCCAATTTTCTGCCCATATGCCCTGTTTCTAAAGGACTGCCTTTATTAAATTGCAGGATTATTTGAGATACAATTGACATGTAAATGGAGTACTTTGTAGTATTTTCTTTTTGTTTTACTCTTAATAATCTTTGATAATAATTTTTCAATTATCTAAACTTTACTGCCATTACAAAAGACCTTTATTCAAGAAAAACAAATTGGAAGTCAAATTCATAATATTATAAAGTTATCTAACCAAAAAATTGAAAACCCTGATTTAAAGACAACATCACTCCTAATAATGTGCCATTAAACTAAAAAATGGTCACTTAATTTTTTTTTTTTTTTGCAATTAGAGGAGAGCAATTTAAAAATGTTATAAAAATTTGGAGCGTGATATTAAAATACAAATACATGCAAAACAGCATGTTTATTCATTTTTAAGCAGTCATGTGCAAATCCTTTCCTTATATGTAATAGTTAAAACTTGGTTTCATTTAAAGAGTATTTCTTTAGAACAATTTCTATAATGAATAATTGAAGATTAAAAAAAAATTAATTTGGTTGCCTATACTTTGGAGGACAGTGTAGTTGCATGAAAAAAGTGACTTTTCTTTTTTTTTTAGCCTTAGTACCAAATGGTAGTTATCTATTTGACAGAGGTAAAAATTATTATTTCAATTGATTATGAAGACTTTTATATATTCAAATAATTGAAAATGTTTGATTCCATTATTTTCAAGAAAATTTTTTTAATTCATTCACAAGCCACAAATTTAAAATAATGGATGAATTCGAATACTTTTCTTTTCTCCTTCATAAAATGCCATGAAGGATTAACATAATGAACATTCTTTAAAAACACAGGAAGAAATTATTTCGAAAATGTTTCAATGGCTGAAATGATGATTTTTTTGACGTTTTACGTTTTTTTAAAATAATTACAAAGCTGAGTCAAACATTTATTAATATTTTGTTACTCCTACTTTTGATTTTATGACAGCATACACTTTTTTCTACTCTTTTAAGCATACATTTAATACATTTTTCAGTCAATTTTGGAGGTTTTTCTTATGATTCCAGTGATAGATGATTTTTTCAATGATAACAACTTTACTTGTAATATACTCTTTTGCTATTTCATTATTTAGCAACTCTCAAATATTCTCTATTGAACTAACGTCTGGTGAGTTTCCTGGACAATCTAATAGTCGGTTGAATAAAATTCTTTTTAAACAAAGTCATAAAGAAAATATTTAAATTGATTTAGACTTAAAGCATGCTGCCCCATCTTCCATAAGCTTTATGCTATTTAGAAGACAAATTTGCTTTAGGACATTATTATACTGGATTTTATTCATTATTCCTTCAACAATACCCAGTAAACACACAAAGTTGAAACAACGTTGAAATAACGTAGATCAACGTCGATCAACGTCATTTCAACGTCGTTACAACGTTTTGTGCTTGCTGGGTATAGTCTTCCCATCCATTTTCCACAAATGGCAGAGAAATACATAACAGAAGTTGGATGTTTAACTGTCTGAGTGATGATAAATATTTTTCTTCAACATTTCTCTTCATGTATTGAGCTTTGTATAAATTTAAACTAAAATTTCATAAATTTATCACTAGGGCATACCTAAAAGGTTTAAACAACAGTTTCACTTCATTAGGTATTTGAAAGTTGATTAAAGATCTGTAAATATTGTTTACAAAATTGATTCTTACTAATTTCTAATCATCTTTCCTTAGATTCCTGTAATTTTTTGCCTATTCTGACTTTTTTTGCTCATTCTGACTTTTTGTGCATCATTTTTTGTGTCAATTTTGGTTTTTTGATGGTTTTTGTGAATTATAACCAAGATTATGAAGAAAACATTGAACAGTGTAAACGCTTAGCTATCTTGATTCTAAATTGCTTGAGTTAGTAATGGCATCATTTGATGCTTCTCAGTTTTCAAATATTATTTTGTTTAGTATTCTTTAACCGTGCAGTGTTAATATACTTTTTTACCTCATTGCCTAATTTTTTTCAGTGTTAAGCTTTCCATATGAGCTAATTTTTTCTTAATACTTTGAATAGAAACATATCTTTTATATATATCTATTTGAGAACAACCAGTATCAGTTGGCAGAGATTTTAGCTTTTTTTTATCTTGAAAGTTTATTTTGACCAAATCTACAAATAAAGCAAGCTTATTAGACTCATAATTGATTGCTTGTAAAAATGTGCAAACTTCATAACTTGTCTTTTGAAATCTACACAAAAATTGGTTTATATTTAGAAAAACATGGCCTAAACTATTTTTTAAATGATTTAAATACTTAATTAAATGGCTTATATGTTTTCTTTAAAAAGTTTCCATAAAATTTTGTAATTAAGTTGAGTAGTACCTAAAAGCAGGACTTGGCTCAGACTTTTTAAACTTTGTTTTTAGCAATTAACACATGGCCAAATTTGTTATTAATGTTTTCAAGTAGTCCTTACATGTTTCAGCTCAATTTGATCATATGTTTGACCATTAAACTATATTCAAAATTTACCTGAAAAATAGTTAAAACAAAAAATTCAGCAATTGTAGAATTGAAAAAAATCATTAAAAAAAATGTCTATTGTATAAAAAATGGAAGGAAAAAATTGCATAAGATTCAAGAAGAATAAAGAAAAAGATCAATTTAAGAAAGATATAAAAGAGATGAAGACTTGTATTAATTGTAGAAAAGTTGTAATTAAAAATATGAAAAAAAATTATTTAAGTGGTGGATGAAACATTTAGAAAACTTGATTTTGATACATCATTTTTGCTAAATAACATATAACTGATTATAAGCGTGGAATGACAAACACATTTTTATTTTCTATCCATAGATGAAAAAATCTGAGTAACCAACCCATTTTTATTGCGACCTTTTCTTTTCTTCCTCAAGACCTCTTCTATCCTAAAAATATATTGTTTTGTCTTTTGCATTTCTTCTTTGTAAAATGCTCCAGCTATGTCTTCATCATTGTAATTTTTAATCTAATATGTTAGTGGAGTTTTATTTTGCAAATACTTTAAATACTGCAAATACTTTAAAAACTTCTTTAGTTCATCTAGTTGTGTAACCCTTTTCAAAGATAGACTTTTTCTTCCTTATTCTTACTTTAGCCCCAACTGAAAAGTCGGGGATAAAAATATCACTCCTGGATAAAACATCTGACTAATTGCAAACATTACAAGTCTCTATGAGTTCTCATTTCAAACATATTCCAAACGTTTTGTACATATTCATAACTTTTATCATTAGTTTGCTCACCACTTGGTTTGAGTAAAATTTTTCTTTGGGAATTTCTCAATACTTGTCATTTATTCATATAGAATTTTGCAGTAACTTTAAAACAATTATTATCATGATTTTTCATCAAGACTATCCAAATTAGCTACCATAAATTAAAGCTATCCATAAATCTTAGATATCTTGCTTCAACATTTCTACATCTTCATCATCAGTTGTTGCAGTGTTAGTAACAGGTTTGCTAGAGTATACACGTCATGAAACACTTTGCGTAATAACAAAACCTAGAAGGGTATTGCTTCTGATATTGTATTTTATATCTTTTTTCTGGATTTGGTTGGCACATTTCAATAGGTTTTATGATAGATTCAAAATCAGCAGAAGCAATAAAAGGTACCCTAACCATCATTTTATAATTTTTAAAGTATAACAGTCCCTTCTTTTGGCATTTTTATTTTATCAACCTCATCAGTATAACAATTATTTTTAGGTTCATCTAATGGTCTTTGTAAATGGAATGGGTTTAAACATCTAGGGCAGAAGAACAATTCTGTTTTGTTGTTTGTGATGATAATAACTTACTCATGTCACTAATTAGACAATAGTGGTTTTTCTTTGAAGAATTAGTTTCTCCTGAGATTGCCTCATCACTTTTCCTTACCTGTCTCTGCTTTGTCAATTCACTTAATACAAAGCAAACTCTTTTTTTGAAAAAATATTATCATAAAGAACATTTGAAACAATATCACTAATTGTACTTTGTTTTGCCTCTGCTAATTTTTTTGTTTTCCTGTTTTTCAGCCTTTTTAGATATTAATTTATTAATAATTTCACCAACAATTCTTAGAAATCCTAAACTTAAAGCTGATGCTTCAATAGCTATTACTACTGGTGCTGTAATAATAGCGGATAATAGTACAACAAAAAGCAGCTACACCTAATCCCTTAGATATAGCTGTAAGTGTTGTATCATTATTACTAATTCTATTTAAAATTTTATGATGTTTTTTACTCAACTTTTCTCTAATAGCTTGCTCAGATTCTAATAAATGTTAAATTTGATTAGTCTTTTTCAATTTGGATTCAGATCCAATAACATGATCATTATCAATCTCTTGGTTAACTCCAAAGGAGTCATTGTGCTGAGCACTAGCAATAAATGTGTCTTTGTGTGAATCTTTGAAAGAGTCAAGGTACGAAGCATTGGAAGCAGTTGGAAGCATAGGATAAATTTTTGTTACTTCCCCATTAGTTTTATTACAAATGAAAGAAAAAAGTTTTACAGTTTTGCTCGGTGCCATTGCTCTTTTAGAGTTAGCGCTAATTTCTCACCAAAGTAGCGCTTCGCACCATTTATGCAGCTCCTTTGGAGCTGCGTAAGTGGTGCAAAACTTTACTCCAAATAATAAAACTTTTAAATAGCATCACCCTTTTCAATTATTATGTCCATATCAGAATTGTTCTGAATTGCAATAACAATATCATCAGTTCTTACTAGTTAAGTCTTACTTTGTAAAATTACTGTATGTTTTAAAAAATATTACCAGCACTAGTGGGACCAGATAAAGCACCAATTCCAATTGCTGGTAAAGCAGTTCTTTTAATTGCTGGTAAAAGAGAAGATGTAAGCCCAGCTTGCAAACCTAAGATTCCACTTTTAATCTTTGTATAATACGCTACTTAACTTTTGCTCATTTTGATATTAACTCCTTTATCACTCTTACATACATTTACAATTTTTTTCATTTGTGTATCTGTAAAGGGTAGTATGTTTTTCTTATCTGGATTCTAACTTTCTTTATAATTTAAACAAATACTTAAAGTTTCATATAGTTTGACAACATCATGCATTTTGTGTTTTTACCCTTTAGAAATTCTAACTTTTACATTGGTATATTACATTTCATTATAATATAAAATATTATAATAGAAATAATTTAAAAATAAAGATGTTTGTTAAATCTTTTTTATGCATATTTATCGTCTTGAACTATTTACAGTTTTTGTTATAGATATATTTAAGATGTTTTATATACTTATTAAGACATAAAATTTTATCTTCTTCAGTAATTAACCATTCAAAATCTCTTTCAAAATCTTTTTCATTCTTTTTAAATTCAGATCTATACAGATCTATTTTTTATGTATCAGCTGTTTTGAGGTTAAAAGATTTAACTTTGTTGTGTAAATTAACATTTTTTTTTTGTTACTAATAATATTAACAACCCCTTCATACTTTAAATTAGTAAAATCTCTTAAAATTTTAATTGATTTTTCTTCTACCTTTGAATGATATTTATTTAATGAAACTTTTCTATTTTCTGTCATTTCTTATTCTTTGCTGTAGAATTCTCACTCTATAATTCTAAATTTCAAGTTTACTTCATTTCTAAAATTATATATATAAATTAATGTCAAGCGCTCTTTACAATTGCCCTTAAAGCGCTAGTGCTTCACACAATGGATCCTTTGTATCTACAAATCTTCATTTAGATATGTTACACCCTAGATTGAATCATGAGACATATTTTCCACACAAGAATGTAAACAAGTTAAACTTAAATCTAAATAATATATAGATGGTATTCTAAAAGTTCTCAATAATTTTTATCATTAAGACTTATGTTATCCATTAACATTTAAATCTCATTATTTTTAAGTGTAGATCTAATATTTGGAAAAACGTGATAAAGATCAAGATTAAAATCTAAATGTAGATTTTCAATTGTGTCAACAATCAAATCTGGATCTCCTTCGAAATGTCTAACTATATAAATCACTCTCTTTAAAAACATTTCTGCTATTTTTAGATAATATGGGTGAAAATGATGTTTCATCATATGAATAATATAAATGATGCAGCAGCAAATGACAGCCATAGTTTGCATTTTACAGTGTACAAGTCAAACACTTAAAACAAATATCACATTGTTAGACATTATTGACAACTTATAAATGTTATAATGATAAGTATTATACAAAAAGCAAATTAGGACACAAGAAGAACAATGTTGACTTAAAAAAATTCTTAAAGAATAAATTTAATCCATGTTAATAAAACTCTGTATTTAATGAAGCACTTCTTTTAAAAAATGTATAAGTAAAGCAATATATTGCTTTTCATTAATATTGAAAAATGGCTCCAGCTAAAACACATGAAGAAAGTTGAAGAGCAGTTTGCTTTCCATGCATAAAAGAAGCAAATAGAGAGCTCACTTATACTTTTAAAAAATTGTAGAAATTCTTTAAGTATTAATTGGTTTAATTGATGCCAGAGTTCCATTTGGGCCTTGTTTGGCTGCCATATAGCAGTATAGAACGCCTCAAAAGGAGTAAAAGTAAACTTGTCCAGTTTGTTCAACTTCAAAGATGTTAAACCAACTTAGATTACACAGGAAAACAATTTCTGTGAATCCCTCATCTGTGAAACTTCAATAATAAAAGGCTGGTCAATGACCAATATGTTCAAAAAAGATGTTCAAATTTTTCTCCATCATTGAATGTGGAATTCCTCACTCTTGCAACAAGACATCTCTTCAACAAAATCTGATGGAAGTAGCAAGCAAAGACAAACTTGCAGCTAGTGCTATTGCCAAAAATCTTCTAACAACTTCATCCCCGTCAAAAGGAATAATTCTCCACAGTCAACCAAGTGGGGTTTACCCATTTCCTGTTCAGATTGGCTCTTCATCAAAACCTCAGGAAGTGGCTGCTAGTTTTTACTGCAAAAGATCTAGTGCAACTTCAAGTCAATGCAGGGATTTCCAACTATAAAAAGGAAAATATCGCCTCATCATTGAAAAATGTTTCAGTTCACAGAATTGTAGAGCCTAATTTCCCTCAAAAGTTTCAGAAGATCAACAAAAACTTTTCTGACCATTTTACCATCTTAAGTTTAAATGGAAATGAATAGAAAAAAGGCTGTGCATTGGAAAAGTTTGAAAGAACTTCTTTAAGAAATGATTCAAACCAGAAATCAGTCAGTCTATACTATATTGTCAAGTTCGGCATTGATGGAGGAGATGGCTTTTTGAAGGTAAGTTTGGGTGTTCTTGTTAAGGAACCAATTGATTCAGGTCCTTCAACAAAACGCGTTTCGACAAAAAAATTTTTGAAAACGTCAGGTGTTAAAAAAAAACTTATTGTAGAATTGTGCCAAGACCTTCCTGAAAATGTCCAATCACTGTGGTAACTCATTAATGCTAAAAAAGTTCAATATTGATTTTCCTGTAATACGAAACTGGCAAATATCTTGTACGGCATTCAATCCAATTCCAGCACACACCCTTGCTACGGGTGTAACATTGTCTCCAAAAACATGAACAAGACAGGAAAGCCTAGAACACTTGAAGCATTGAAAAAATATTATGAGGTTTTTGTTGAATCAGACTGACAATATAAAAGCCAAATAATTCAATAATATCATTCATCAACTCCTCATTTCATCTGATTCTGAAAAAGCATCTATTCTTGATTTAAATCCACCTATGGAATGGTGGATTTAAATCAAGAATAGATGCATTACTGGATGATTTTAAATCAAGAATAGAAACATTATTGGATGACTAACAACTCCCACCTAATGATGGGAGTTGTTAATCATCCAGTAATGTTTCTGAGAGGAAAATGGCAAGACCTCTCAAATTGGCTCAAAGAAATGAAAGTTGTTTCTCAAACTTACCATGTTGAACAATTTGAAGGAACTAAATATCAACAAAATTTGAAGAACATTTCAAGTCGTCAGCAGTTTGCTGAAAAGCATGTTTTTTTTTGAAGCCATAGAATCTATAAAATTTTGAAAAAATTTAACAGTGTAGCTGAATGCTGTTTTAGAAATGAGCTGGTACAAAATTATCATCAAAAAATTCAAGAGTTTCAAAACTCTTTGCTGGCAACAGGTCCCAACATCACACTTAAATTTACACCATTTTTCACCACGTTCACCACTTTGTAAACAGGAAAGGAAGCTCACTTGTAATTTTTAGTGAGCTGGCAACAGAAGCTGTAAATTTTAAATTAAAATTTTGTTGGGAACGCTACAAATAACCAACAGACCATTAAAATTAACAATATAAGAAACTGCATGGAAAGTTATATTTTGGAAATTTATCAAAACAGAGTGTAGTTGTCAGTTTATTTATTTTTTAAGTCATTATTCCTATTGTGTCTTTTTGTACTATACTTTATAACAGCTATAACCTTATAATGTCATACAATGTGATGTAATTTTTCAAATGTTAGAAACTTAAAACAATTAAAAAAGAAGATAAATAAAACAGCTAAAATGGTATTTTATTGTTTGTTAGTAATTTAAAAAAAGAAAACACTATTTTAATGAACAACTAAGCGACCATTGGAGATCCTCATTGTGAAACGTTCGGCTCATGTTCAGTTACAGACTCACTAGCAAATAAAGATTCAGACTGGTCAATGATGTGATAAAGTGATGAAGAGGGTGTACAAGTTTGAAAGGCTACCTTACATCCCGTTCAGAATATTTCACCAGGTGGAAAGGAAGTTTGGAAGCCTCAAAAGTCAGACTCCAGCCATCACATCTTCAAATTAAACACCAGCCATAACAACTCCAAGTCAAACACTAGCCACAAAAAACGAAGAGGAGAATATTAAAACTTGTTCCGATGTTTCCATATACTGATGGTCTCCACCCTGGCGCGAACGCGCAACCTCTTGATAACCGACTCGTTCCTCAAACCGCTCAATCATTGAAACAGTGTACTTTCTGTTTGAAAAAATTAATTATTTTAATTCAGCATAGAGGATTTAGAAAGATTAACTTGCTATTTCAAAATTTTTAAATTATTTACAAAATTACAAAAAATTAATTTACTAACTACTAACTTAAATACAATTTTTGATTTAATAAAAAATTAAAATGCTTGTGGACATACTGGCATATATTTCCTCATGATTTTGCCAGTATGACTACAAACTCAGTTTAAAAAGAAAATTACAGGGGATCGAACCTGCAGCTTTTTAGTTAACAACCTTGCTCGTTTGCGTATTACTCCACTAAGATTTGTATAAAAAAAGTAAACTAAATTGCATATTAATTTTGAAACAAAAAAGAAATCACTTTTTTATTTTTTATACTTCTGTTGTTTAAAATTAACTTAAATATGCAATGCAACTTAATTAGCGGACTAATGGGTAAAGAGTTATGACTAAAAGAAAAAAAGGAATAACCTAAGAAATCAATGTCTTTTATTGCAAAGAAAATTTTAAAAGACTAGAAACTTCAATACTGTTAAAAAAATAGATTAAAGAAAGACAAATAAATGACTTTTTATTTCATAACTTTGAATTAGTTAGCTTAGATAGTGGCACCACGTTGACCAACACCATATCCGGAGGTAGAGGTTTCAGCACTATGTCCAGAGTCAGAGGTCTCAGCTCCTGGTTTATCGTCATAATCAGTACTGCTCACAGAGAATGCAGAATCTGATAGAGTATTAGTAGAACATTAATCTCATCTCTAATCGAAATGTATTGAAACTTCTCGAAAAACATCGAAATTCAATTTTATAGTTTCGAAAACTCTCGTTATAAATGAATGTAACAAGAATATCGAAATAATTTTAATTTCGATATTCTCGAAATGACTCTCAAAATTATTCTCGTTTGCAACGAGATTTTATCGAAATGGCTTTGAAATATTTCGAGAAGTTAAGCTATTATTTGAGGGTCTTCTCGAAACTTCAAGTATCCTCTCGTGTCCTATCAAAACTAAATTCTCGATTGATTTATCTCGAGATGCCTAAGTATAGTTGTATAGCATATAAATAAAATATGCAAATTTGTCTAATAACAAGACACAATTCAGAATTAAATTTAATCCTCTATTACTGTTAGCCAAAAATAAAAATACAAATTTCCATTGGTTAACTTAGAAACGTAACATTCATTCTCAAACGTTTTCTCTACAAATACACTTATCCGCAAAATTAACGCACCACTTATACTTTTTATTTCACTTATACATTCGTCAATATTATCATATATTTTAACAAACATATTAAGAATAGAAGACATGAACCCAATTTTTTTTATGATAATAATAAAATTCACTTTGAGGATGTCGAAAAAAAAAACTAAAACCAATAATATGGTTCGTTTAACAAAATTAAGTAAAATGATAATTATTGTTATTCACAATAATACAGCTTAAATTGAAACATTTTTGACTTATCAATAGCTAGTGTTACCACCTCTGTGGTCTAGCATTATCCTGCATATGAAGGAATCCGTCTTTAATGTAAGATGTAAAAAGTACCACAAAAGGTTCTCAAATGTCTGCTATATATCGTCGAGATGTCAGACATCCACGATCAACAATAAAAAGCTCTGTGCGAGCTGTCAAAGATATTCCGCCCCATACCATCAATAAGCCGCATCCATATAAAGTGTTCTTTTGTACACTCTTGGGCGGCGATCAGAACTTACAAGGCAAAACGTTGACTCATCTGTAAATAAGACCTGTCGCCAATCATTTATTTCCTAATTCATATGCCTCATTGCAATAACTAGCCTGTTTCTTCAGTGGTCAACAGACAATCTGGGACCAGTAGCTGCTGCCCGAGGTCGTAAATTTAAACCACAAAGTCTTCTTCATGTGATATCTTGACTAAAAGCAGTTCCATGAAACTTTTCAAGTTGTATTTGGAGACTTCGTGCAGTAGTGAACCGTTCTCTCAGTGTTCGAAACATTAAAAATCAGCCCTCCACGGCACTGGTAGCTCGTGGTCTGCCTTGACCAAGTCGTCTAGCGTGATCGTTGGTTTCTACAAACCTTTGTAGAACCCTACCGACTGTTGTATGAGACACTCTAAATCTTCTGCCAAGTCGGCGATTTTTTAATCCTTCATTGGACAAATTAACAATTGTATCACATTCATCACGACTTAAATTTTGTCAAGAACGTTCCATTGCAAATAGATGTGTTGCTCAAATGACAGTTTAAAACCAATACATACTTTTGTTTTAGAAGTGAGGTTTACTTAAAGCAAAACATGTTACTTATGAAAAGATGCAATAATTTCGAAATTAAATAAGGGAAACGGAATAAAACATACAAAAAGGCGTAACAATAAACATTATTATCATCTTTGTAATTCATTAATCCGAGAAATATATATTTTTCAAAATAAGTCGAAATTTATAAGCCTTGCATTAATTTTGTGGTTAACTGTAATTATTTCAAGTATTCACTAAATGGTTGAGTTAGATTGAATGTCGTTTACAAACATTAGTGCTATACAAAAACAAATAGAGATAAAAAGTCATTATAATAGTAATTGAAACTCCATCAAACCTAGTCTTTCTTCAGCTTATAATGAATGATGATGAAGGAACATTACTAATAAAAATCCAACCATATTATCTTAATTTAGGTGATGTTATAAGTTTTAAAATTATTGGGATACCAGGAGCAGGATTTACAAAGTTATATATAGAAGTAGATTAATGATAATTTATAATTTTTTTACTAAGAAAAAATGACTATATATTTGGTAGCGGTCCATCAGCAAAATATTAAGTAAAAATGGTGTATTACTTATCATAGAAAGAGCAAAATTTTATTAAAAAAATATTGTTATGCTATCATGGCAAATTTTAATACAAATAGCCATATAGTGATAAGTGTCACTGATCCAACTAGTGCACAAGATATCGCTGCTATAAATTATAATGACAATAACAGGTTGTTTTTGAAAAAGACTGGTGACGCAATCAGTGTCTGAGTAATAGGAGTTAATAAAATACCATATTTACATAATACTTCAAGATGCTGCCATTAAAATTACATTGAAGGAAACTTTGTCAAAAACTGGTACTACAATGACTTTTCTGTTAGTTGTGTAAATTAATAGAGTAATAAGTTCTGGATATAATGGTGCACCAGAAGTTGGATGTAGAACTAAAGCACATGCTAGAGCTCTAGGCAAATGGATATCTGTTCATCTGAATGTTCCTGGTAGAATGCTGGCTAGCTCTGCATAGTGTAATGGTAAACAATTAGTGAGTTTTACTGCACGTTCATCTACTGGCAGTACTCAACATTTAGTAATTTAAATCCAACATGTATTGCACCATTAGATGGAGATATGCAGCTGTTTGAACTTTATGAAGGATTTGTTATTCTTACTTCTTTGGAGCTAGTGCTCTGCAGAATGGTTCTTTCAGAGATTTTATTGATAAATCATTTAATTTCAATAACACATCACTTTACTTTTCACCAATTTTAATCGATTAATTTGGATTTGCAATAGTTCCATCTTATTCTACCAAACTCACAAATAATTGCTTTACCATATGGTACTCATACTTAACTTAGTTTGTTATGTTCACATACACCTGCACCTTTACAATCTTTACAATAATTTTTAGCTCTAAAGTCGATTCACAACCCTTTTGTAGGCTTACTCGTAAATATTCCCTTCATTATACTCTTTTATCATGCTTGCATCTATACTTTCCTTTTTTTGATATTAAATAATTTCTAAAAGTAATGCAAGTTTTTATCTCTTTTTTAACTTTCCTATATTGATCTTTTTCTTTAATCTTTTTACATCTTGCACAATTTCTTTCTATTTTTTATACAACAGACACTTTTTAAAAAGATTTTTTAATTCAATGATTGAAATATGACCATATGTTTATGTTACTTAATGATTGTGATGAAAGTGTTTGTAAATTCGGGCACAATCTTTAAATATGGGTGAAATTCTACATTGTGTTGATGATTAGGCATAAGATTGAAAAAGTCTGATGTTTGTGGGAATGGCTAAACATTTGGTGAAAATGGGCTGAAACATGTAAGAACTATTCAAAAATTTTAATCACAAATTTGACCATAAGTTAATAGTTAAAGACATGGTTAAAATGGACTGAGCCAGGTCTCGCCTTTTGCTACTACTAAGTTGATTATGTTATGTAAATTTTGTTGGAAATAAATGAATATTGATAATAGTATTAACATGTTATTATTCTCCTTAAGATGACGGTGATCATCGAAAGATGTTCTTGGAATGTTTCTTTGAAGCGCAGGCGTCTAACATGGATGCCTTGAAAAGATCAATCAATAATCGAAGGTGGAAGGTTGTTATAGCCGACGGAAAAACTGCTCATGAAGTTTTACACGAGAAATATTTCATAAAGAAATTTCTTAACACAGGATTCAAGTTAGAAGATATATCTGTTAAGAAAAAGGTTTTGTCTGAGGATGAGAACAAACTTCTCATTTTATGTTGGACCAACCTTCACCATGTCTACTTCATGAACGTTCGTTCATTATTGTTATCAATACAGCATATTTTTTTGTTGTTTATTGTTATTTTTTTAACAACAATTCTCTATCAATTGAAGTATTGAAAAATAAGGAAGAAAATTAATTTTCCTTTTAAAACATTAACTTAGGAAAAATGCAAAAAGTTTTTCGTTTTCTTTTTCATCTGAAATTTTTTTATTTTTTTATTTTAAAAAACATGAAGAAGTTTTCTAAATATTTCAAATAATTGTAATTGAGATATAAGTTTGCAAGGGAAAAACCGGTGATGTCAGAATTTTTTCATTTTGAGAAAACGAAAAATGAAAGTTTGAAGACTTATATACCAAAATAACGTTTATTATGTTGCTTATAATAGCTTAAAACGCACAGCCCTAGAGTTAAGTCTCCAAACCGTTTAATCTGAACCATAAATATGTTTAGGGAGTGGGACAAAGGGGCATAAAAACCCCACCCCTAGGATAATGATGCCATTCTTCCAGTTTAACATATTGTTACTTTTTCTGTAACATTCTGTTTATAAAATTTTCTCTAAATTTCTGTTTCAATTATTTTGTTAATCCTTTGATTCCCACACCTCTGCCTCCCCCCCCCCCCCCTCCAGATGAAAACATATAACATATATGGCAGCTAGTGAAAAATAAAACGCACGCCATTTGAGGTGTAGAAAGAAATCTTTACATAAATAATTATTATTATTTGATTGATGACATAATTTGTGTAATACATATATGTATTTAAAATTTTTTTTTTTTTTTTGTTAATCATAACCTGTTAATGTAATTTAAACTTCATTTCTGCTCAGACAGTTTAAACACTAATTCATCATCATTGTTAGGCAGGCCTTTAAAAAACTGCTGGGCCTTAGGCGTGCAAAAAGCACTGAAGGTCAACATACATGGCACTGCTGATTGGCAGTTTTTCAGATTTATTGGTTTTATTATGAACAGCGCTTTTTTAAAGCTTGAAAGATATGGACATCACCGGTTTACCCCTTGTGGTAACTTTTTTCATGTATAAATTTAGGGGCAACTTTTGTTAATGATTAATATAATTGTAATGATGCAGCAACATATTTGCTATATTTTAGAGGGAATAGCTTAAAATATCACTGGTTTTCTCCTTGCACCCTTCATATATATGTAGATATATATCAGTAAAAACATTATTTTATATATTGTAATATATAAATCGTGGATCATTTAGCGAATTGATCTCCTCCTAGTTCAATTTTTTGTTTATCCAAGTAATTTGAGTAATGGGCACTTGCTAAATAGGGCCAAATTATGTACTGAAGTTCGGAATATTACTTATGAAGATTTTGGTGGAGTCTTTTCCTTTTATATATAGCTCAGGTTTGATGGAACATGATTTGGTTTTAAGATAAAGTGGAGTCTATATACCTGCATTTGAAATTGTTACTCATACAAGAACTTTTGAAGGGAGTTTTTTATTTCCTGTGTATTAAACGTTTCCTGGACACTTACCGTTGTTATCGGCTTAAAATTCAGCATTCTTGGACATAGCATTAAATATGAAATATTTTCCGTCGTCCTTTCCTTTTTTCCATTAAGATGGTTAATCAACTTTCGACTAAATTTTTCGGCTCTCAAAGCTTGATCACCCCTATATTTTGGAGTTTTTGTTTGTTTATGGTAAGAAGTTAACATTTTAGACGATTGATTTAATATACCCAGCTAACAATTAACGTTCAAGAAACGTTATCATAACGTTCGTTTAGGTTTGTTTATTGTTCGCTGCAAACGTTACGTGAACCAACTTTTGTGTATTCCAATTTACAGTTCTTGAACGTTCGATGCGAACGTCCAAGTAGCAGACACCGAACGTTGTTTTGACATTCTCTGCATATGTTATTTTGACAGCTCTTGAACGTTCATATCAAACTTTCAAGACCTACCTGCGGGCGTTGACCTACCGTATGTATATATATATATATATATATATATATATATATATATATATATATATATAGTATGTGCCAAAATAGTCACCATGTTTGAACAAAGAAATATTTTATATTTTTTTTAATAAAAAAGCTGTAAAGAAAAATGAAATTTTAGTTTTTTTAATTAAATTTACTTATTTATATATTTTGTTAAAAGTGATAGTAAAAATTAATTATTGTAAAGAAGCATGTTGAAAGTGATATTTATTATTTTATTACTGTATGTGGGTGTTGTTAAATGTGGTATTTGTGACTTAATTATTGTTATTATTGTTAATGGGCAATTTATTGGTGCGTGCTCTCCACAGACCTCTTTTTTATTATATATTCTGTTGGTGGAGAAGCATAGACACTCTTGCTTTTGTACTAGTTTAAAAATATATTGTCTCTCCAAACGTTCAGTTATTTTTAATCCTCGAGATTTTACA
>QPEY01000102.1:710246-722457 GCA_014706445.1 Hydra viridissima
TTTCTTGATCTTCTTTTAAGTAAATGAAATGAGGATTTATTACATTTTTGTATTCCTGCATTTTCAATCTTTTTTTTCCACCATATACATATTGATCATAACATAAGTCTATGGAGCCCAACGTTCTTAGTTTCCCTGCTTCAAGGGAGCATTCTCCTTCACAATACAGACAGGCATATTTCCCAGAGTGACTTGAAAGTTCTAAAAACACTTTTTACACACTTTAGGTCAAATGGCAAACTGAAGTTTACTTCTTCAAGTTGAAGAAGTGCCAATAATTTTTGGAAATTGCCATTATCCTCTAAGACCATCTCCACAATGGCAAGAATATAGGATTGCTTGACACCAGAATCTTCATATATTTCAAAGGAAGAATAATGATTTTTTGGATCGAAAACGTTAATAATAACTTTTAAGAAGTTTTGACCACCATTTAAAGATACTCAGAGTTTCCTGCAATTCAGTCATTTTAACATTAACAATCAATTCTACAGCACTTGTTAAATTCCTGTGTAAAGTAGAACATGATTTTTTGGTTTTATTTTTAGAGAGTTCTAATGAATTTGATAGCTCCATAATTTTTTGGAACAAGATATGATTTACTTTCTTTCTTTTTGACTTAATTTCATTTACTCCAACTGTAACAGAGAGAAGATTTCCACCTGTAGACATCTTGAACTGCTCTACACTTACAATGCTTTCACTCTCCATATTATGCTTTAACAATCCAGACGCTACTTGTTCTGCATGTTTATCTCCGAGTGATTTACTAATATTTTTGATATTGGTTACAGCATTATTTTTGCAAACACACATGAGAAACTCCTCTTAAGTTAACCCTTTATAGGCCCTTGTTGCCATATGGCAACAAAAGAAAAATTAAAGTGTACCTCTAAACCTGGTCGTTAATAATTCCTCATTTAAGACCAAAGCTGCCAAATTACAACAATTATTTTTAAGAAATAATTGTTTTCAGGAAAAAAAAAAAGTTTGAACTTTTTTTCTTAGACCCTTAAGCTTTCTGAAAATATTAACAAACTTTTTTTAAAAAGTGTATTTTTTAATTTGGCCAATAAAGGGTTAATAGTAATAATTTTATAACAATTTTTGAAATAAGTAAAAACAACAAAAAATCTATTGAATCAAACTATAAAATAATATACAGAGAAAAAATGTTTTATCTGATCTTATTTTAACCTTATTTTTAAATTATAAAATCATAAATATAAATAATCTATACTAAGATTTAAATATATTAATGGGTTATTTTGACTACCATAATGGCTGATTTTATTAAAACTTTAGAAGAAAAAAAGCCAAAAATTATGCGTTTTAATTCTAGAAGTATACATATTTAGCACTTAGTTCAGATTTTTCTGACAACGTATGTTGTGTTTACTAATGCATATGATTGAATAAATGTAAAAAAATCAGGAGTGGGGAGAGTTTCAACCTGGGGGTCAATTTGGAGAACAGTGTTGCTTCACTTTTTCTTTACAGAGTTTTTGTGAAGTAAGACATCTAGATAATATATACAATTGGGCAGGATTAACTTTTAAAGACGGTAAAGATAGGCAAAACGACATCTTAACTCGACTTGAAGATTTAGAATATATTTGAGAAAAAAAAAATTGGAATATTGTAAAAAATATCGTTATTATACCGATAAATATCGGTATCCTCGTTATTTTTATGTATTCCGATAAACCGATAAAAAAAGCCGATATTATCGTTTCAAACGATAAGTTATAGTTTGGTTATCGTTTCAAACGATAAGTTATCGTTTCATAGACAAACTCATATCGTTTGATATCGTTACCATTTTATCGGTTCAAAATATCGGTTCATACCGATATACCGATAACGATACGCAGACCCTTAGAAACATCACAATATTACTAGTTTACACTGTAAATACGATTTATTGTGAAATTACGCGGAATTATCGTACGATGATGCGTAAATCTTGAAATATATCGGAGAGTGCGTGAAACTCTCCCCACCGGCCTCGGACTACATTGCACCTCCGATGTGATACCATTCCTCACCATCGTATCACATCGGAGTCACCTTATTAAACTATTTCTCACATCGGAATTTACACATTTAGGCAATTTCCGATTGCGGGATGCTCTATCGTTAGATAATAACCATATTGTTAAACTAAAATAATTGGTTAAACAGTTTTTGCCACAGTGAAATTTTTTGGCAAAGTTAGAAAATGTGAGAATTATTTTGGAACTTTTTAAATTACCACCATCAAGCAAGCAGCTGTTATTGTGAATTCAGTTTACCAATTTTACAGCATAAAATTTTTGATTCATTATGGCGCACCCCAGTAGGCATTAAACGTACTTAGACGTCCGGTGGATGTCTAAGGATGTCCAATGCCTACTGGGACGTTGTTTGGCTTGAACTTGATGAGTTAGTTACGACCGTCAGCGACAGATCGCTTCGTTGGCAGAGACTTTTCCGAAATCGATACAGCCCATTGAAAAACTAACGCGATTTCGAATTAATTGAGTTGTACCGATTTCCTCGAAAACAGATCGAACTTTTGATCCAAGAATATAAAGTTTTTCTCAAAAGATCTACTTTCAGAAATCATGGTTTGTCACCACATATTGTGATTTTAATTGGACTTAAGTGCTTGGTATGTGGAAATGTTTAGCCTTATTATTTTGTATTAGCAAAGCTTCTGTTGGTTGTTGTAAGAAGTAATTTGTGTAGAGTATTTGCGATGGCAAAAATAGATGGTTACCTTTCTAAATGAAGAAACATCGTACAGTGACTCAGCGAAACATCGTACAGTGACTCAGATCAAAAAACGGCTAAAACTCAATAAAATTTGATAAAAATCGTAAATAAACTTTTATATGTGATAATAATATTTTTAGGTCACAGAATTCAAATTTGTTTACAAAATTATTTTGTACGCACACCTTTGACGCGTTTATTGCGTGCATATGCGTGATGATGTGTATAGGGGAGAACGGGGTGAGATGGGACAAAAAAATTTGCTTGCGTGCTGTGCTTTAAATTTTCCACAATAACCATACAAATCGGTTTAAAACTATAGTCCAATGAATTGTCATGTTAAATTATTGCAAAACCCATTATTTAACCATCAAATTAAGTTCAAGAGCTTGGTTTTTTAAAGTGACACTGTTTGTCCCATGTCACCCCATGTTGGGGTGAAATGGGACAATGGTTGGGGTGAAATGGGACAAAAATAGAAACAAATAATTTTAAGCATTATTTTATTGTTTATTCTACTCCTTATAAAACATAACAATACACAAAATTTATTTATGTTTAACAAGAATAAAATACCATTCTAAATGCATTTGTAACTTTGTTCAACAGGTTGCTTGATGTTTAAATTGAGTCAAAATTACGTTGATGTCTGAGGGGGTAACTTTTTTTCTTTTTCTTATCTTTATCTTCTTTTTTTCTTTTACATTCTGATAAACTTTCAACTAGTTCATTTCTTGTTGGTGTGTCAGTCAATACCAGAGACCTAGAACATTTTTTTTTGCACTTTTTCTCTTTGCCACCCTTTCACCCGCTTTTGGAAATGGCCTTATATCTTCTGCTGTCCAATGGTAGGCAGAAGTGCTGATTTGCTGTTTCTTTTCATTAATAACTTCAGATACAATACACAGTGATGTGGGGATTGTTTGTTTGTCGGACTTGTCATTTGCTTGAATTGGTCGATCAGATACATAAGAACGTAAAAAGTCGACATCACTGAAAACATATGGATCGTACGGGAAAATCCCAGCTGCTTTAAAACCATTTTGAATGTTTTGGGAAGTAAAGGCTCTCGTATAAGCTATTCCTAAATTTTCAGAAATGTCATATATCGTCATTGGAGTATTTGGATGTGCCTTTAACCATGAATCACATGCTGAATTGTAAAATTTCTTTAATGGCCCAAATACTGATCTGTCAAGTGGTTGGAGTTTGTGGCTGCAATGGGGTGGCAATGTCAAGAGCACAACATTGCTTTCCTTAGCTTTATCCATCAGTTCAATTGATATATGAGTTTTGTGGTTGTCCATTATTAAAAGTAATGGATGATCCTTTCTGGGATGTCCATACTCCACAAAATGATCAAACCATTTTAAAAAAATTTCTGTATTTATCCACCCACTAGGATTAGCATCACCTTTTGTACCTGTTGGTGCACCTTTAAGCATTTGGCTACGAAAGTGGACATGAGGAAATATCAAAAACGGTGGAATAAAATTTCCAAGGGCATTAATGCAACCCACCATTGTAACTAGGGTTCCTCTTTCAGCAGAAGTTACCTGTCCTACTTGCTTTACTCCTTTACCAGCAATCACTTTCACTGGCTTATGAACAGTTGTCAGACCTGTTTCATCAATATTGTAAATGCAATCAGCAGAAAAGTTATTTCTGCTGATTGCATTTACAATATTGATGAAACAGGTCTGACAACTGTTCATAAGCCAGTGAAAGTGATTGCTGGTAAAGGAGTAAAGCAAGTAGGACAGGTAACTTCTGCTGAAAGCGCTTCTGCACACTGTCAAGGTTTTTGAAGAAAGTATCTACATTTGCGCGATTGAAACTAGTTGTTCGACTGAGGCTGGTAGCTTCAGGCATACGAATAGATAATTTTGTACGATTTAAGAATAAATAAAACCATTCAGTTCCAGCTGTTTCACTCTTTTTCCAGTTTTCTGGTATTTTAATGTCATTTTTAATTACATATTGATATGCAAGTTGCTTTGTTTCTCTAACATCAAGTCCATAATGGAAATTAGATGCTTGACGAAGATATATTGAAAGTTCATCTTCTTGTGTCTTATTAAAAATATATTTATGTTGTTCATCAAAGTATAAGTTACTGTAAGAAGTTTCTTTATTAACCTTTATTTTCCGCTGTAAATTTGATTTTGAAATTGTATACTCTTGTGCAGCTGCTCGTAGTGATAAACAGCCAGATTCGACAGCCATCGTAGCAGCTTTTATTGTATGAGCATCAGGCTTTAACCGACTTGTCACTCGTTTGTACTTTCTTGGCATCTGAAAAATTATTACTCATATTACTCACTCCATTATTAAAAAAAATTATGCTCTTTTTAATTGCATTAACCAAAATCCAGATTAGGCTATAAATTTTAAATTTATTTTAATGAAAATAAAATAGTATCACAACCCTATAAAACGTATAATGTGATTAAATTTAATAAGGCTTGTAGTGAAGAACTTTATTTAAACTGAATTTAAAATACAAAAATGATTGGCATTAAAACAATACTTACTGTGAAAGATGTCTTCAGGACAAAGTAACAAAGAAATCCAATATAATAATAATTATTTTCTATGATAAAAAACACTTTACTATAAAGTAAACATTGAAATCTTATCATAAACATAAATATAATTTTCTGTTCACTTGCTTTTTTACAAAAATATTGATTATAAAAGTTAAAGTACAGTAAATTAAAAAAATGATAAAATTGAACAGTGTCCCATTTCACCCCATATCTCCTGTCCCAAGTCACCCCATTACTCGTAAGTGTGAGAAAACCTTTATTTTATATAGTTCTCGTAGCCATATGCTAATCATATTTCTTCAGTAGTTAAATAAAACAATAGTGAATAATTAAAAACCATAAACATAAAAATATATGCAAACAATACATAAATATTTAATATTAATGATGTCTTCAAAATCCAGGAAAATTGTTAGATTTTTACATATTCGCAAATAATCCGAAAAAAAAATACTTCTGAAACTTAAAAAACACAATAATATGAAGAAGCTATTGCAAACTTATAACATATATAAAAAACTTTTGCTTTATTAAATTTTTCACTGAGATATTGCCAAGTACCATCTCACCCCATGTCCCATCTCACCCCGTTCTCCCCTACACAGATCTTTAAAAAAAAAAAAAAAAAAAAAAATATAGAAAGAAGATGTAATATCCGTGTTCGGGTTAATACACACATGCCTTGTATTTTTTAAAAACCATTACTTGAATTAAATATGGCGGTCAACACGTCTCAAACTTTATGTTGTATTCAGTTATTATCCTAACATTATCCTCAGAATATTACACTACAGATGATTTTAATTATCTGATTGCTTACTAACATCAAATACCATAAGTGGATATGTATATTTGTGGTCTATAGCAGATAAGCTTGGTTGTGTAATTATTTGAGTCATTCCATAAAAATTTTCAGTGAACATGGATGCATCTCTATAAGCTCATGATTATTGATTATTTGGGAATGATATATTATAATCAACAGCAGGATATCTTTCCTGATTGAGAGTAACATACATATTTTTTAATCATAATGATCAAATACTGAAGGATTTAGTTCTTGACCTCCATCCTTACCTGGTTGGAAACCTAGAATAATATACCATGGTTTTTCATTAAATGTTCTTACACTAAGTCTCCAAGTGATTGAAGTAGATTGAGGTACAACAGTAGTCTCACACTGTCTTGATCTAAAAGCTACTGGAACAGTCACTTCGATTAATAGACTTATAAAGATTGAATCTTTCCATTTCTGATGGAATAACATGTGGTATAAACTTCATCGTAATCATCATAGAAACCAAAAATGTGTTTTAAAGTTATTCAGAACAAAAATGTTCCTTTTGTAGTAGTCTTTTTGCAAATCCTGGATTATGAGCAAGAATTGCTGTAGATTGATGTAGTATTTTTATACTGCAATTGATTCATTCATTCTGACAATTGAAATTCAACAGGTTATTTAAGCACTTCTAGCATTGTGGTCGTTTATCCTGGAATAAATATTGTTTTCACTTCTTGGTTTGATAATTGGTGTGGCAATTGGTTAAATATGTGCATAATACCATTATGTCCAAGTGAAACTGCATCTGTATAAGCATAAGATGTTCCATCAGATTTAAGAAATCTTCCTTCAAACATTAGAAAACCCTTAGATAAAAGTGTAAATAAATCTTGTTGCTCAACGTTGATTCTTATTTCTCCAGCAGTATTTAAATATGTACTATTTGGCTCATACTCATGGAATTCTAATCTTTCAATCCCTTCATCAACTGTAGGGATCTCCGTAAAGTTTAATACATCAGAAGTTGACATTTTGTTTTTTAAATACAAAATATAAAAACTATTGCTAAATTAGTTTCACGCTAAAAAAGACTTATGCTAATCCAAGTCCTCACCTTTTTTTACTATACCTTTTATTCTTATTGCATTTGATGATTTTATTGAAGATCCACTAAACATTAAGTTATGTATGTTTGCCATAGAATCGATATCTGTGTTACCACTATTTACGAAATTTGAAAGTATTTCTGTACTTTTTTCATTAATATTTTAATTTTTAGGTCTACTAGTTCCTGTTAATGAATATGCTTTTTCAACTAATTTTTTTCCTTTTTCAAATGCAACGTCTTTAGCAGTTGATATGGTAGATGAAGCAAGGTCTTTTCCTGCTGATTTTGCTGCAGATATCAATCTTTACCTAATTCACTAGAAGCAACTTTATTAAGTATAGATAAAGACGATCTTGGTGCTCTAGATGCTGATGCTCTTTTAGTTAAATTCTTAATAGTATCAAATATTCCACTACCACCAAAAACATGTTTCTTTACATAGCTCTTATTTCTAACAATTATCATTTTTATAAAGTATATATTTTTATATTAAAATTCTTATGGGTCCACTTTAGTACCTAGTATTGCTCAAATCAGAATATTCTATATTGCTTTGTACTTTTCACTATTTATTACACCTTTTCGTAAAAGTTTATCACAAATTGCAACAGCTTCATTTCTTGAACCAGTATTTCCAGCCTTCCATGCAGCAACACGTAACTCAAGCATTTCAACTTGAGCATCAGGATCACTAGGAAGAAATTTAGTTCTTAATCCAGTTCCTTTCAATTTTTGGTGCACTATCCTGCGCTAATCTCTTTATATCTCTCAAAATTGGAGCTATTACTTCTCTATATTTTTCACTTCTTGATGATTTTAGTTTTCCTGGATTTGAATTAGAAGATATTGCATTTGTTTCTAATAATATATTTTCATAAACTTTTTTATTAGCTCCTAAAGACCTGGTGTTCCAACGTATGTTATTCCATCAATAATTATATCATCCTAATTAATTAATACTGAAACTTTTCCTATAAATAATTTATCACCTTTACAATGTATTCCAAATGTATTATCTGTCGACTTATTATTTTTTGTGTATAGCCTAAGATACTTTGTCGCAACTTTTCCAAAATTTTATTATCTATTTTCAGAAGGCATTTTTTTCTTTATATTTAACCTCATTCATGATTTCAGGGTAAACATTTGAAAAAGTGAGAGCAAAATTATTAGCTTGATCATGCAATTTTAGTAAATTTTCTTATATTCCATCTTGACTATCAATTAATTGCTTTTACAATTTAGCTCAGCCTGAAAACTGATACCACCAATATTATAATTTATATTATTTTGCTGTATTCCTTTCTTAATATCTTAGAACACTTTAACAATTTGATCTCTTTTTTTAGGATCACTAATTTTTAAAAGCGTTTTGTTTTTATATGCAAAATGTAAAAACATAAAACATAATGCTTAACGCATAACGATTAACGTTTACATTTTGTATTATTTATCATAATGATTTTTAATGCATCTGCTCATTGTTTTCTTTACTAAATTTTGCTTTGAAATGTTTTAATTGCCTCTTCTCTACCTTCGTTAATTAGAGATGTCTTAGCTTGCTTATATCTGTCCTCTAACTTTTGTTCTCATTTCTTCAAGCATGAATTGAAACTATTGAAGCTCACCAAGTATTAATTCATTTTCATTATCTTTTACATTACCATCTTGCAATAACTACTGTTGCTGCAATTATTGTTGTTAAAAACCCTTTTTCAATTGTACCAAGTGCAATACTACTTGGTTGCAAATCACTATTAACTGTTGAAATAATTTTTACAGCTCTATGATATTTCTTACTTAACATTGTTCTTTTCTCCTTCTCACGCTCTATTTCTTTTTGTACCTCACTAATTTTTTGTAGTCTGTAAATATGACCACTATCTTCAGCAGATGCATTTGGAAGAACTGGATATATTTTATAATAATTATTATATTCCATTTTATAAAGTAAAAAAAATAATAAAAAATCATCATGATTTTCATTGAATTGATTTTCATTGAATCTTAGTTTAGTCTAAAAAATTAATAAAACATAAGCTATCCCCATTTTTAATCAACACATAATTAGAATTATTATTAACATTTATTACAATATTATTGCTAGACTCTGGTAGTATGCTATCGTGTTTAAAATAATCAAGTTTAACTTTAAGCTCTTCTCTTAGTATAACTAACGCAAAACATTTTTTCAACTTATATCAAAACCATACTTTCTGAGATTCGTTGTTTTTTGGAGATTGTTGTTTTTGACGAACTTCTCATGAGTTTTTTCAACGTATATCAAAACCATTTTTTCTAAGCCAAAAAATTATAATCATAATTTTACAATTTTTATTTATTATGCGTAATATTAAAATTGTCCTAACAATAAATAAAAAGTTTCAGATTGACCAACTTAAACATCTCAAGAGTTTAATGTAACTGCCATTCTTCTACTTCTAGAAACGCAAGGCATAGAATCAGATTGACTAAAATCTCTTTAAAACGAAATAGTAGATGTTGATCCAATTGAAGTATTTGATTGATGCAATAGTCCTGATGATGTATCATTAAATGAGTTTATATATAAACCATTCCGTAAAGACAAATAACATTCTTCAAAACCAGATGAAATTAAAGTGTATCTACTATTAACATTTCCTGGAAATAATGAATAACTATTAGAGTTGTATGGTGTCTAAAGATTAATAACTGAATTAAAATTTAAAGGTGGTGTATTTCCATCATATATTCCTAATCTTGATTCCCACAACATTCCAGATCCTCCAATAATATGCATTCTAATATAATTTAAATGAATACCATTTTCTTTATCTCCAGTGTTTAAAAATAAATATTCTTTTCCATAAGTTGTGTTTAGATATCTAAATATTTTTGGATGAAAACGATGGTGGTATTATCGAGTAAGTATAGTTAATTGCCACACATATCCAAGAATGGTCCCAACCTCAAGTTTGAGGACCATGTAAACGACCGATAGGGCATTAATCTGCAAGGTCTTAGATATCACCAGATGTAAAAGTAAAAATCTAATCTCTATGGCCAAAGGAGCAAAACACATTTCAACTTTAATAGCACTTTGCGCTACTGATCACACTTGGAGCCCCGTTGTAAGTCAACTTTTTTTTTTTTTCACTTTAGGGTTATGAAGTTTTTAAAAAATATCAAAAACTCTTTACATATTTGTGTTGACTATAACCTGACAAAAAATAAGCTCTTTAACACTTGTGGTTTGTGTATAGGGACCTAAAGTATAGGGTATGGCACCAAAAGCCTCTTTAAAAAGAGAGAACGGATGCTTTACATTTTTATTCTAGCCTTACTATTGACTATGGAAGTTTCAAAATTGAATAGAATGAAGCCTTGGCATGCATCTTTTAGGCAAAAAAAAAATAAAAGGAAGATATCATTTATCTGAGCAAAGATACAGCTCTTAAAGTAGGAATCTCGCCTTTGGAAAAACGACTCAAATATAGCAGCTTTTTAAGGTTTTTATGCCTTTTAAAGATTCAAAGTTACATCAAATAACTAATTTAGTAATAATATCATGTGACTAGTGAATATGGGATTATATGGTTGTTCGTCTTCACATTTGTGTGTACTTTGTCTGCAAAAATAGTGCTTTTTTTATTCAAGTTTGAAAAAAATATGGGGTAGAAAACATAGTTAGAGGAATTTTTTCTAAGAGTTCTGAATTTAAAACACATAATAAACTCTTTATGTTTTAGTTGTTAAACCAACAGGTTTACTTTGTTGTCTTTGTTTAAAATGATTGACCAAATATTGCAACTACACACAATAATAACAACTTTTGAAATTTAAATAAGAAATGTATCTTTACTGAAATGGGTTTTAACAAGATATCAAACAAAAGAAAATCCCTTTTAACCTTAATATCCCATTGAAAAAACACTTACATAGAGATATAAAAAGATTTCCGTAAAAAAAAATTACTGTATGGTGGTCATATGATGTTTATTACATTTTCTTCAGATTGCTGTTGACATTTTTTTATTTAGTCTTGCAAAAGAAGATGTTTACTTCTGAATAAGTTTTAGTAAATTTATAATAATTTATGAAGCTATAAGTAAATTTATATAGTTTATAAAATAAACAAAAATATCAAACAAGAATAATTCTTACCAACAAATGTTATATCAAGTATTTCTAGTATGTAATTCTAGAAATCACTGTTTAACTTGTAATATTCTGAGGATAATGTTAGGATAATAACTGAATACAACATAAAGTTTGAGACGCGTTGACCGCCATATTTATTTCAAGTAATGGTTTTTAAAAAATACAAGTCATGTGTGTATTATGCCGAACACGGATATAACATCTTCCTTCTATATATATATATATTTTTTTAAAGATCTGTGTATATACCTATAGTTAATAAACTCTTTATAATATACACAGTTAAATGAAGTCCTTCAAGTTGGCAGGTTTGTTTTTAGCCCTTGACGATCATCGCACGTCAGGCTGCGGTTCAGTCGACAGAGTTTCAGGAATACTTGTAGCTTCTTCTATTTCATTATTTGCTGTTTCCTCATTTGATGTAGGAGGTGTGATAACTGCTGGTAAATCGTATGGTAAATCAAGTTGCTCATGTTGATATGCTAGTGGTTGCTCATTGGTTTTAATCAGATGTTTACGATTGCGTCGATATACTCTTCCGTACTTACCTACCACGTTGTATGATCTGGGTAGTGTTAGTTTTTCTTAAACTGTCACTTTCTTCCATGTCCCATTTTTTCACATCCGGGCGGTGTCGTTTGCTACGAGATTTGGGAGTTCAGATGCGTTCCGATCATAGTATTGTTTTTGATGATTTCTGGAGTTTATGATTTGGCTATAAGCATTTAATGGAACTGCTGGTATAAGTAAGTCATGGTGGACAGGTAGGGTTTTTCGCGTTCTTCTGTTCACGAGAAGTTGGGATGGAGAGTATTCCATACCTGTAAGAGGCGTGCTGAGTTATTCTAGAAGACCAAGTTCAGGGTTATCGCA
>QPEY01000102.1:747355-757818 GCA_014706445.1 Hydra viridissima
ATATATATATATATATATATATATATATATATATATATATATATATATATATATATATATATATATATATATATATATATATATATATATATATAGTATTGACTAATCAGTATTGTCTAAATGCAAATTATTTTTTGCATTTAGACAATACAAAAGAAGTTTTCGCTGGATTTGGTTATCAGCATCATCAGCTTGTAAAATTTTTTTAAGTTAAAAAACAGTTTAAATTTAAATGACATCAGCAGTTAAATGACTTCTTTCTTTATCATCCAAATGTAAAAATGTGAAAAATGATTTCCAAAATTTAGTTTTAACAAATTGGCCATTTTCAAGATTAATACTGTTATTTAGAGGGGAACATTGGTGCCTCTGTATCTCAAGGGCCTTAATGATCTTCAATCAAATTATTTTCTCTTTATTTTAAGAGTTTTAGTTCTCTCCCAGTTAATTTCTTCTGAACATGACTTACTATGCATGGCTATTGCAGACTGATAATGTCTGCCCTCGCTTAAGCTTTTTTGATGTTGTTGAGTTCAAGTTCTAATTTGCAACTTTGTTTTGCCAACATATTTTTTTAAATAGTTATGTTTAATTAAATAAGTTCCAGGTTGGCTAGTGTGTGGTAACTTAGATTTGTTTTTACATGTTAGCAGTGATCTTAAATGAGAATTAGATTTAAAAACTTCTATATATCCAACTTTTCTAAATATTTTCCTTAATTTTGGGGACAGCGATGGTATCTGCAGTAATGATACTGTATGGAGGGGGTCATATTCTGAATTTTATTGTTCTATATGGACCGTTTTTTAGTAATTTGGTTTGCAATACTTGCCAGTTGGCTTGTGAATCACTGCATACGGAGTAAGCTCTGTGAATATAACCTTTAAGTATTGCACTTAAAATTTTTGATTTCAGCAAGGTTTAATTTGAATATTCATTATGGCTTGTTTCCTGTAAACTTTAAACTGTTAATTATCTTTGATGGTGTTCATTATTGTTACATCGAGGAAGTTCAAAGTTTTATTTTTGCTTTTGATTTTGGTTGTGTATTGCAGAGTGTTGTTTATTCAAAATAAGTTGGAATTGCTCTGCTTCCTGAATTTTTGAAAATCTAGCATGACTATGATAAACATATCTTAGATAGGATTTTAAATCAAAAGGAGGGTTTTTTAAACCCTCCACTTGATTTAAAATCCTTATCAAATATAAGGTAAATTATCATAACTATTTAACACAGTTAAATGTTATGATAATTTGACTATTAAAATTAATTTGAAAAAAATTAATTTGAGGTGATGACTTCTGAAAATTGCTCTTTAAAAGAGTGATTTAAACCAATCTAATATGCTTGGAATAAAAGACATTGCTGAAATATTATTACACTTTATTTTAAAGTATTATTGTAATAACTTTAACTTTTAAATATCAACTGGCCTAAATTTTTTATTTGACCTCTTTATGATTAATTTGTATAAGGTTTCTTAAAAGGAAAAAGATTTCAATTGTTAGACATTCAAATTTAGCAGAGCATTTTGCAGTTTTTGCCTTTTCACTTAGTCAACCAATAACATTCTTGGATCATCTGTATTGAATGTGCAAGATAATATTTCTGTTTATTGTCAATTTATTTGTTTTATGTTAAGCATTCATAAAAATGTTTATTTTATAAACAGAAGAATTATTCTTGACACATATCATTTTTTTGCATAAACTTCTTTACAGCTGCTTCTTAAAGTTTCTATTGTGTCCTTGATAAAATTTTACATAAAGTTAGTATCCCCTTTTAGGAGAATTTTTCAAAATTTTATTTTATTAAATTTACGAGGTTGTTAATCATAAATATTGGGGCCTAGAAAAAAACTCTTCAAATTTTGGCCCACCTTTACATATTCATAATTATCTGCTTCCTACAGTGTTTTGTTGTTGATATAGTTATGATAATCTAATTTCATTCTTTCTTTTTTAGATTTATGAAAGATTAAATATCAAATTCATAAGTATCAGTAGCTTCCTTACCTTTGTGATTTTTGTTCTCTTAAGTGGAATTGTTTATAAATTTTGGAGAAGAAAATCTAAGAAATCCTCTGGTAAGTTTTTTGATTTTATGTTTCAAAAAACCATACTTTAAGAACATATTTTATACTTTTTTGTTACTTTTTTTTTTTTTTGCAATATTATTAACATGCAATTAATGTTGAGTTTGTATATGTGTTTGGGTTTACATATGGCAACATGTTTTGCATAAACAGGTTTTTTCAAAAGATGTAACTCTTAACTTTATTTTTGAAGTTTGGTGAAGTCATGGCTATTTAATGGCTATTAACAATTAAAAATGAAAATTGGAATTTTCTCTTGTTTTTTGTTTGGATTGTTTTTTACAAACTTTAGTCAATAAAAAACAAAGTTATTGCTGTAATTTGTAATGCATATATCCATTAAGACTGCTTGATAAAATTTAATAGCTTGTATTAGTACTTCATTTTCATAAATCTTTGTGGAGTAGGAACCTTTTGTTGATTTTTTTTGGTAGTTTAATGTGTTTTAATGATATCCTGTACTCGTTTTATGGGATATTCTGCACACATATTCACATATACACATTGCATAATCATTTTTCTAATGTTGAAAAAAACATTTCTTGGCTCTTTCATGACACTGAACAGTTAGGGAGAGTTTGATATGTTTGAGATTGATAGTATAAGTCAGAAAACCAAAGATTCATCTGCGTTCCTGTTATATAATCACATATTCTTTTGAATAGTTGGTCTGCACTGTGGAATCAGAATCAAAGCAAGTAATCCCAATATTGCTCTGGAGTTGCAGCTATTCTGGTGAGGCAGGGTTTTATTCAGGTGAGGCAGGGTCTTATAGCGCATCTTTGGAAAGTTTCCATGTGTCACATAATATTTTTAGTAATGTCCAAGTTTCCACAAAAAAAAGTTCATTACGCTATGCTACAGATAGAATAGACTTCTCAGATGAAGACTGTTAAAGTTCATATACCAATTGAGTGCAATCCATCGCTTATTCATCAATTATCAATAGTTTATGTTTGGAGATATAGGTTTACCTTTTAAAATGGAATCCACTACATGTCTCAAAGTTTGATCTAGCACATGTTGACAACCAATATATTGTGGAATAAGCAACCCTTTTTGGAATGAATATTCAATTCAGAAAAGCTGCTAACGGGTTTGCAACTAATTTATTTCGGTTTTATAGTAGGAAACAAACTCCTGTATTTCAATGCAAAGAATAATCTTAAATCAATTATATGTTTAAATCAATTATATGTCCATTTTGTTCAATGACCTTTTGCCATCTTTTTTGCAACTTCATGATTCTACGCTTGTTGAACTTCTAGTTCTTATCAATAAAAAACTGAAACACATATGATTTAAGGTCATCGTCATCTGTGAACGATTTACATTCAAAACATTCAATGATTTTCCATGAGTTGCTAAAAATGTGTGAGATCTTGCATTATCTTTTCCAATTTGCCTGTTCTGGTTGTTTTTCCTTGATTGATTCATCCAGATTCATTAGTTGTCCACACTACACCTCAGATTTGTTTGTTTGGTTCCTCAGAAGCAGCTCAAAATACACAACACCTTTGTAATCACACCATATTGACAGCATGATCTTTTTTTGATGCAATTCAGTTTTTAATGTCATTTGTGGTTTTTAAATGGGTTGCCTACAGCAACATCATTCAAAAACGATCATCGTGCTTACACTATGGTTGCTTTTGAATGATTTTGCTGTAGGCAACCCATTTTTCTTCACCAGTAATGATTTGCTTCAAAAAAGGGTTAATTTCATTGTGCTTAAGGTGCATATCACAAATATTGGTTTGTTGTGTCAAGTGAATCTCTTTCATATCATGAGGCAATCAAACATTGAGCTTCTTAACAAGTCCAAGACTTTTCAAGTGCTTTTCAATAGTTTGTGTGATTTATTTAATCTCTCTGCAATTTTTTAACCATAACTCTCTGCAATCATCTTCAACCATAACTTTGATTTCATAATCATCAACTTCAGAAAGCTGACCAGCACGCTGCTCATCTTTGTGAGAAAAATCTACAGAACGAAATTTCTGAAACCAATTCTGACATGTACGTTCTGTTAGACAATTAACACCATACACATCACATATTTCTTTGTGAGCTTCAGCTGCTTTCTTTCATTTGTTTCTTTCAGCTTGTTTTTTTCAGTTTCATTCTTTTCTTTCAGCTGCTTTCTTTCATTTGGAAAAAAAAAGCAAAATGTGCCGAAAATGTTCATTTTTGCACTCTATTTTAAAATTGATGTACAGGTGACATGAACACAAGTACTCATGCACCACTTGCTTCTAAAGTACCTCAATATGTCTTGTATCAAATGAAAAAAACCAAAGAACATTAAGATTAACTGGTCATTGAAAATATAAAGCATGCTTTTTATGACTAAAAAACCAAAATTGCTTAGTTGCCAACCCAATATATTCCCTTTAAATCTTGTATTTACTGCAGTTGTATCACAAATGATCACTCTGATGGCATCCCGCAAATCAAAGTCATTCAGCAAACCTTAAATGCTATTAAATATACTTTTGGCTTTGCCATCAGTAATAACAAAACTTCTAATTTGAGTTCTTTTTCACAGTTTTTTAGAATCACATCTTGTCTTTCAAAATCACTTTCTTTTCCATCAATTCTTTTACCCGTCAAGATCAAGGGCCAAAGACTTTTCTTCGGAAGTATTTTTTAAATTTTGTTTTACTATGTCTGCTTGACTCATAACACTTCTGAAAATCCCAAATGGAGTTGGGACTTTAATGGATTGTTTTGATAGCTGTTGACACTTCTTTTTACTTTGATGTGTGCTTAGATTTACTTTATTTTTACTGATGAAGCAGCAGCAAGAGTAGGCTGTTTCTCTTTTGTTTTTATCAAATGGTGAACTGTAGTCATCATCACTTAAAGAATCTGATGTATTTGCAAGTTCTTTTGAGGCATAGTTTCAGTCCGTTTTCTAGTTTTTGGTAGACAAACTTATCTAGTTTGGTTTATTACATAACTCTTTCCTCCATTGCGTTATAAAATTTCTGATTTCCTATACTTGGCAATATCCTCTCTCATTAATTAAAATAAATATTCTTTTCAAAACTTTCATTTCCTTATTGGATTTTAATGTTTTCTTTCTAACAATTTGAAACAAGATTTTGCACCTTCATTTTAACTGAATTGTGAATTGTATATTCAATATGGCCCAGATTGTAATCTATCTTTCAGCAATAATTTTAAATCTAATGTACACAGCCTCTTCTTTTTATGTATCAAAATCTTTGAAGAACAGTAATTAAGTTTGCAATTCTGACCAATTCATGTAATAAAATGTTTGTCTCAGTATAAAGAGGGTTTTTCTTCAGTTTAGACTTTTCAAAATGAACCATGTTATTAGTTCATATCTAAATGTTTCTTCTTTTGGTGGCCTTTTTGCTAGCTGTTAAAAAAGCGTGGTAATTAAAAGTAAAAAAAAAAAACTTTTAATGTTTCAAAGTATGTTTCAAAGTAGTTGTGTTTTCTAGGTTTACAAGGGAGTAGTGAAGGTTTACCAGAATCACAAGGGAGTAGCGAAGGTGTTGAGGGCATCCCGCTATGTATCAGTTGAATTTTTTATATTTTATTTTGTTTTACCAACATTTAAAAAAGGAAAAAAAAAAAGAAATTTTTAATGAACATTTACATCTATATTTCTATCTTACTTACACTTAAAGCTTATTATCTAGAATTTATTATATCAGTTCTATTTCAATCTTTATGAGTTATTAAAAACAGAAAAATGTGTTAACATCTTTGATTTTTTCACTTCATACTAGAGTTAATTCAGCTATAGACTAACAGAATTTAGACTAAAATTTATAGACTAAATTTTTTTAAAAAAAAACCTTTAATGGTTGGTTTTTTAAATGATTATTTAAAAGAAAATATTTTGTTTTCTTGAATGTATATGTGCATTTATAAAGTGTAAAGGTATTTAATTCATGGAAGATACCATTTTTTTTAAAAAATGTTTGTTTTGTTTTTTTTTTTAACATTTTTAAAATGAAAAACCGCGTAAATAATTTTTTTTTTTTTTCTTTTATTTAGGAAACGTATAAATAGTTATTTTGCTTTTCGATTAAAGATAATTAACTAAATCCAAACTCGAAAAAAAATTGGTTCGAAATCGATTAGAAATCGACTCATCAAAATAAGGGTTACAACTTATATACTCTTAAGAGGTAGCTGATAGCCTTGTAGTTTTCAAAAATGAACCACTTTAGTTTGTTGACTGAATTTAACATTTTATCGAAAGTAGAGCGCGTAAATTAGTCATTTACGAGTAGAGCATCCCGCCATCGGAAATTGCGTAAATGCGTAAATGCGTAAATTCCGATATGAGAAATAGTTTATAAAGGTGACTCCGATGTGATGCGATGGTGAGGAATGGTATCACATCGGAGGTGCAATGTAGTCCGAGGCTGATGGGGAGAATTTCACGCACTCTCCGATATGTTTCGAGATTTACGCATTATCTTACGATATTTTCGCGTAATTTCACAATAAATCGTATTTAAAGAGTAAACTCGTAATATTGTGGTATTTCCGATGTATTTATCTATATTTACGGAGTTTTCGCAAAATTACAGCAAAATTTTGCAAGCCACCACAAACCATTGGAAAATATCAGAAAATAAAAAGATTAAATCACATCGGAGTCACCTTTATAAACTACACTGCAGGCCAAAAGCTTCCGGACACTTGATATTTTTTATATAAAAAGCTAAAATCTATCCTGTATCATTAAATTAATCAATAATATTAATTTATAATACTTAAACTTACTAATTTTAAGTGTTTATGTAAGTTTGAGGTCAGTAATTAGGTATTACTGGCCTCAAACTTACATAAATAAGTTTGTTTTTTTAATTGTTTATTTTAACTTGATATATAGCGTTTCATTACTCTTAAGAGTTTGGTCTTGTTAAAGTTATTTGTTTGTTGAAACATGAAGGAAGTATTTATAATATAATGATATCCGACTAAAGTGATTAAGAATATTTAGTTTTGTTTAGTTTTCATTTGGTATTAATGACGGTTGCATTAAAAAATCATCAAAAAAATTTTAAAATTTTATAATTCGACTATTTGATTAAAAATATGGGTAAAAAATCTTCTTTAACGGTTGCAAAACTTTCTGAAATAATTACATTGCATAAAGAAAGTTATTTAGTTCGTAAAATTTGCAAAAAATTACAAGTTGCCAGAAGTACTGTACAAGATACCATCAAACGATGGAAAGAAACAGGCATTTTTGAAGACAAAAAAAGATCTGATAGACCACGAAAGACAACAAAAGCTGAAGATAGTAGTATAATATTGATGAGTAAAAGAAATCGAAGACTTACGGCCCCGGAAATAACTTCAGGCTTTAATAGGAGTCATTCAAAATCTATTTCATAAACCACTACGAAACGACGACTTAGACAAGCAGGATTTTCTGGTCGTATAGCGGTCAGGAAACCGTTGCTACGGATTGGAAATAAAAAGAAAAGGTTACAATGGGCTATAGACCACCAAAATTGGACAGAAGAAGACTATAGAAAAGTACTAAGGACCGACGAGTCCAAATTTGAACTGTTGGGACAAAGACGTAGAATTTGCATCAGAAGAACAACAAAAGAAAAAATGATCCCAGAGTGTTTAGTGCCGAAAATCAAGCATGGTGGTGGGTCAGTTATGGTATGGGGATGTTTTTCTTCAGCTGGTGTAGGTGACCTAGTTAAAATTTAGGGTTTTATGAAAAAAGAACAATTTAAAACAATTCTAGAAAACAATCCTATACCTTCTGGCTTAAGAACTATTGGTCATGGTTTTATTTTTATGCAGGACAATGACCCTAAACACAACTCAAAATTATGTAAGAACTATATAAAGGAACAAGAGGATAATGGTGTTCTCAAAAACATGACCTGGCCAGCCCAATCACCAGATTTGAACACAATAGAGTTACTGTGGGAAGAATAGGACAAAAAGGTCAGACAAAAATGCCCAACATCCAAAGAGCACCTGTGGCAAATATTAGAAGAATCCTGGTTATCAATTACACCCGAAATAATAAATAAGTTAATAAATAGGATGCCACGGATCGCAAAAAAAGTGATAAAAACTCGTGGGCTATTTTTTGACGAAAAGACAGTTTACTAATAATAGTGTTGTTAGTATCTTTTCTATTTCATTTTTTGTCTTTTTTTTTCTTAAATAGTAACTATATGTATCTTTTAAAAAACAAATATGATATTTGAATTTTATTGAAATAATTATGGGAGTTTGAATTAAAAAATTAAACAAAATCCAAGTGTTCGGAAACTTTTGACCTGCAGTGTATTTCTCACATCGGAATTTACGCATTTACGCATTTTCCGATGGCGGGATGCTCTATTTACGAGTATCGCATTTAAAACGATTATTTGTTTTAGTAAAGCGATTATTACGGCGATTATAAGCAATTATTAGTATATAGGTTAAAGTATTGCTATTCTTATAGGGTAAGGAGCTTTTAACAAAATGATTACAACCAAAGGATCCTTACCCTCTGAGAAAGCGATTGAGTTGGTTGAGACAAACGCTCAACGAGTTTCATCTTGATATTGAAATTAATATTGTAAATGGAAAAGCTGAGTGCTGAAGTAGACCTTTGAGTTTGAGGATGAAGGATATTTGACGTGATAATGAGCTAAAAATTTAGCCTTCAACGAGATACACAAACACGTCGTCAAAAACGTGAGATTTGTTTCTAGATGTTGTTAGAAAATCACCTAGCAATCACTTAACAATTAAAGTCTTCAATCTAGCCATGTTGATTTAAAGTGAAATTGAAGTATCTACTAGTCAGTCAAAAGAAGCCTGACCTTGTTAAAATAAGGAAACTTTGAATCGTTGTTTGTTTTGTTATGATCCGAACCAAACCAAAATCATCCCTAGAAGCATAAAAATGACATCATTCAAAAACTTTTAAATCGATTAATCGAAATGGTTAAATCGATTGGTCGAAAGGAGCTTTTATTTGAACCAATTCTAAATAAATTCAATTAATCAATAAACAACGTTATTTAAATCCATAATCAAGTGACGTCTAATAATAAATTCCGGTATTTGAACTTTAAAACCAAATAAGTCAGTTACCGTATTTATTCCTCTAAATCAGCGGTATCGCAAGATTTTTTATTTGCATAACTTACAAACAAAAATTTAAAAAATATGTATAAGTATGAAAGTATGTGGCAATTTATGGTTTATTATGTGTAAGACAAAACAGTTCAAGAGAACAATTTAATAAAACTTTTGATTAATAACACTGGGAAACACAACCTTTGGTGTGTAACATTTCTAATTATAATACAAAAAATATCAGTTATATATATGTATATAATATAATAGAGAACACTGGGGAACACAACTTTTGGTGTCTAACATATAAAACCCTAACACATCAGACCTTTTCTAGAAAAATTAAGGGTCGTAGATTTTAATAATGCCATCAGTTTTTTCTATCAGATCATGTTACAGAAATAGGGTATATGTAACTTGATGCCACATGGGCGTATTACAATACCTTTATAAGCAATGTTTTTATTAACGATTTGAATCTGAGACTTCTCATATACAAGGCGAGTACCAAATTAATTTTGTTTAATTTTTTGGACAAAAATGACTGGAAAAAATGACAAAAAAAGAATATTATCAAAAAGACCTTTATTTGGAACGCAAGACTTTAAAAACATACATTGTCAGAAATATTTGTCTGAAATAAACACACCAACTGTTGAAGCAAGAGGTCTATCAGGTGACAATATTAGATATTCAGGTATGTTTGTAAATTTTACTTAGATATTAAGATGAACTTGCGAATGAAAACAGAAAGGTCAAAGAAAGTAAATGACCTAGAGTAAATACTTGCTGTACAGTCATGTATTTGTATCAGTTTTTAATTTGCGTTGATACTTAAAATATATTTCTATAAACTATTGTTTGTGCTGTATAGGCCTGTAAATCGAGCCGAACGAGCCAAGCTTGCCAGGGCTCGACTTGGCTCGTTTACATATTAAGAGTGTTCAGGCTCGGTTCGAGCTCGTTTCGAACATGGGGTTCTTTGTTCGAGCTCGGCTCGTTAAGGATTAGAATTGTTTGGGCTCGTTTTACATGCTGCTCGAACTCGACTGGTTTAAAACTCGAAATAATTATTGTAACCTGTTAGTTTAAAGCTCGTTTAGTAAAAAAAAATTGTTCGTTAAAGGCTCGTCTGTAAATAATGCAAGTCCAAATCAACAAACAACATAAACAATTCTACAGTCTATTAAACATGCAAATAAACAACATAATGAAATAAGATCCCACAAATCTAATAGTTCAAAATAAAAGTTAAATCTAATAGTTCAA
>QPEY01000103.1:44500-77338 GCA_014706445.1 Hydra viridissima
GTATGAAAACACAAAATGCCAGTTTTCTGTGAATACTTTTTATTTGTACTCGTAATATTACATTTAGTTCGCATGAGATGTTTTTTCTCTGTAATTGCGCAGCCATCTTTTTTATAAATAGGCCTCTTAGAATCGGCCTCTAAAATGTAACATATACGGCCGTGTAATATAGTAGGCCATGGTTGAACAGTGGAACTTTTTTACCTTCTTGAGCACACTGAAAGAGCGTTCAGCCTTAGCCACAGATATAGGAAAGTAAGAAATATGCGTAATGCATCACAAGGGTATGGGAAGATTGAGAGATATTCAAGTTCAAGTATCTCCTGAAACAAATAGTGAGGCTTGCAGGCTGATTTGAAGTTTATGGAATATATCCTCATTCTGCACTACTGGTTTCGCTTCCTGTAGAATCATATCCAACTGTTCAGGAATAATTTGAATGTGTTTTATCAATATTATCTCTTGTTACATCAACTGTAGCATCCCGCACTACAATTTAAAAGTTTAAGCTACAAAGTTGACAACAGAACACATTCAAGCTTTGACATTTGAATTTTTTGATTATTTACGTATAACTCCGTGAAGAACCAAAATAAATATTTTAAGGCTACAAAAAAATTTTTTGTTTTACTAAAACTTTTAATGAAGTTTTATACCGAAAAAACATTTCTATGGAGTTAAACAAACCGCTGACCCTTGTTTACTCAGAAAGAAAATTGCTTTACATTTTTAAGTCTTCGGCATTTAAAATTTAAAATTTTAACACCTAAGACTTGAAAATTTTATTATTAATTTTAAAATTAGTTTTAAAATTATTATTAATTTTAAAATTAGTATTAATTTTAAATAATGATAAAATTATATAAAACATTAACAACAAAGAAAACAATAGTAGTAATAATAATAACAATGATGATGATGATAATCATGATGATCATCATCATGATGATCATGATGATCATGATGATCATCATGATTATCATGATGATGATCATGATTATGATGATGATCATGATGATCATGATTATCATGATCATGATCATCATCATGATTATCATGATCATGATCATCATGATCATCATGATCATCATGATCATCATGATCATCATGATCATCATCATGATGATGATCATGATCATGATCATGATGATGATTTTGTTGGAAATTTCTCCCCTGATTAAAGAAATCATTGCAAACTCTAAAAGTTATAAAAACGATATTTTAATTAAGTTGTTACTTTTGATAAGAAACGGACCCAATATAATAATCACAACCGTTTAGCACAGTGGCTTATCATGAATGAATCACCTAAACGTATTCTAGAAAGGAATATTCACTGAAGAAAGCTTTGCTGGTCTAGTGCAGGTGTAATCGATTATGATTTCATGAAACCTGACTAATTGACGACAGCAGAATTTTTCTGCAATCAACTGGACAAAATAATGTTAAGATTTAAAGAAAAACAGCCAATTAATTTTCGAAAAAAGTTGTAAAACTAGCATTCCAGATTTTCAATTATTGAAATCCATCAATTTTTAATCTAAATAATCTAATAAAATCAATTTTTATACTAACGGCCAGTATAACCTTCCGCTCATCCAAGTTATCAACCCAATTCTGTCTTTGACAACCTGATACTTTAAGAAATTAAATTAAGCCTGGCTTTGGCAGATAAATTCAAAGTTTATTCCATGTATTCCAAGAGCGTTTAAACCATGCTTTTCCTAACCAAAAGTAAAATAAATGAGCCTAGAAAATATTTTGTAAAGGCATAAAGTATCTCATTATTGAGCAATTTAAACTCGGCTCATCCATCCGGTAATATATAAAGATAATTCAGAGACAGACGATTTTTAAAAGTTGATGGTTAAACTATTTTGAAATTTTGAAAAAAGCCTAAAACTTTCATACCAGATATAATTTTATCAAATAGCAATATTAACATGGATCACCATTTAACAAATAACGTTTATAAAAACTGAAATTAATCGAAAAGAAATTCATCATTGTTTCTAAAGACTGCCACTCGCTCCGCTTGCGGGTTAAGATAGCGATAAGCAGTAATAATAATCATATATTTGTCATAATAATCATAAAACTGCGGCTGTAATAATATAAGTGTAATGATAATCATATACTTGATTTAGCTGTATGTTAAATTCTAAAAGGACTTTAATAATCTGAACAACTGAACAGAAAGTTCTGAAGTTTGTTCTCAAATATGTAGATAGATATTCCAAATGATCGATTGCAACATTTATGAATTTTATCGGCGGACAAAATTTGTGAGGATTGTGTTGAGCTTACGAGGCGAGTCGAACCTTTTCGAATCCATTAGTCAGCGCTTTTCTTTTGCTTAAAAAAAAACTCTCGCAAGTAATCTTAATATAATTAGCACAGAAACGTTTAACGTTTAACGTTTAATGTTTAACGTCGTTTCGTCATTAGTTACTAGGCTTTGAAAAAGCGCGTTCTCTAAATGCACGCGGCCATTGGAGAAAGATCTCTTCAGCGAGTTGAAACTTTTTTCCTTTTGAAATCTAATCATTAGTTTAGATATATTACATAAAGAATCATATTAAGAGAAATGATAATCGTTAAGATCATATTATAATTGAAGTAAGTATATAAAATAGTTATATATACATTTTTATTAGCTAAAGTAGAAAGGATTTAAATTTTTATCAGAAAAAGTAGAAAGGATTTTAATCTTTTAAATCGTTTGTATTTTGTTTGTTTTAGCTTTTCTTTCAGCATTTTTATTTTTGTTATTTTAATTTTTAGAAAGAAAATAGGGGTATGGATATTATTTAAAGTTACACTAATGCTACTTCCATAAAATGGTTATTACTACTTTGAAATTTCTGTGATGCTTTTAATTATTTTTGTTCTTTTTTAGAAAATTTAGAAAAATAAATTAAAATTTTGTGCCAACACTGACATGGCATGTCACATGTTATTGTATGTAAAGGTTAAATTTTGTTATGAGGATTACAGTTCTTATGAAAAAAAAAGAAGGTAAAGAGTATTGTTTGTAAATATATATTTTGTTTACTTTGAATCTTTTAAAATTTTCTTGCATCATTTTTAAAGTTTTTGTTTGCACATGTTAATTGTTTGCATATATGCTTTTTTGATATGTATGTATATGTTGAAAGAAGTGCCTTATAGTTGTTTTATCAATATGTTTTTACAACAATGTAAAGTGTTTTTTTATTGTTCGTGTATGTGTTAATATGTGTTATATAATTGTTTTAAAATTGTGTTGAAATATGTATATAAGGTATATATATAACCTTATATACTTATTTAAACACATTTATTGTGTTTATAGTTGGTACATGTGTTTATATTATGTTGTTTCCGTGTTTTCAAAGTGCTGTGACTTGGTAAACGTGTAGAGCAAGATTTGTCAACTCTGCCTGCCAAGTGATGTACTTTTAACAGAGGGTTACACGATAGTTTTTAGTGTCAAACTATTACTGCTTTAGGTCTTGCTGTTTTCAAGCCTTTATTGTTAAAGATTATTCTAAAAATACCTAATGTATTTTAATAACATTTTGTGTAATGTTGTTACTTATGTTTTGTTATATATGAATATTATCTTACTTAAGTTATATTATATACATATATTTACTTATGGTGTGTGTTGTTGCTGTGATGTTTTTTTGTTATCTTTTGAGTTAATAGACATTTGGCTTAACTTCATGTTTGTGTCTGTTATTAAAAATGTTAAATAGGTAATTTTGTTAAAAATCACTGCTTTTAATCATTTACTAAAAGCCAATACAAATTATTTTGCCATATATACAATTTGTTTTATCTCAATTTGATTTTTTTGTTTTTAGCGCTGTTTACTACATGATTTTGCTATAAATCTTTTGGAATCATGATGTTCCAGCATAAATTGCTATAATCGCTATTAGTCTCCCTTCACATAATGAAGTTGCAGTTGTATTTGTTGGTGTACTACCTGTTTCCAGGGAAGATGTTATTTACCCAAGAGGTCATCCTCTTAAAACTCTATCAAGTATGTCTGCCAACTTAGATCCTATGGTTTATCCTCTATTTTTTCCAAGGGGTGATGCTGGTTGGCATAATCAATTGGTTCACAACCCTGAATGTGCTATATTGGTTAGAAATCATGTTACATTTTCTCAGTATTACAATATAAACTTTCAGTTAGACAATTTTTTTCTTCACTCTTTTATGGCAAAAAACTGTTTCAGCAATATGCTATTGATGCGTATGTTAAAATCAAAGGCCAGCACCTTGCTTTCATCAGAAATAACCAAAACAAACTGAGAAGCAACCAGTATAATGTCTTACATGAGCATGTAAAGAATTAAATGCAATTGATAGGTTGTTAAAAGATATTTGCAACAACAACTTTCCTTTCTGAGGAAAAATCATTCTTTTTGGTGGTGACTTTACGCAAATTCTGCCTGTTGTGAAAAGAGGACAACCAGCTGAGATAGTAGAATTGTGTATAAAATGTTCTTTGCATTGGCAATGTGTGCAGAAGTTTGCATGAACTGGAAATATGAGAGTAGAAGATGGAGAAGGTGAATTTTCCCAATGGCTACTAAAACTTGGGAATGGAACAATACCTGTCAAAGAGGAGGATCCTTAAAAAAGATGCATTAAAATACCAAATAAGTGCATTATTAGAGAAAATAAATCGATTGTTGAAAAGATTTTTGGAGATGCTGATCAAAATGATTATTCTAAATGCGTGATTTTAATACCAACTAATGTTGATTCATTATCAATCAATGAAGAAGTGCTTGAATGTCTGCCGGGTAAGGTCAAAATTTATGTAAGTGCTGATCAAATTGATACTGATGACCTTAATGAAAGAAATGACTTTCCTGTTGAGTGTTTGAACAGCTTAACTCCATCAGGTATGCCACATTGTTTAAAATTGAAAATTGGTTGTGTAATAATGCTACTTAGATATTTAGATCTCAAAGCTGGGTTATGCAATGGTACTCGAATAAAAGTTTGTGCTCTTCAAAATAATTATATTGATGCAGAGGATTTGACAGGTGTTTCTGGTGGTAAACGGGTTTTTGTTCCTCAAATTCAGTTGGCTCCATCAGGTTCTAATTTACCTTTTGTTCTGAAAAGTCGTCAGTTTCCTGTCAGATTGGCTTATTCAATGACAATTAATAAAAGTCAAGGTCAAACATTTAATAGAGTTGGAGTATATCTCAAAAAAAAACCATTTTTCTCTCATAGTCAAGAATGTTCAAGAATGAGAGCATTTAATAGTTTGTTTTTTTTTAAATTAATAAACATCTCATTCAAGGTGTGGTAGATGAAAAGTATTACACAAATAATGTTATATTTTTTAATGTTCTTAATTTATAGTCTTAAGATTTTTATTTTGAAAATTTACTGTTTGTAAGTTGTTAGCACATTTTGTTTGTATAAATTTATTTATTATTTTAATATATATATATTTTTTATAGTTTTTGATAAATATATCTGTCATTTAATATTGTTATAAAATGTGTTTATATGTGTTATATAAAACCATATTCGTTTATAGTTGTATATATGTTTAAATTATATTGTTTCCATGTTTTCAAAGTGGTGTGACTTGGGATTATGTTGAGCAAGATTGATAACCTTGCCAGCCAAGTGATGTTTCTGTACTAATTATATTAAGATATATATATGTATATATATATATATATATATATATATATATATATATATATATTAGCTATGTTAATCCTTTTGTACTTCGAAATAGATTTTATAGTTAAATTTTCGATAAATGTTTATATTAACTGCCATGTCAAAATAGGTTACTATAAATAGGTAAATCGATTTTCGGTTTTTATGTGGTGTTTTTTTTTTTGTTTTTTTGGTTTTGGTTTTTTTTTGTTATGGTATTATAATTCCTTTTTTTTTTTCTTTAAGATTTACGATTGACGCATTTATATGATTTATAAAAAAAAACATGATTACCTTTTATTGTAAATTTTTGTCAGTTAAAATGATATAAATATATGCAATTAGTTCAATTTTTAAAAATCTTCTCTATTTTACTCCTAATTATTTGTTGTACGTAACTTTGGGGATCTTTGGTTTATAATTGTAGTTTTGCGCATTTGTCAAATATCGAGTTACTTAAATTTTATAAGGTGTTAAACTAATTAATTATCTTAGTTTGCATTTGCAACACTTTTGAGGAAAGAAAAAATTGTTATATATATTAAAAAGAAAAAATTGTTATACATGTAAATCATTGTTTTACATTTTATTATTCTGGTAGAAGGTCTTCATCAAAAACTTTATAACTCTTAATAAAGATAAATCTATTCTCCTTACCACCATTAAGGGAAAAACGGGGAAGGGAGGTCCTTTATTAGTGTATAATTATTAAAGAGAATTAAATTTCGAGTAACAAAAGGAATTTTTAATAAATGGTAGCAAATAACCGTTTACTAAAAATTATTGAAACAAAGAGGCCACATATAAAAATGGTCAGATTAGTGCCATAAATAGCAATAGTCAAATGGTCAGATATTTTGAATAAATTTATTTAGTTGTGTGCATTTAACGTTTTAAAGACAATTTCCTTTGTTAAAGAAATATGTATCAAGGGGATGCCAAAGAATTATTAATTCATGTAACATTTACGTTCGCTTTATATTAATCTTATTAATTAAAATTCACGTTATAAAAATAACACGAATTTAGCTTTACTTTTTCGTCAATTTAAAGCATGAGGAAGTAATATTATTTTGTGTAAGTAACTAAAAACGTATTGTTTTAAACTTAGTAATGTCGAGGAAAATGGTTCTGCCTTACACTGATATGACCTATTTCAGTTGTAAATTACTGAAATGTTAAATAATTGGTAAATTATTTTACCTCCGCATATTTTTTAATTTGAAGGCGTTTTTCTAAAAGGGTAATAGTTATGGTTTAGCAACTTTAAATTGTGGAAAACACCCACTATAAATTAACAGACCGACCATAACCCGTATTACGGGTTGCTTTTTTGCTAGTTAAAATATTTTTATTTCTTTTTTTTTAAATAAAATAAATATTTTTACTCCTATGCTTTTATAGTGTTACAAACGCAGTTTTTTGAAAGTTCTAGTAAAGTCCAGGGAAACTCCAGGAATTCTTCAATTTTAGGATTTTAGCTATCTTTTAATAATGACGAATTAACATTTAATCGTATCCGATTTAGCTGAAAGTAAATAAGAAACTCTCTTTTACCTTCAGCTAAATCGGATACGATGAAATATAATCAAGTCAAGATAGAATACCCGGTAACGATGGATTTTACACAGATGAAATGAGATACAAAGGTATAGAGAAATATCCGAAGCACATGCTTGTATGGAGAGCGATATCTAGAAGGGGGTATTCTGATGTAATTGTGAGACCAGTAAATGATCCAGCAATAAATCTGAACATATGTTTTGAAGAATGTTTGATAAAAAGACTTGATCCTTCGATTCATATGTATCGCAGAGATGGAAAATATCAATTTTAGCCAGATTTTGCAAGCGCATATTATGCTACAAAGGTTTTATGTTGGTTAGATGATAATATCAATTATGTACCCCGTGACATAAACATATTAAATCTTTCTCAAGAAAAACCAATTGAAAATTTTTGGAGATGTTTGGCTCAGAGAGTTATGAGAGAGGATGGACGGCTCATACTGAAAGGTAGTTGATGTTGCGTATCAAAACATAGGTAAAAGAATTTGATGAAACTTTTTACAAGAGATTATGAAAGGGATCAAGGGAAAATTGCGAAAATTTTTTTGATAAATAGTGTGCTAGCCAAATTAGAAAGATTGAAAATAAAATAAGAGTTGATAAGTAATTATCATTTAAAATTTCTAACAAAGAGCTGTTTATTGGAAATTTTAGATGATTGTTACTTATCCACTGTTTATATTGATCGTTTCAAAATAAAATAACTTTAAAATTTGTCTCAATGCACCTGTTTCACCCGTTAACAATATTTGACTATTTACTGGAGGCAGATTTAGCAATGCCTGTGTGCATAGTGTTGTTAAAATTTTTCAAGAATTTTAGACAAATATACAAACGCAATCCCTTCACATATTCACTACTTCAACAAATATGAAGGGAATATTTAACTTTTCTTTCTATGAAACGTTAATATTTGAAGGCCTTAAATAAATCATATTTGTTGTAGAAGTTTCTGCACAATCACATCATTTCATAACCCCAGGAGCCATAAAGTTTGTATATTTTATGAGTGAGTCCTCTATTGTTTTAAGTATCAAATGTTTAACATTCGACGTGTGTCCACTCTCTAATTATCATAGTATCAAATAAACTGTAAATAGTTTAAAACATCACTGTTAAAATCATTGTCAATGTGCAGATAGGTATCTACAATGTATTTTTCATATCAAACATAATATTATTAAACATAATATTAAGGTCAGTATTATTACAAAATCGTTTGCATTATTTACGAATATATACCCACACATTCATTATCTAACTGCATCAGTTGAATGAATGTTGTAAAGAAATCAATGTAAATTTGTCGTTAAAAAATGTTCGGAATAAATTTTTTCTTCAAAATTTATTCTGAATGTGATGCTTGATTCAAATATATACATATACACTTCTATAAAAGTTCCAAAGTGAAAGGGTATAAACAAATGTTAACTCCTCATGTCAATATATTGAAACATGTCAAAGATATTTTTAAAAAATCGATTTAAAATCTTTCTGCTGAAAAATGTTAGAGATGACCGAAAAGTTTTTGTCCGTCCCTAAAAAATAAATAAAATAACAATTCAATTTTTAACTTGGTGATAAAAACCTTTTTTGGCAGTTTAAAGACAGTTCTGTAGCTCAGCAAATAATCTAAATGAAAAACGTTAACAATTTCTTAATCATTAACACGCGTGTCGAGAATTGCTAGAAACTATTTTTAAGCCCTCCATGAAAACCCTTAGGAGGGATGATAGTACTGTTATACTTGATTACAAAAATGTAAAATTTGAAACCATCTGTATTCGTCCGTGAAAAAACATTCGATATGAAATTTTCCTCTGTTTGAAAATCGTTTAAGATCAAAGCACTAGATCTTATTTGCATTTTTACAGCATTTATGAATAATAATGTCACTCCTCGAATTTGTAATATTTTAATATTAACAAGAAATTTTTTCAGGAAATAGCGAATATCCTATTACTTTACTTCTAGAATTAGCTCTGTGTAGAACAGAATTTTAGCAACAGTTCTTAAAAATGCCAAACTCAAAGAGAACTCATGACTACTGTAGAAAAATAGTTTGCACCCTTTGCATGAAAAAGTGTACAAGAGAGTTGAATGACCAATTAGTTAATACATTGGAAATTGGGCTTAATACCAAATTCAACATTTCAGACTCACGAGTTCCAAAAGGTATTTGTTACACATGTAGGATTGCTCTTGGAAAGAAGAAAAATGGTGAGAATGTTGCACTCCCTCTAATGTTTCAAATTAACACCATAAAAGTTCGACCTTCAATAGTGAACAGGACTGTGACTACCTGAACTGCCAAATAGGGCGCTCAAAGTTCTATCAAAAACATCCGCTGGAGACTTCCTCTGAAAAACCTTAACTTTCATCATAACAAAGAAGGTATTCTGATTGTTTATTCTTTTTTGGAACAGGAATTACACATAGCTGCAATGACTTCTCATTTCGTGACAGTATGAGACAGCTGGCTACAATAGATTCTCTAGCCTGTGAGCAAATTGGAGCTTCAGTTGTTGCTGCCAAAGAAGCATTCTCACTTGCACAAAGCAGAGGTGGCCGTCCCTTGCATCTCACAAAATGTACTAAAAATTTCTTCAGAAACTACCGTTGAGTTATGTACTAACTTTGTATTAAGAGTAATATTTCTTAGTTTATTATATTAAAAATCACACTACCTTAACAAAGAGATCCTTGAAAAATGCAATAATTTGATCTGTTATCTTATTAAATGAAATAAAAGACAATAGATATCAAGTGATTCCTTTAATTTGAAACTGAATTAATGCTTAAATACCTAAATATTTGTTGCATGTTAAGTATACAGGTCTTAACTTATATATTTCTTTGTGAACCAAACATATCCAACAAGTAGAAATGTTTTATGTAGCTGTAAACTTTTTTATCTAATTCATTAACCTAGAGGTTAAAATTTGCCAAATAGATAGAATATGATGTGGAAGTCCTCAAACATTTGCTTTATTGAGAAAATGCTATAAAGCATTTCAGGATATTGGCCAGGACTTAAAGAGAGTCAAAGATTTTATTAATGTGGTTCATGACCTTCTTTTAGCTATGCCTGACAATGTTCTGATCTTAGACTTCATTCCACCAATGGAACTTCATCTTCTCCTTGGAGTTGTCAACCATCTGTTCAAAGGATTGAAGGAAAAGTAGTCTTAAGCTGATGAGTGGCCCAAAGCTTTTCACATCAAGCCTCAGCCTTTCCTCATCAGTTTGTTAGAAACAAGTTTAGAAATCTTTTCAAAAATGCTAATGTCCTTCAGAGATGTTTGCAGAAGAAGAGTGTGCGTTCAAAAATCTTGGGATTGTTGATTCACTGAGAAAATTAGATGCAGTGGAGTCTGCCTGCTTTGGAATGTCACTGAAACCAGACTATATTGAAAAAATATCAGCGTTTCAGGACTGTTATCTGGTTCATGACAGAGAAAGTGTTACTCAAAAAGTTCATGCAGTGTTTTACCACATTCAACACTTCATACAAAAAGCTACTGAAGCGCTTTACCACAGCTTCAAGACTTATTGGAATGGATACAAAAGACCAATTCATCACCCAGAGTATGGAAAGTGGCTGCAAATTTTTCAGGTGGACTACAACAGCAAGAATTTTTAAAGTAGAAAACTAACTTTTCATTCCACCAAAAATTAAAACTTTATGAACTTGAATAATTTAATATGATGTAATTTTCTTTTCATTGACAGAGTATTCCTTTGTAAAACGTGGATTAGCATTGTTAATATGATTGTTGTTTCTTTACTACTCTTAGGACAATACTACTTAAAATTCAGAAAGTATTCTATACTAGAGAATGTTGAATAGATCACTGTATAAAAAGGCCACAAAATTTAAAGCACTGTACCTTATGTTTCTAATTGTTGAATGTACAAATAGCAAAAATTTATGTTTATTATATACTTTTGATTTTTTGAATGACGTTGACATCCAAAATAAACTTGATGCTCTCATTTACTTTCAACTATGTGGGAGAAAACTTTCAAATTAAATTTTGTATAAAATGTTTTAAATTTTTGTAATCAGGAATAATACCACTATCAACCCTCCAAAGGGTTTCTATAGAGAGCTTCAAAGTAGTTTCTAGCAATTCTCGACACGTGTGATATACCAATATTTGACGGGGTTCCTATATAACAGTTTGTGGAGTACTTGATTTATATATATATATATATATATATATATATATATATATNATGTATATAATTTTCAGAAAATAAAAAACAGCAATACATTAAACTAAAAAAACTAAATTCAAATTCGTTGAAAAGTTTTTTTTCTCAAGATTGCAAAATGAATTTTGATTTTGTAAATGTTGATTTAAAAATTTACTCAGATCAACGTTCTTCGCCAGTGTTTGAGAAAAGAAGCAAGAAGTGTTAAAAGCTGAACATTTTTTTTGTTTTACACCAATTTTTTATCCAAGAAACCAGACGAAAAGGTAGTTGAAAAAAAAAAAAAAATTGAAACACAAACTATCAATAATACCCAATAATAAGATGCAGAAATTTGAGTAATTATTTAAGAAATACTTCAATCGATTCAACACATCCCATGAACTTAAAAGATACAGAAAACAATCAGATAATTATAGACCTTGCAGTTTGCGGCAAACTAAAGCGTCAGTTACTGTTGTCTTTTAAGTGTTACAATAAATGTAAATAATGTATTTAAAACAAATGTTAAGGTTATTTTCTTTGCAATTTTTTTTTTATTTCCATACAGAATTCTTTGACTAAAAGTTATCAAAGCCAATAATGATATTTTTGAACTGCACTTTGTTGTTAGTAAATTAGGGTCGTTTCCGTATCTGCCGTGAATCGACGCTGATCGAAGGTCTTCAAAAATCAACAGAAATTTCGCGGCTAGTCGTTGTTTATTTTTTGTATTTTTTATTTTAGGTACCAACAACATGGCCATACACTTCTATTTGAATAAAAAGAAGCCACAATACATCGTTACTATTACAAATAGTAATGTGTGTGTGTGTGTGTGTGTGTGTGTGTGTGTGTGTGTGTGTGTGTTTTCATACTTACTGTATGTCCAATAAATCCATTTATACCATTTTAACATAAAAATAAAAATGAATATTCTTTTAATTGATTTTTCTGTAATAGGCAAGGCAAAAAAAGTACATCATTCTATTGATGCTGTTGAAAAAGGTATGGTTATTTACGCAGTAAATTAGAAGTTTGGAATTTCTTATCAGACGCTTTGCGATAAAATATCTGGAAGAACTCCCATGAAAATACAACACTGTGAGCATAAATCGGTATTAGGTGAGCACATTGAAAACAAATTAGTGAAAGGGTTACAAATGTCTACCAGAATGGGATACGCCATGCCTGTGGTACAACTAATAGATACTATACAAAAATATTTGAATTCCAGCAATATGAAAACACAATTTACTAAAAATCGTCCTGGAAAAGAGTTGTTTTATGCATTTCTAGCCGTCGTGAACATTTATTTTAAAAAATACGCATAAAGAAGAGTGCTCATAGTAATAAAGAAAGAATTACCACTTTATTTGCAGTAAATGCCAGTGAAATCTTTGCTCCACCATTGATTTTTAAATATGTTTGTTTTCCAAATAGCATAACAAATGCTGCTCAATCAGAATGGGGCATTGAGAAAAGTGAAAAAGGTTGGATGACCCGCAGAGTGTTTTTTTTATATATATATATATATTTACAAATGTTATTCATCCTTTTTTGTTAAGAGAAAAAATTCCACTACCAGTTATTGTTTTTATTGAAGGTCATGCGTCTTTCTATCGAACTTAGCCAGTTTTGCTCTTAAAATGGAATAATTCTTCTTGATTTATTCCCAAATGCAACACATATCTTGCAGCCACTGATGCAACTATTTTTGAGCCAATAAAAGCAAAGTGGAAATCCTCTTCCCGACAATGGCGCATCGACCATGTAGGATAGAAAAAGTAAACAAGGAAAAACTACTAGTAGAATTAAATTCATTCCTAACCGATCTTTTATGATAAATAATATCAAAAGTGGTTTTAAAAGACAGGAATTTTTCCATTTAATGTTAATATCGTTGATTACATAAATATTGTTCAAAGATTAGCTGTGGTAACTGTAAGGGTTTGCATAACCAACTTTTTTAGACTTGCCGACTTTGCAGAGATTATCGAGCCAGCCTTGCCGACTGTTATTTGCAGAAAGTCAGCAATGAGAGTATGGACTACGCTGGCATTTGCGCCGGCAGTTTGCAGCGGCAACCGACGTTTTATGAAAATAAACTTGCCGTATGTAATAAAATGCTACAAGTTTTTGTTGATGTTTATTTTGTGTAATTGCCGACTTTCGACGCCAAGACCAACTCAGTAATCTCGGCAAGATCGCCAACTCTAAAAAAGTCGTTAACACAGACCCTTAGTCAATTGCAATAGACGCTCCAACTACTTATTTAAAGCAGAACTTTTTATACATGACTTTATTAGCTTCTTTTCACACATTCTTTATCAAATCGTTGATTGATCCAAGTATTTTAAAGCAGTTCAAAAAGGCTGAGACCAGAAACAGCTTGTTTCAATTTAAAAACAGCAATAGAAATCGTAAACCCTATTACAAACGTTTTACTATGACCAAAACAACCAGCCCAAATGTCCATGCGCAAAATAGAACATTTACCTAGGGTTGTGACGTCTAAAACGTGGCAGCAAATTCGAAAGGCAAAAGAGAAAGAAAAGTCAAAAACCAAGGAAGAAAAATTAAGGAAGAATCAAGTAGCTACTGAGGAAAAGTTGTTAAATAAAAAAGCTAAAAAGAAAAAAGTCAAGAAAGTTTTGAAAAAGAAAAAGAAAGTTGTTCATGAAATGGTTGAGTGTGAAACTGAAGTCGAGTTGAATTCAAACGTTGACAATACGACATGTTTTAAATACTCATATTGTATTCTATTCAAAACTTTTAACTCTGAGGAGGTTTACAAATCACTTCAACTAAAAGAAGTAATAAACAAAAAGAAATTTCAAAATAAAAAAAAGCTTACTTTATAGAGTCTAATACAATTTCGAAAGTCACGTTTATTTTCTTGGTATTATACATGTTATGTATCTAAATGACATATTCCAATAAAAGCCTGATTTAAGTTACATTAACAACTTGATTTTACAGATTTTAAAAAAAAAAATTAATTTTAAAAAATCAATATGCTTACTGCAGTTTTGATTTTTTCTTTGAGGAATGAGGAATGATTACTGGTTGGAACTGAATACTGGCTATCATATTCCTCTTTAAGTAAAAAATATTCTACATTCAACGATACTCCTACAGAAGTAATAAGATGAAAGATTGTATTATACTTCTAAAAAGAACATCAATTCAGATTCTAATAAGTTTAATGTACAATTTTTAAGATTTCTTTTTTTCGTTACATTTCTCATGAATTGTTAGTAACAAAAATCCTAATTGGAAATGAATTTATAGTCAAATTTAGATACGCATTCGAAGTTTAGACAATAATAAATGTAGTAATAAATTTGAAAAGATTTGACGAAACATTAAAAGTAATTCATAAAAAAAGCTTTCACAAGATCATACTTTTGCAATATCGGGAAGGACAAGCTTTTGTTTCTTCAGCGTTCTGTTTGCAAACAGCTCCATTAAACTGTGGTGCAGGGTTTACACAATCGCGAAATCTAGTTTGAACACCAGTTAGACATGGTTGACTGCATAAGGACCAATCAGACCACTCAGACCATCCTCCATCAACTGTAAAAATTAAGTGCGAAAAAAAACTAGTTTTAGTTTTTATTTTATAGTTTTAAATTTAGATAATATTGAATAAAATGTTAATAACCTGCACATATTTCATCATTACAATTCTGAAAGTCCTCGCTGATACCAAAACAAAAACGATTTTCCATGGACGGCCATTGATTTTCACAAGATCTGTTTCTAAATGTTACACCACCACCACATGTTTTTGAGCACAGTGCAAAGTTCCCCCATGCACCCCATACAGCATCAACTAAAACACGAGCTCAAGCATCAAGACTCTTATGAAATTACCTGATTAATACAAGCCTGTTTAAACGAAGTTTGCTGTGTATTTAGCTTTACGTTAAGTACACACCCACTCCCAAAACAAATAAATACAAACAAACAAAAATGCACACCCAAATATGTAAATATAAACAAACAAAAATGCACACACACACACACACACTTATATAAGAAACTATAGCATAATAAAATCATACCAATCAAAATTATGCAAAATTAAATTAAACAGACTAATGAAACAATAGCATAATGAAAAAGAGTCTGCTCAAGAATAATTTTCAAGATAATTACATTTCGAAAAAATTTAGAAAAAACAATGAGAATGATATTATTAACTGATATTCCCATAAATAACTGTATTTAGAAATACTTGAGAAAAAACAAAGATAATGATGAATAGTACTGATTAAAAGAACATATGTTAACCAACGCAAACCTGGACAGCTTCTTAAAAAGCACCTTTCAGTTTTGTAAACTTTTTTAACTTTTGAAGAATCGTAAAAAAAGCTTCTTTTGAATCCTATTCCACATGTTTCACTGCATTCACTCCATGAAGTCCATTCTCCTAAAAAGTTACGGTCATGTTATTCAAATAGTTTGAATTATTCACATTCAAATGAAACTCTTATCACATTTAATCAACATATAATAAAGATGAACAAAGTGTTGAAATTAAACAACATTCTTTTAATCAGAATATTTTTAAAGAAAACATCATAAAAGAAAAAAGTAAGATATATTTCTATGATTACCTATGCAAGAGATATTGTTATTATTACCTACACAAGAAATGTTTGCAAAACAACTAGTTGCTTCAATGTCGATGAAAGAACAGTTCAGCATATTATTTTCAGAAATACACACACGTGATCTGTTCCGAAACCCATCACCACAAGACACATTACAGCCTGACCATTCAGTCCATTGAGCCCAAATAACAGTTAGATCTTTAAAAAAAGTATATATATTTAATGGATCAAAATATCCAGAAAATCTTTTAACAAGAAAATTTTGAAAAATAGAAAAAAAAATGTCTTTGTTAAAGAAAATAATGATGATCAATTATACCTTTACAAAAATTATCATTAGCACAAGAAATTATTTCAGTTTTTTTGTAATTACAAACTTCCCAGCTATTTGTACAATTACACAACCGTGATCTGATTATTGACCCGTTACCGCATGATGTAGAACAGTTAGACCAATCACTCCATTGGGCCCAAACAACTAATGAATTATTAACTTTAAATTTTTACATATCAAACGGAAATAAGTAGTATTTCTAAAAATTTGTATAAACAACATTGTATTTAAGGCAATTTGTTTATTTTACCTTCACAAGAAGTATTACTTATACAACTTATTGTTTCAGTGTTGCTTTTCAAACAATCTTGTAAGCTGTTTGAACCATTGCACAATTGTGATCTGTTTTGAAAATGAGAAACACAACTTGACCAGCAATTCGATTGAGCCAAAACAACTATTCCAAAAAATACATTTACACTTACTCTTCTTTTACCAGTAAATATTAGTTAAAAATATAAAATACTGTATTTACGATAGACTACATGAACTAATAGAAAGTTTAACCTTCGATAGAGTTATTGCAAAAATTGCTAATTATCTCAGTGCTGTTATAAGAACTAGCTTGCAAACTACTTGAACAACTACATATTTGCAATCTGCTTATTGTTGCATTTATAGGTAATGGAGTACATCTTGACCAATCATTCAATGGCAACCAAATACCTATTGAATTAACGGTTTAATCTAATTGCTTCAGTATGTTAGTTTAAAAAGTTTGTTTAAAGATATAACTTTTATTACAAGAAATTTTAATTACCCTCAAAATAAGTTGCACTGACGGAATTACTTGTCACATTACCCAAACAACCCGCTAAGTTACTTGCACCATTGCATAATTGTGATTTAATTGTAGAACCATTAACACAATGTGACCAATTATTCGATTGGGGCCAAATAACTACTTAAAAAATGTTTTTCGTTAAATACTTTTGCTTTAAACTAAAAATCCAATCTTTTGAGAATACATTTGGATAATATTATACAGAATGTAGAATGCAAAAAATAAGAAATAATTTGTACCATCACAAGAAATATTGTTAAAACAACTTCTTATTTCAGTGCTGTTTCCAGAACAATTGTATAAATTAGTTTTGGTATCACATAATCGTGATCTAGTCATTGATCCATTACCACATGACACTGTACAGCTTGACCAATTACTCCATTGCAGCCAAGTAACTAAAAAATTTAACAAATCATGTAATAAAGATTACCTAAAAGTAACATTTTTTTTTAAAAAAGTAGCAGGTAACCAAACTTTTGAAAATTAGCTTTTACCTTCACAAAAAGTAACCTTTTTTTTTAAAAGTAGCAGGTAACCAAACTTTTGTAAATTAGCTTTTACCTTCACAAGAAATATTTGTAGAACAAATTTTTGTTTCAGTGCTATTGTCAGAGCAAATTTGAAAATTATTTGTAATATTGCAAATATGTGATCTGCTCATTGAACCATTACCACATGGAGTATCGCAACTTGACCAGTTGCTCCATTGGGCCCAAATAACTGAAATAATTTAAATTTTTCTTAAAACTTATATTCATTGAAGTAAGAACTAAAGTTAACAAAAATACAATTTCTGAAATTCAATTATTTATTGATTTTGCTAATAATACTGAAAGGTTAAAATAATTACAATAGTTTTTTATATGTTAGCTAATTATTTCATGTCATATTTATACATTACTTTATATATTAATTGGTATATTATTTTACTGGTTATTTAAATGATTATGTTATATGTCATTTCATATAGTATTTCATATACTTTTAATATATTTTTTACATGTTATCCATAACAAAAGAAATTTGAATTGTTTATAAAAATTACTTAGCAACAATTTTTGCCATTACCAAAGTCAGATAAAATGAGACTAAACTAACTCCAAAGATAGAATTCTTACCTTCACAAGACATATTGTTGAAGCAAGATTTATTTTGAGTGCTGTCACCTAAACAACTTTTCATACTACATGTACTGTTACAGACGCGTGATCTGTTCATTAAACCTATCCCACACGATACTGTACAATTAGACCAATTACCCCATTGTGTCCATATAGCTAATTGATATAACATAGGAGGTGAATATTTTTTAAAAAATCCATAACTAATCTTTGCTTAAGCAAAAAAGCCCTTGATATATATTTTTACTAAAATATGTAAAAATTTCAAGGAAATCAGTAAGATTTAGATGTCATGCAGTATTTTGACAGAATATCTTTGAAAAAGTTAACATAATAATACAATTATGAATAATAAAATCTGTAATATTTAAATTGATTGATGAGTTATGTTGTTATTTGTGATCAAAAATAAACAGATTCTGTTTTAAAAGGAAAATCATTAAAAAATTTATCTTTACTTGAAATCTTTAATTTATTTATGAAATCTTTAATTGCTTAATTAGTAAACTGAAGATAAAGTTAATTTTGCTTGTTTATAAAACTGCTTTTGCTTTATTTGCTCATTAGTAAAAGTAAAAAAACAGTGGACCTTTACTTATAAGATTTTATAAAATTCTTATGTCTTTTTTAACTTTAAAAGTTATGTTTAAGACATGTTAAAGAGTTAACATGAGTATTTTTTTTTAAAAATATGCTAATTATAAACAAACCCAGTATTTAAAACCCAGTTTAATTACTAATTTTAAACTTTGAACACATCACAAATAAAGAACAAAATGTTTAGACATCAAACTCTTAATAATTTATTGAATAACATTTTACTTTTTTTTTTTAATTGATTTTAAAATTTACTAGAAAAAAATAGGAAAAAAATAGGATTAAAAAAACTAGAAGTTAAACTGATTAAAAAAATAGATAATTTCAAATAAAAATACTTTTTCCATTGCTATATAAGAAATATAAAAGGTATTGCAAAATTCAGAAGAAAAAGTTACTTTTTAATACAAAAATCATTCATCAGTAGATGAACAATTTTTATAGTTAAAAAATTATGAATTTTCTTTAGAATAAAATTACTTTGATAAAAAACACGTAAAAGAACAGACTTTAGAAAGAAAAATAAAAAAACTTCAAAAATGATCAATAATTTTTTTAAAGAGAGAAAAATTTGTAAAATTAAAGTTATGCTAATGACATTTTTTAATGAAATTACTTTTTATTGGAATGTTCAAGGTTCATACTTTTTGACCAAAAATATGAATCTTGAACTATATGACAAAACAAAGTTTTATAACAGTCAATTTGAGACTGCTGCAAATGCATTTTTACACTTATTCAGTATATTTGCTCCATTTTTGCTGAGACAGTTTACAAAAAGCAAATGTAAACTTCGTAATAAGTTTGGTGATTCTAAAGTAAATATTCCATTGTTATTTTTAAGCACTTAGATTTTATTGTTGATGCAAAAATCTTTAAAAAATAAAAGTAAATGATAAAAGCACCAAAAACATGAAGATAAGTATTAAAAACAAGTCCAAATGGCTCCAGAAGAACCTGCCAAAACACTGGTCAAAAGAGTTATGGCCTCCTGGATCTCAGATTTGTCACCTTTTGATTATTCAATCTGAACATATGTGGAGTCAAGGGTTAGTCAATATCACCACAACAGTGTTAACTCCCTGAAGGAAAGGAGTGGGACAAAATGTCCAAAGACTATATCCAGACCACCTGTTCCAGGTTCAAGAGTCAACTTGAAGCTGGTGCTGAGGGAGGGCATATTGAATAAAAATGTGATAAATGTTATTCTTAACACTTCTTATTTAGTAAATTTTTTTGTTTGCCTTCAAGTTTTCATTTTACATTAATTTTTGTCAAAAAAAGAATTTTTTACCAAATTTGTGGTTGCATACAGTAATACTGTCCTGGTGGAATTGTACACATTCTTAATTCTAGTATATATATACTTAGAATTAGTGAATTAAGAATGCAATAAATAACTTAGTAAAGTTAAAAAATGCAAATCATTTAAGATATTTTTTTTTTTTTTTGAAATCTAGAAACATCTGATTGAGATGTTTGTTATGAAGGGTAATTAGTCAATTTGCAAATAATATTTTTTAGGAGAATCTGCAATTTCAGAATCGCTACCATTACAACCTTTGTAGAATAAATAAAAAGAAAACAATTGTTTATAAAATTTTTCAACTTTCATAGGCTTTTCAGTTACTTCTAAATTTTACAAGCAAAAAAATCCAGTTTTTTTAGTAGACTAATGCATAATAAGTAGTGTAATATGAAGGTAAAATACTTTTTTTAATAATTATCTATAGCTACCATTTTTAACAATGGAATTTCTAAAACTTAAACTAAAGTTTTTAAGTTTAGGTTTTTTCTTTTACATAAAAAACCTAGTTAAAAAACATTTTCTTTTTTCTTTTTATCAGAAAAATATTATCTCCATTTTTCATGAAAGCAGAAGTCTAATCATGAAATTGGAAGATTTTCCAAAGTTTTTCTCAAGTTCATCTACTTTTACTTTTTATACCATCAATTGGAAAGCAAGTTATACCTTGATAAGAAAAATTGCTGAAACAGTTATCAAACTCTGTATCATTTCCTAAACAACTTTTTCCAATAATGTTAACAATGCATTTACGAGTTCTGTTTCTCACACTATTTGTACATGAAGCACTACAACTCGACCAATCCATCCATTTAGTCCAAACTCCTATAAAATATAAAAAAATTAAATCAAAATATCTAAAAGAATACTCAGTCAAACTAATTAATTTTTAAGCAGAGTACAACCTAACATATGATATATACAGTCAAAGATACTTTTATAAACCAGTGAACTTTCTTTTGTAACATGAAAGGAGAATCATAAGGAGATGAAAGGAGAATATTGAGGAAAATATTGGTTTATGGAAAAACTGCAGCAAATTAATTTTTTAATTTTTAATGATAAATGTAACTTTGAAGTAATAAACAGAAATAAAAGTAACTTGTTTAGATACATCTTGAAAGTTCCTACCTACAATTAATGGGATTTTAAGAAATTTAGAGCAAAATGGTTACATGTATGAAGTCATTCATAGACACATGGGAACTTGTTTTTACTTACACCTGAATATTTTTCTATGTGAATACAAAGTATATGTTGAGTTATAAACATTAAAATCCTACAACAAAGTTGACAAACTAAGTACTAATCAAATGACTTATTAATTACATGAAATAGTGACCATTAGTTAAATAAATTAGATAGCAAAAAGTGAATTAGTAAGCAATAATTAAGTAAACTATCGTCATTTAGACAAATACAGAGTTTGAATACTTATTGACAAAATATAAATTTTCAACTTTAGAATAATTTGAGGCCCCCTGGATGTGAGTACTGGGTTTCATAGGTCTAACTACTTTTGCACTGGTACAGATAAACTGCACTGCTTTTTTTGAGTGTCAGACAGTTATGTAATTGCTATGGTAAATAAAAAATTGGTTATTTGAACATTTGAGATAAGATTTAAAAGATCAATTCATAAATTATAAAATTCAATTAAGAACAAATTTTAAACACAAGATACTAACCTGGACTTCTACTAACAACAATCAAGTTTCTGATTGACCCTGGCTGAGAATTTGAAAAAGGATCTGAAGCATAGACTTGAGCATTCAACACTTTTATTGGCTGTACATTTGCTGTTAAGTATTCTACTTTTCCATTCACACTAACAGAGTATTTGTAACTTCCGTTAAAATATTTTTGAGAAACTTTTACCTTTGTCCATTGCATCAAAGGGATCAATGTTAATGAAAAGAAATGGCTAGACACTGAGCCATTTATTGAAGAATCAATAGAAAGAGTTCCACTTAAAATAAGACCAATGAAATAAACAGCTGGATTTTTATCTCCGTAATTTACATTATTTTGACCTGCAGTTATATGTATGACATTTCCATACCCAATTTTATAAGAGGTTGGCATGAATTCAAATGTTACAGTATATTCTTCATACAGCACATTCAAGGTTGCAAGTAGAGTTCCATTTTTCAACAAAAGCTCATCACTCAGAAACATTGAATCTAATAATCATATAAAAATTCTTAGAAAAAGAAATAAAAAAGATTATTCTCTAAAGGTAAATCATACAGAGAGAGAGCAAAAATATGAGTGAAGTAAATACTAATTTTTTTAATAAATAAAAGAAATGTATGTTAAGGAAAAATGTAACAGAATTTTTAAATGCAGATCTTTGACAAAAAAAAACTATAAATTATAACTCTTATAACTTTTGTTATTAATGAAGTTACAAAATTTAAATTTCATAATTACAATAATAACAAAGGTTAATTTTTTTAAATTTTATATACATATATTTAATTGTTGTTTATTCAATTCTATTGTTAATAGATGTAACAGCAAGAAATGTAGAAAAATTATTGCCCTTAAAGATACATAAATTCTATGAAATTAGCTGTATTTTAATTGAATAGTTAAAAACTGTGTTAACTCAAACTTAACTGTATAAAATCAAACTAAAAACTGCATTAAGTCAATAAACATTTTACCATAAGTTCCACTTATGATGACTAAGTTTCTGATATATCCATTTTGAGCAACACTCCAAGGATCACCAGCATACACTATAACATTTGCAAGTTCTAATGCCATACTGTTTATAGTAGAATATACAATGCTACCATTCACACTGATAGAATATTGGTAACTTGTATTTTTAGCTTCTACTAGTTCTTGTTCCACTTTGACTGAAGTCCACTTATTTAAAGAAAGAACATTTGTATAGAAAACACTATGTAATGAACCATTTATTACTGATGCAATATGAAAACTACCATTTTTTAAAGCAAAGTAAACAACTGAATATCCATATGTCTTTAAGCTGCCATTAGCTGATAAGTGAATAACACTTCTCCAATACTGGTCAAAAGCAATTGGCTTCAATTCAAATGATACTAAATATTTTTTGTAAACTCTCTTTAAAGTTGTAACATAAGTGTCTCTTGCTAAAGGGAATTCATCTTCCATAAAAACAGAATCTTGCTCAATTTCTGTATTATCTACCAATAAAGAGTATAAACAACTATTATGATCTCAAACCATTACAATCTATAAAGGTTATATTTATAAAAGAAAAACTGATCAAACACTTTTTTAAACTAATTAAACAGACTTTGCTTGTTAGCAAACAAATAATCACTTTTGGATCATTTTACTTAAAAAAAAAAAGATTTTTGTTTAAAAATTTACTTTTCTTTTAATTTCTTTTTTTAAAAAGCCATAAAAACAAACTGTGGTATTTTCTTTTCTTTAAATCAAAGATCTAAATATTTTCATTTAAAATATCTCCTTGTTAGCAAATATTACATATAATTATTAATTTAATCAAAACTTATTTTAGAGTTAAGTCAAATGAATTTAAAGAAAGATAAATTATGTGGTTTTTGTTTTTAAAATTTCTAAAAGACATTAAGTTGAAAAATTAAGGCATAGAGTTTTAAGTAATATACTTGGAAGTATAAAAACATGTGAAGGGTAAGAAATTCTTTCCTTGTGAGTTAAAGAAAAAAAACTTAAAATGTTGAAATTAGAATTAATTTAAATAAAATACAAAAAGAAAAAGTTTATAATATTTTACAGTTTCATTTTAAAAATGAAAAAAGATTAGTAGTAAGAACCTTGACAAACAATAGTGTTATTAATGATTTTCTGTCCGTTTTTGCAAGTACAAATAGCATATGTCCCATTCTCAAAAATGCAGTCTTTAATTGGTGACTTAATACAATCAGAAGATAAACACGTTTCTAAATTTGAAATGCAAATTACTTCACCTGATTTAATTTCAGCTTCTTTAATAAAGAGTTTTTAATCAAAAAATAATAATAATCATAATATAAATATATAAGTATATATACCTATCCAAAACAGACTAAAAAAATTGGATGGAATCAATTGGAATGACTGATTGTTACTACCATTAGTAATTGAAACACCAACAGATAAATCATAGTTTGAAATAGTTGATAATGTAACTTCAATGTAGTATTTTTTATTTTCTTGCAGATAAATTAATCTTGATAATTGATTTTGGAGCCTGGGAAGAAAATGCTTGATATTGTATACAACTTATAGATATAAAAGTTTTTAGAAAATGGAAATTAAAATACAAAGCTCTCATCCTTAAATTAACTTAAAGCAAGTGTAAATAAATAAAGATATGTAATAAATTAACTTAACAATTTTCTTAATTAAAATCTAATTTACTTCCTTTACAAAGTAAGAAAGTAAAACTTACGAAATATTTTCTATAACTAACGACTTGTTTTTTGGATCACTGCTATTGCTTAGATAAAACAGACACTCAACATTACATGAGGTTTTAAAAGTATAATTTGCAGTCTGTGGAGCAAGAAACCATCCACGCATTCGTTGATAGAGAAATCCTTTTATTTGTAGTGGTGTATTAAAAGTTTCTATAATATCATAATGATCCAAACTGTTAGGAAACAATTCTAATAAATCAATTTTGGCTAAACCAGCAGCATTTCTGTAAAACTCATGTATCAACCCTGGAGAAACTAGAGAAAAAATTTAGATAAAATTACAAATATTGCAATTAAACATTACCAATTTATTAATTAATTAGGCATACTCCAAAAAAATGTTGTTAATAATCCAACATCCATCCTGTCCTTAACAAAAATAACCTGTTAAAATTTCCCTGTTTTGCTCTCCCTTATACAAAAAACATTAGACTATACTTGGATTAAAGTTAATACTTATCGTTTTAAAGCCTAAATAAAAATACTCTCAGACTTAAGCCTACTTTAAAATTAATCAAATTTATTTGCCAGAAAACAAAAAGCATGAAAATATTTAAAATTAATTAATTCTGATATGTGATAAAGGGATGGGCTTGATAGTTAGAAAAGTTGGACTATCCTCATATCTCCAAGTCTAAAATCAATTGACAATAAGTTGTAAATGAGGTTTTGGTTGTAAAAGGTTAAATAAGTTTATTTCACCCTAGTGTTTACAAATTCATTTAAAATTTTAGCAATAAATATTCTCATAAATTGCACTAATGATAAAATCAGAACATTTAAACTTTGACTATTTTTTGAATTTTTACATGGTTCAAGCATCCATTTTAATACTGAAAATTATTATTTAATGGCATTAAATTTGGTCAAAACTACAAAGCTATGGTCATTTATTTTTATTCCAGGAAGTTGTGATCCATTCCACTCCCTTCTCCCCTTAAATCATATTTTAAAACAGATCTAAAATGAAATCTAAGAATTTACAAAATTTTAAATAACTTAATCTTGAATAATTTACAGTTTCCTCTATGAAATTTTAAAATAAGCAAACAAAGTAAAAGTAATAAAGTAAGGGAAAAAAAAACAACTAAATTTTAGGGCAATGAATCATAATGCTTAACATAAACATTTTGTTGAAAAACTTCACTAAAATACAATTTTTAGCATTTTATTATAAAAAAGTAAGAATAAAAGTGTAAAATTACCAAGACTGGAGTTGACCAACGCTATTACTGATGCAGTCGATCTAATAAGAACCTGAAACTAAATGTACAATTACGGTCATGAAGCTAAACTGATATTTCATAACTCATATTCAAAAATTTAACACAAATTGCTTTACAGCAGCAGTTTCTTTGACTTGAGCAACAATGTAAGTTAAAAATTCCACATAAACTAGGTCTAGTCCTTTTTTTTTTTTTTTTTGTTTTTAAGGTGAGTTTCCACTCATCCGTTTTTGCTACGGGAAAGGGAAAGGAAGGGAAAATCAATCAAGTGAACGTGCGCAGTTAGTAACTTAATTTTCAAAATTAATCACTGCGCATGCTCAAGTGATTAATTTTCCCATCCCTTTCCCTTTCCCGTAGCAAAAACGGATGAGTGGAAGCTCACCTTTAGCAAAGAAGTGTTATCAAAGTACGGTAAATAGTAAAAATTAAAATCGTTAATCACTTGTTGCTTTTTCTTATTTATTTTTCCATTCAGGGTGTCAATTATATTAGTCTTTAACAGTTTCTCATTGCAAGCAACATTTAAAGAAGAGAAAAAAATTTTTTTTTTCAACTTGTCAAAACCGGTATTTAAAAAAAAGGTTCTTCTTAAAGCGTTAATTTTCTTTTTATAGATGTTTTGACAGTATATAAAAGTTTGGTAGCTTTCGGGAACTGTTTTCTACATTAAATTTGGCCAAAAATGTTGTAGAAGATATATTTGCAGTTAATCATTAATATGACTATTTGTTTAGTGATTAGTAATACAAAGTAAATAGTAAAACAAAATAAAATTCAATATTTTCTTAAAACATATTTCTTCTCAGTTATAATTTTATTTCCAAATTTAATGAAGCTGCAATCAATGTGAATTAATAAAATCCCCAAATTTTTAATATAAATCAATGATCAATATTGAGATCTTGGATTTAACTTAGTAGACTAAGGGAATGTAAATAAGTTCAACTTCTAACTAAATAAGAGATTTAACTTCTTTTTTTTTAAAGTTTACTGACCATATCATATTGTTCTTCCCTGCGTTTATGTTTTTACGTGGATTATCTTATGTATAACGAAGTTTATTTCTTACCTACGTATTGTAGGTTGATCAGCTTTAACCTAAATAGGTAATAAATAAGCCTAAAAAGTAACATTGATTGTAATTGAAGACGTTCATCACCAGAAGTTTAAAATTCTCATAGAAATTTGAATTTTTCTTAGAGTACTAATTACTTAGTTGAAAAAAAGATTGGGAAAAAATCTTTATGAAGTTGAACTTAAAGACTGTTTATTTTGGAATAAAAAATAAAAAACCTTTTTTTAATTATTTTTTTTTTAGAGATTTTGAAGACATTTATTACATCTGAAAATTGATGATTCTCGGCCTTTCATTAAAAAAAAATAGTTTCTATTATTAAAAATACTTTTCTGCTCTTTTATTTAGATATTTTACAGTATCTTTTTATTAGTCATTCAAATCATCGCTGACACAAATGAAAAAGATTTGAATTACATAATAACAAAGAAAAAAACTATTTACCCTACCAAAATGTAACACACCATCATTATAGACTTTCTGTAACTATTTTCCAGGCTGCAATATCATTGATGATTCTATTGATTAATATCTCTCTTTGGCAAAATTTCTATGAAAACTGAATTTTTTTCATGTTGTCTTAAAAAATTCAAATTTCCAAAAAAGTTCAATTTTGCAAAACTTTTTATAGCGCCTGGAAGAGGTAATTGTTTGTTGAAAATGTTTATCGCACGTGATATAAATCTTAATATTTCATTTCTATTTAATTCAAAAATAAAACAAGAACAAATGAAAATTCATTGGTTTCATACTAAAATATTAATTCATATCTTCGCAACATCCGCTGTTAAATTGTTATTGTGGTTTAGGTACTTATCATCCGTATTAAATTTTAAAGATGTACATGTATGTGAAACAATAACCGTGAACACTCATTGAAAACTAAGACGAATCCGTTTACTTTATATTTAACAAATACAAGTTCATTGAAAATTTTTAACTAATATTTTTTTAAATTTCTTTTACGTTTTTAAATAACTTGCTACTATCTAAAAAAAAAAATCCTGCATTATGATTAAAAATTGATTAAATCTTCATCTAAATTTAAGCCAATGTAGTTTTTAGTCAAAACTACATTGGCTTAAATTTAGATGAAGCGAGGCAGATTAAAAGCTTACTCTAAAGATAAAAAAATCCCAAAATACTAGTCTTCTGTGGTTTCGAGTTCCAAAGATATCAGTATTCAAAGTTACATATTTAAATTAAAAAAAAAATTGGTTTTACTACATTGAAGGTGTTTTTTAATACGCTCTGTTAAGGTGTTAAGGTGATATAATAAAATGATGTAGGGGTTATTATTTATTAGCTAATCAAATCTACCTTTTAAAGGGCAATAAAAATAGTTTTAAATCTTTTCAAATTTTGAAAATCAGCCGTTTAATAAAAAATATTGTTAAAAAAACTACTAGTCAACTTTGATGGAGCCGGTGTCGTACAAATTTATTTCCCCCATAAATTTATTTCCGCGGCGCAAGTTTCAGTTACTAAGGAAATAAAATTATGCGGCTTGCGCATAAAATTGTTTCCCGATATAAATTTATTTCCGTAGCGGAAAAAAATTTGCAGAAAAAAAAGAAAGAAAAAAAATACTTTTTTATTTATTTGCGAGGTAAAGAAGGTAATTTTATAGCAGAACTTTTTAACTCAATAGTAAACTAGTCACTCAAATATATAAGGAGATCTAGAGGGGGAGCGCAAAAATACCTGAGCCCATAGATTTTTGGGGCTGATTTTGTTTACTTTTTTACTGGTATTTTAATTTTTTCTTATTTTATTATACCAATACTGCCAAAAGGGGCCCAATTGGAATTACTTAGTCCGAGCGTCTGAGTACTTTTAACCGTGCCTTTGAAATATTCTCATAATATTAACTTTACCAGCTGTGAGCAACCTTTAACACGGATTATTAGTAAATAAATCAATAACAACTTAACTTATCTGAAATGTGTTATCATATGACCAGATCGACAAAAAGGCTAGTATTACAACCTAGCCAGCACGGGAACGTACAAAAAACGTATAATTAACGTTTAGGACGCGTTCTAAACGCATGCAAGTAAAGACGCTCAACGATGTCCTCTTTGGGTGATTAAGTTCCATATGTGTATAACGTTGATCCTGATATCCCAGCTGACATTTGGTCCGTAAAAGACGTCTTTGAACGTTCAAAAGACGTTCAGAATTTCTTTTAAACGTTCAAAAGACGTTTATTGTGCTTTGAGCGTTGAATTTAGTAATCACAAATATTCTTGAGCTTTTTGTGACTTTAACGTTCAAAAAACATAAGTGACGTAAGTGAATACACAATTATAATACAAGAGCTTTTTTCCAAAAAATTTAAAATAACAAAACATATTTTATATTACAAAATCTACAAAAGTGACAGTGTGGATTTCTTTTTCACGGCCACTGCTGCCTTTTCTATCCCCCTAAAAAAGTAGAACAAAAAGTATTGAACAAGTGTGTCATTAAAATCTTCTAGGTCTGATGCCTGATTCATGAAATATGAATCAAGTAATTCACTTCGTTCACGTACCATAAATATAAATTAAAGTTCATATATTAACTTTGAAAAACAAAAAAATTGTCTTGTTCTTATACGTGTTACAGGATATACACCCTATCAAACATATTTCTTGACTCTCATTGTCATCGAATCTGCTTATCCAGCAGGTAACAGAAAAAGTTTTAGTACAAAATGTAAAAATTGAAATTTTTCACTAAACTTTTTCACTAATACTTTTTTCCCATATGCTTAATAATGTTTTTAACAGAATTGTGGCTATGAAAAAAGCCTTTTTTGTGATGATTGTGATTGCCTAATCCGAACAAGACGCATCTTTTGTATTTGCATACAGCATTGACATCATAGATAGAAAATGTAGATTCTTCAAACAGGTTTAATCTTGTCTTCTGAAGGCATCAATATCCACAGAAGCAAAACTCTAACTTTCAGCATGCTCTGATAAAACCTTGCAATAATAAACAAAATAAAATATATCTGGTATGCCCTATGGTAAAAATAAATCAAAATAACTTAATTCCTGATGCATAACACATTTTATCATTAAAACATTAATATAAGTCGATCCCTTAATGTTTGCTTTGACAAATCCTCACATTAAAACCAGAAATAAAATAAATATGATATATAAAAATGATAATAAAAAAGTATAGATCCATTCAAAGACTAGGTATTAGGGAATGGCAGGTGCCATACGTTCAGGTTACACTGATTTATTAAAATCACTAAACATCAGCATCTTGTCTAATTAGTAGAAAACTAAAATAATCTGAAGCTATATTAAAAGTTAATTATTAAATAATACAAAACAGACATTTCCATGCACTAATTTTTTAAGCATCTGCCACTGATTCACAAGAAACATGAAAATAATTTTTACAGCTATTAAACTGCATAACTTTTTAATCTATACTGAACTTATAATCTTTTATTAGGCAATCTACACAACAATCTACATATTATCAGACAATCCACATTAAAAAACATTAAAAATTGCAGAACTACTTTCAGATTTATGAACTGTCTTTTCCAAATATGATCTTGCAAATGATGTAAAATACTTTGCTTTAAAGCAATTGTGCAAATGCTGGCGCATCACAGATTGATTGTACGAAATGGATGCAACATTTTGTCCCATACAAATATCTACTGCAAATGCAATTGCAAACAAACCACAGTCAATTCCTCCAATTTGTTGCTGACATGGTTGGTATAGACACATAACTGTATTTTTAGAAGACGATATAATTGAAAAAATTTGGTTTTGTACATGCAAAGTTGGCATCTGTTTCTTCATTGAGTTATAAATTTTAATAACTCCATCACTGCAACCATGTGTGCTAACCAATAGCCAGTGAAGGGATCCATCATGCAAAATTTGTAGCATCTCCTGTGACTGTTTGCTGAACATAAGATTAGTTCCTTTCCGACCATGCTTTCTTGCATTTAACCTCATTACTTGATCATTAGCTATAAATGTAAACGTCTTTACACCTTTTTTTGAAATTTTTTCATGTGTTGCTTGCACTGCTTTCCTTGAGCAACTTTTACATTTTCTCTAACTTTTTTCTCTACAACTTCACAATCATTAACTAGCTTTTCTACTGCAAAATCAGATATTTTTTTAGAAAAACTACTAATTAAACTATCATCAGTCTCATTCTGAACATTTATCACTTCAATACCTGGAGGATGTCTTAAATACATAAGATAAAATGGAGTCATCTTTGTAGATTTCTGGCATGATATGTTTAGTCCATAAGCAATTGCAGATGTGTAACTAATATAAATCATCAAAAAAGAAAATAATAATAAATGAAATTGTACATTTTAGAGAAAATGAGTTAAAATTATAAAGAGTATCAAACCTATCCCAGTCATTCATCTCATTATTAGTATACTTGCTTAAACCACACTTAAAAGATTGATTTGTGCGTTCATCTTGACCATTACTTTGAGGATGGTATGCTGATGTCACAGAATGTTTAATACCCATTAATTGAAAAACTTTATGGTTAAGCTATATAACAAAAAAATTAAAAATAATTAATAAAAAAATTTAACAACCACAAAGAAGATGAAAGTTTTAGAAAACCTTTTAGCATTTACCTCATTTACAAATTCTCTTCCTTGATCAGTGATTACTTTTTTTGGTGGACCATACATATGAAAAGTGTTAACCAAAGCAGTGGCTAAAGCAACTGCAGATTTTTCAGCCAATGCCCTAGCAACAATCCATTTTGTAAATAAATCTGTTATTGTTAAAACATATTTATTGCTGTTTAATGTTTCAGTAAATGGACCAATTAGATCAAGTCCTAAAACTACCCATCTTTCAGAAACTTGAATTGGGTGTAGTTGTGGTGCAATTGTTTTTATTTTTTCAAATGACTGACATTGTTTACATGTCTTGATCTATAACATAGACTATCTATTATTTAATTAGAAAAATATAATTTACACAACTTAAAGTGTATATTATTAAGGTAGGTTACATGTTTACTTTTTTGATATTATTAGGAAAATAAACAGGTAACCTACGTAAAAAGCAAGTAATAAACATGTACTTAACCCATGTTCCACATCAGATGTAATTGACATCCAATAGTATAAAGCTTTAATTTTACTTTGTGTTCTTACTATTCCTTGATGTGCCCCACCAGCATCATTATGGCATTCTTTGAGAACCCTCCGTCTTTCTTCTTGACTATATAAGACAAGTCGTAGAGATCCATCTCTATTATGGTACAAACGTCCATCTGAAAATTTAACCTTTTTTTAAACATAATTCAAACACATATAAAAAGATTTATCTTAAAAATAAATATTTTAAATTGAATGAAAAGCTCTCAAATACTAAGTTATGAGTAATGACTTGCCTATTCCTGTAAAATTCTTTGCAGCTAATCTTAGCCCTCGTTTTTCACTGTTCAAAACAGTGTTTGCATACTAGGGTGGAGTGATTTCGGAATCAGAACTGTAGTAACCCTGGAGTAAATAGATTATCAAAAAATAATAATAAAATGTATAACATGTACTTGCTAATAATGCCTGGAAAGTGGCTGGTTTACAAAAATGTACATTTATTTTCGAGGAAAACCGCCATTTTTTGATTTTTTTTTCAAAGTGGGCATGCGCATTGCGCATTGTTATGTTGTTTTTAGATTTTAAATTATAAGTTATTAAGTGCCAAATAATTTATAGAAAAAATGCCTAAGAGCAAAACAAGGAAAACTCGTTTGAAAAATAGTCTGAAATACGGAGGTCTCCCATCAGAAATGCCTTCAGCTGATCTTCCAACATTTCGTCAAGTAATTCAGTTTTTTTATTTCACTGAAAACAATAACCAAA